>CAWUDS030000459.1:0-49551 GCA_963859935.3 Lathyrus sativus | reverse complement strand
AAAATCCCAACTTCATTATAAAAACCATTACAAAAGTTTCTAGTAAAAACGTCAACAATTTCACACTAAAAACCATAACTAAAGTTCCATTTTAAAAAACTCATCAATTTAAATATAAAGACCATTACAAAAGTTAAAAGTTAAAAAACTTACCAATTTCAATATAAAGACCCTAAGAAATGTTCCAAGTGAAAAAAATCAACAATTTCACCATAAAAACCATTAGAAAAATTCAAAGTTAAAAAACTCACCAATATCACTATAATGACCATAACAAAAGTTCAAAGTTACAAAATTCCCCAATATCACTATATAACCATTACAAAAGTTCCAAGTCAAAAAACTCATCAATTTCTCCCGAGAAATCAAAACAAAAGTTCAAAGTTAAAAAATTCACCAATTTCACTATAAAAACAAAAAAAAAGTTCAAAGTTAAAAAACTCCCCAATTTCACCATAAAAACCATTACAAAAGTTTCTAGTCAAATTTTCAAGAATTTCACTTAAAAACAATAACAAAAGTTCCATTTGAAAATACTCACCTATATTAGTATAAAGACCATTACAAGAGTTCCAAGTGAAAAAAATCACCAATTTAACCATAAAAAACATTACAAAAGTTCAAGTTTTAAAAAACTCCCAAAATTCTTCAAAAAACCATTACAAAAGTTCATAGTAAAAAATTCAACAATTTCGCTATAAAAACCATTACAAAAGTTCCTAGTAAAAAATTCAACAATTTCACTATAAAAACTATAACAAAAGGTCGATTTGAAAAAAACTCATCAATTTCAGTATACAGACCAACACAAAAGTTCAAAGTTAAAAAACTCAAAAATTTTAAAATAAATATCATAAGAAAAGTTCAAAGAGAAAAAATCACCAATTTCAGTATAAAGACCAATACAAAAGTTCAAAGTTAAAAAACTCACACATTTTAACATAATAACCATAAGAATAGTTCCAGGTGAAAAAAATCACAAATTTCACCATAAAAACCATTACAAAAGTTCAAAGTTTAAAAAACTCCCCAATTTCAATATAAAAACCATTACAAAAGTTCCTACTAAAAAATTCAACAATTTCACTCTAAAAACCATAACAAAAGGTCGATTTGAAAAAACTCATCAGTTTCAGTATAAAGACCATTACAAAAAATCACCAATTTCACCATAAAAACCATTACAAAAGTTCAAAGTTTAAAAAGTTCAACAATTTCACTATTAAAACCATTACAAAAGTTCCTAGTAAGAAATTCAACAATTTGACTATAAAAACCATTGCAAAAGTTGCTAGTAAGAAATTCAACAATTTCACTATAAAAACCATAACAAAAGGTCGATTTGAAAAAAACTCATCAATTTCATGACAAATACTATTACAAAAGTTCAAAGTTAAAAAACTTACCAATTTCGATATAAAGACCATAAGAAAATTTCCAAGAGAAAAAAATCACCAATTTCAGTATAAAGACAAATACAAAAGTTCAAAGTTTAAAATCTCACCAATTTCAATATAAAGACCATCTGAAAAGTTCCAAGTGAAAAAAATCAGCAATTTCACCACAAAAACCATTACAAAAATTCAAATTGAAAAAACTCCACAATTTCACTATATAAACCATTTCAAAAGTTCCTAGTAAAAAATTCATCAATTTCTCCCTAAAAACCAAGACAAAAGTTCAAAGTTAAAAAAATTCACCAATTTCACTATAAAGACCATAAAAAAAGTTCAAAGTAAAAAAAAACTCCCCAATTTCACCATAAAAACATTACAAAATTTCCTAGTAAAAAATTCAACAATTTCACTAAGAATCCATAACAAAAGTTCGATTTGAAAAAACTCACCAATTCAGTATAAGGACCGTTACAAAAGACTAAAGTTAAAAAACTAACAAATTTCAATATAAAGACCATAAGAAAAGTTCCAAGTGATAAAAATCACCAATTTCACCATAAAAACCATTGCGAAATTTCAAAGTCTAAAAAACTCCCCATTTTCACTATAAAAACCATTACAAAAGTTCCAGGTAAAAAAATCAACAATTTCACTATAAAAACCGTGACAAAAGGTCGATTTGAAAAAACTCATCAATTTCAGTATAAAGACCATTAAAAAATGTCAAATTTAAAAACTCACCAATTTCAATATAAAGACCATAAAAAAAGTTCCAAGAGAAAAAATCACTAATTTCAGTATACAGACCAATACAAAAGTTCAAAGTTAAAAAACTCAAAAATTTTAAAATAAAGACCATAAGAAAAGTTCAAAGAGAAAAAAATCAACAATTTCAGTATAAAGACCAATACAAAAGTTCAAAGTTAAAAAAACTCCCCAATTTCAATAAAAAAACAATAACAAATGTTTCATTTGATAAAACTCACCAATTTAAGTATAAAGACCATTACAAAACTTCAAAGTTAAAAAAGTCACAAGTTTCAATATAATGACCATAAGAAAAGATCCAAGCGAAGAAAATCAACAATTGCACCCTAAACACCATTACATAAGTTCAAAGTTAAAAAAATCCCAACTTCATTATAAAAACCATTACAAAAGTTTCTAGTAAAAACGTCAACAATTTCACACTAAAAACCATAACTAAAGTTCCATTTTAAAAAACTCATCAATTTAAATATAAAGACCATTACAAAAGTTAAAAGTTAAAAAACTTACCAATTTCAATATAAAGACCCTAAGAAATGTTCCAAGTGAAAAAAATCAACAATTTCACCATAAAAACCATTAGAAAAATTCAAAGTTAAAAAACTCACCAATTTCACTATAATGACCATAACAAAAGTTCAAAGTTACAAAATTCCCCAATATCACTATATAACCATTACAAAAGTTCCAAGTCAAAAAACTCATCAATTTCTCCCCAGAAATCAAAACAAAAGTTCAAAGTTAAAAAATTCACCAATTTCACTATAAAAACAAAAAAAAAAGTTCAAAGTTAAAAAACTCCCCAATTTCACCATAAAAACCATTACAAAAGTTTCTAGTCAAATTTTCAAGAATTTCACTTAAAAACCATAACAAAAGTTCCATTTGAAAAAACTCACCTATATCAGTATAAAGACCATTACAAGAGTTCCAAGTGAAAAAAATCACCAATTTAACCATAAAAAACATTACAAAAGTTCAAGTTTTAAAAAACTCCCCAAATTCTTCTAAAAACCATTACAAAAGTTCATAGTAAAAAATTCAACAATTTCGCTATAAAAACCATTACAAAAGTTCCTAGTAAAAAATTCAACAATTTCACTATAAAAACTATAACAAAAGGTCGATTTGAAAAAAACTCATCAATTTCAGTATACAGACCAACACGAAAGTTCAAAGTTAAAAACCTCAAAAATTTTAAAATAAATATCATAAGAAAAGTTCAAAGAGAAAAAATCACCAATTTCAGTATAAAGACCAATACAAAAGTTCAAAGTTAAAAAACTCACACATTTTAACATAATAAACATAAGAATAGTTCCAAGTGAAAAAAATCACCAATTTCACCATAAAACCATTACAAAAGTTCAAAGTTTAAAAAACTCCCCAATTTCAATATAAAAACCATTACAAAAGTTCCTACTAAAAAAATCAACAATTTCACTCTAAAAACCATAACAAAAGGTCGATTTGAAAAAACTCATCAGTTTCAGCATAAAGACCATTACAAAAAATCACCAATTTCACCATAAAAACCATTACAAAAGTTCAAAGTTTAAAAAGTTCAACAATTTCACTATTAAAACCATTACAAAAGTTCCTAGTAAGAAATTCAACAATTTGACTATAAAAACCATTGCAAAAGTTGCTAGTAAGAAATTCAACAATTTCACTATAAAAACCATAACAAAAGGTCGATTTGAAAAAAACTCATCAATTTCATGATAAATACTATTACAAAAGTTCAAAGTTAAAAAACTTACCAATTTCGATATAAAGACCATAAGAAAATTTCCAAGAGAAAAAAATCACCAATTTCAGTATAAAGACCAATACAAAAGTTCAAAGTTTAAAAACTCACCAATTTCAATATAAAGACCATATGAAAAGTTCCAAGTGAAAAAAACCAGCAATTTCACCACAAAAACCATTACAAAAATTCAAATTTAAAAAACTCCACAATTTCACTATATAAACCATTTCAAAAGTTCCTAGTAAAAAATTCAGCTATTTCTCCCTAAAAACCAAGACAAAAGTTCAAAGTTAAAAAAATTCACCATTTCACTATAAAGACCATAAAAAAAGTTCAAAGTAAAAAAACTCCCCAATTTCACCATAAAAACATTACAAAAGTTCCTAGTCAAAAATTCAACAATTTCACTAAGAATCCATAACAAAAGTTCGATTTGAAAAAACTCACCAATTTGAGTATAATGACCGTTACAAAAGACTAAAGTTAAAAAACTAACAGATTTCAATATGAAGACCATAAGAAAAGTTCCAAGTGATAAAAATCACCAATTTCACCATAAAAACCATTGCAAAATTTCAAAGTCTAAAACACTCCCCAATATCACTATAAAAACCAATACGAAAGTTCCAAATAAAAAATCAACAATTTCACTATAAAAACCGTGACAAAAGTCGATTTGAAAAAACTCATCAATTTCAGTATAAAGACCATTAAAAAATTTCAAAGTTAAAAAACTCACCAATTTCAATATAAAGACCATAAAAAAAGTTCCAAGAGAAAAAATCACTAATTTCAGTAAACAGACCAATACAAAAGTTCAAAGTTAAAAAACTCAAAATTTTTAAAATAAAGACCATAAGAAAAGTTCAAAGAGAAAAAAATCACCAATTTCAGTATAAAGACCAATACAAAAGTTCAAAGTTAAAAAAACTCCCCAATTTCAATAAAAAAAACAATAACAAAAGTTTCATTTGATAAAACTCACCAATTTAAGTATAAACACCATTACAAAACTTCAAAGTTAAAAAACTCACAAGTTTCAATATAATGACCATACGAAAAGATCCAAGTGAAGAAAATCACCAATTTCACCCTAAACACCATTACATAAGTTCATAGTTAAAAAAATCCCCAATTTCATTATAAAAACCATTACAAAAGTTTCTAGTAAAAACGTCAACAATTTCATACTAAAAACCATAACTAAAGTTCCATTTGAAAAAACTCATCAATTTTAATATAAAGACCATTACAAAAGTTAAAAGTTAAAAAACATACCAATTTCAATATAAAGACCCTAAGAAATGTTCCAAGTGAAAAAAATCACCAATTTCAGCATAAAAACCATTAGAAAAATTCAAAGTTAAAAAACTCAACAATATCACTATAAAGACCATAACAAAAGTTCAAAGTTACAAAATTCCCCAATATCACTATATAACCATTACAAAAGTTCCAAGTCAAAAAACTCATCAATTTCTCCCCAGAAATCAAAACAAAAGTTCAAATTTAAAAAATTCACCAATTTCACTATAAAAACAAAAAAAAAAGTTCAAAGTTAAAAAACTCCCCAATTTCACCATAAAAACCATTACAAAAGTTTCTAGTCAAATTTACAAGAATTTAACTTAAAAACCATAACAAAAGTTCCATTTGAAAATACTCACCTATATCAGTATAAAGACCATTACAAGAGTTCCAAGTGAAAAAAATCACCAATTTAACCATAAAAAACATTACAAAAGTTCAAGTTTTAAAAAACTCCCCAAATTCTTATAAAAACCATTACAAAAGTTCATAGTAAAAAATTCAACAATTTCGCTATAAAAACCATTACAAAAGTTCCTAGTAAAAAATTTAACAATTTCACTATAAAAACTATAACAAAAGGTCGATTTGAAAAAAACTCATCAATTTCAGTATACAGACCAACACAAAAGTTCAAAGTTAAAAAACTCAAAAATTTTAAAATAAATATCATAAGAAAAGTTCAAAGAGAAAAAATCACCAATTTCAGTATAAAGACCAATACAAAAGTTCAAAGTTAAAAAACACACACATTTTAACATAATAAACATAAGAATAGTTCCAGGTGAAAAAAATCACCAATTTCACCATAAAAACCATTACAAAAGTTCAAAGTTTAAAAAACTCCCCAATTTCAATATAAAAACCATTACAAAAGTTCCTACTAAAAAATTCAACAATTTCACTCTAAAAACCATAACAAAAGGTCGATTTGAAAAAACTCTTCAGTTTCAGTATAAAGACCATTACAAAAAATCACCAATTTCACCATAAAAACCATTACAAAAGTTCAAAGTTTAAAAAGTTCAACAATTTCACTATTAAAACCATTACAAAAGTTCCTAGTAAGAAATTCAACAATTTGACTATAAAAACCATTGCAAAAGTTGCTAGTAAGAAATTCAACAATTTCACTATAAAAACCATAACAAAAGGTCGATTTGAAAAAAACTCATCAATTTCATGATAAATACTATTACAAAAGTTCAAAGTTAAAAAACTTACCAATTTCGATATAAAGACCATAAGAAAATTTCCAAGAGAAAAAAATCACCAATTTCAGTATAAAGACCATATGAAAAGTTCCAAGTGAAAAAAATCAGCAATTTCACCACAAAAACCATTACAAAAATTCAAATTTAAAAAACTCCACAATTTCACTATATAAACCATTTCAAAAGTTCCTAGTAAAAAATTCAGCTATTTCTCCCTAAAAACCAAGACAAAAGTTCAAAGTTAAAAAAATTCACCATTTCACTATAAAGACCATAAAAAAAGTTCAAAGTAAAAAAACTCCCCAATTTCACCATAAAAACATTACAAAAGTTCCTAGTCAAAAATTCAACAATTTCACTAAGAATCCATAACAAAAGTTCGATTTGAAAAAACTCACCAATTTGAGTATAATGACCGTTACAAAAGACTAAAGTTAAAAAACTAACAAATTTCAATATGAAGACCATAAGAAAAGTTCCAAGTGATAAAAATCACCAATTTCACCATAAAAACCATTGCAAAATTTCAAAGTCTAAAACACTCCCCAATATCACTATAAAAACCATTACAAAAGTTCCAAGTAAAAAATCAACAATTTCACTATAAAAACCGTGACAAAAGTCGATTTGAAAAAACTCATCAATTTCAGTATAAAGACCATTAAAAAATTTCAAAGTTAAAAAACTCACCAATTTCAATATAAAGACCATAAAAAAAGTTCCAAGAGAAAAAATCACTAATTTCAGTAAACAGACCAATACAAAAGTTCAAAGTTAAAAAACTCAAAAATTTTAAAATAAAGACCATAAGAAAAGTTCAAAGAGAAAAAAATCACCAATTTTAGTATAAAGACCAATACAAAAGTTCAAAGTTAAAAAAACTCCCCAATTTCAAAAAAAAAAAAAACAAAAGTTTCATTTGATAAAACTCACCAATTTAAGTATAAAGACCATTACAAAACTTCAAAGTTAAAAAACTCACAAGTTTCGATATAATCACCATACGAAAAGATCCAAGTGAAGAAAATCACCAATTTCACCCTAAACACCAATACATAAGTTCAAAGTTAAAAAAATCCCCAATTTCATTATAAAAACGATTACAAAAGTTTCTAGTAAAAAGTCAACAATTTCACACTAAAAACATAACTAAAGTTCCATTTGAAATAACTCATCAAGTTAAATATAAAGACCATTACAAAAGTTAAAAGTTAAAAAACTTACCAGTTTCAATATAAAGACCATAATAAATGTTCCAAGTGAAAAAAATCACCAATTTCACCATAAAAACCATTAGAAAAATTCAAAGTTAAAAAACTCACCAATTTCACTATAAAGACCATAACAAAAGTTCAAAGTTACAAAATTCCCCAATATCACTATATAACCATTACAAAAGTTCCAAGTCAAAAAACTCATCAATTTCTCCCCAGAAATCAAAACAAAAGTTCAAAGTTAAAAAATTCACCAATTTCACTATAAAAACAAAAAAAAAGTTCGAAGTTAAAAAAACTCCCCAATTTCACCATAAAAACCATTACAAAAGTTTCTAGTCAAATTTTCAACAATTTCACTTAAAAACCATAACAAAAGTTCCATTTGAAAAAGCTCACCTATATCAGTATAAAGACCATTACAAAAGTTCCAAGTGAAAAAAATCACCAATTTAACCATAAAAAACATTACAAAAGTTCAAGGTTTAAAAAACTCCCCAAATTCTTATAAAAACCATTACAAAAGTTCATAGTAAAAAATTCTACAATTTCGCTATAAAAACCATTACAAAAGTTCCTAGTAAAAAATTCAACAATTTCACTATAAAAACTATAACAAAAGGTCGATTTGAAAAAAACTCATCAATTTCAGTATACAGACCAACACAAAAGTTCAAAGTTAAAAAACTCAAAAATTTTAAAATAAATATCATAAGAAAAGTTCAAAGAGAAAAAATCACCAATTTCAGTATAAAGACCAATACAAAAGTTCAAAGTTAAAAAACTCACACATTTTAACATAATAACCATAAGAATAGTTCCAGGTGAAAAAAATCACAAATTTCACCATAAAAACCATTACAAAAGTTCAAAGTTTAAAAAACTCCCCAATTTCAATATAAAAACCATTACAAAAGTTCCTACTAAAAAATTCAACAATTTCACTCTAAAAACCATAACAAAAGGTCGATTTGAAAAAACTCATCAGTTTCAGTATAAAGACCATTACAAAAAATCACCAATTTCACCATAAAAACCATTACAAAAGTTCAAAGTTTAAAAAGTTCAACAATTTCACTATTAAAACCATTACAAAAGTTCCTAGTAAGAAATTCAACAATTTGACTATAAAAACCATTGCAAAAGTTGCTAGTAAGAAATTCAACAATTTCACTATAAAAACCATAACAAAAGGTCGATTTGAAAAAAACTCATCAATTTCATGACAAATACTATTACAAAAGTTCAAAGTTAAAAAACTTACCAATTTCGATATAAAGACCATAAGAAAATTTCCAAGAGAAAAAAATCACCAATTTCAGTATAAAGACAAATACAAAAGTTCAAAGTTTAAAATCTCACCAATTTCAATATAAAGACCATCTGAAAAGTTCCAAGTGAAAAAAATCAGCAATTTCACCACAAAAACCATTACAAAAATTCAAATTGAAAAAACTCCACAATTTCACTATATAAACCATTTCAAAAGTTCCTAGTAAAAAATTCATCAATTTCTCCCTAAAAACCAAGACAAAAGTTCAAAGTTAAAAAAATTCACCAATTTCACTATAAAGACCATAAAAAAAGTTCAAAGTAAAAAAAAACTCCCCAATTTCACCATAAAAACATTACAAAATTTCCTAGTAAAAAATTCAACAATTTCACTAAGAATCCATAACAAAAGTTCGATTTGAAAAAACTCACCAATTCAGTATAAGGACCGTTACAAAAGACTAAAGTTAAAAAACTAACAAATTTCAATATAAAGACCATAAGAAAAGTTCCAAGTGATAAAAATCACCAATTTCACCATAAAAACCATTGCGAAATTTCAAAGTCTAAAAAACTCCCCATTTTCACTATAAAAACCATTACAAAAGTTCCAGGTAAAAAAATCAACAATTTCACTATAAAAACCGTGACAAAAGGTCGATTTGAAAAAACTCATCAATTTCAGTATAAAGACCATTAAAAAATGTCAAATTTAAAAACTCACCAATTTCAATATAAAGACCATAAAAAAAGTTCCAAGAGAAAAAATCACTAATTTCAGTATACAGACCAATACAAAAGTTCAAAGTTAAAAAACTCAAAAATTTTAAAATAAAGACCATAAGAAAAGTTCAAAGAGAAAAAAATCAACAATTTCAGTATAAAGACCAATACAAAAGTTCAAAGTTAAAAAAACTCCCCAATTTCAATAAAAAAACAATAACAAATGTTTCATTTGATAAAACTCACCAATTTAAGTATAAAGACCATTACAAAACTTCAAAGTTAAAAAAGTCACAAGTTTCAATATAATGACCATAAGAAAAGATCCAAGCGAAGAAAATCACCAATTGCACCCTAAACACCATTACATAAGTTCAAAGTTAAAAAAATCCCAACTTCATTATAAAAACCATTACAAAAGTTTCTAGTAAAAACGTCAACAATTTCACACTAAAAACCATAACTAAAGTTCCATTTTAAAAAACTCATCAATTTAAATATAAAGACCATTACAAAAGTTAAAAGTTAAAAAACTTACCAATTTCAATATAAAGACCCTAAGAAATGTTCCAAGTGAAAAAAATCAACAATTTCACCATAAAAACCATTAGAAAAATTCAAAGTTAAAAAACTCACCAATTTCACTATAATGACCATAACAAAAGTTCAAAGTTACAAAATTCCCCAATATCACTATATAACCATTACAAAAGTTCCAAGTCAAAAAACTCATCAATTTCTCCCCAGAAATCAAAACAAAAGTTCAAAGTTAAAAAATTCACCAATTTCACTATAAAAACAAAAAAAAAAAGTTCAAAGTTAAAAAACTCCCCAATTTCACCATAAAAACCATTACAAAAGTTTCTAGTCAAATTTTCAAGAATTTCACTTAAAAACCATAACAAAAGTTCCATTTGAAAAAACTCACCTATATCAGTATAAAGACCATTACAAGAGTTCCAAGTGAAAAAAATCACCAATTTAACCATAAAAAACATTACAAAAGTTCAAGTTTTAAAAAACTCCCCAAATTCTTCTAAAAACCATTACAAAAGTTCATAGTAAAAAATTCAACAATTTCGCTATAAAAACCATTACAAAAGTTCCTAGTAAAAAATTCAACAATTTCACTATAAAAACTATAACAAAAGGTCGATTTGAAAAAAACTCATCAATTTCAGTATACAGACCAACACGAAAGTTCAAAGTTAAAAACCTCAAAAATTTTAAAATAAATATCATAAGAAAAGTTCAAAGAGAAAAAATCACCAATTTCAGTATAAAGACCAATACAAAAGTTCAAAGTTAAAAAACTCACACATTTTAACATAATAAACATAAGAATAGTTCCAAGTGAAAAAAATCACCAATTTCACCATAAAACCATTACAAAAGTTCAAAGTTTAAAAAACTCCCCAATTTCAATATAAAAACCATTACAAAAGTTCCTACTAAAAAAATCAACAATTTCACTCTAAAAACCATAACAAAAGGTCGATTTGAAAAAACTCATCAGTTTCAGCATAAAGACCATTACAAAAAATCACCAATTTCACCATAAAAACCATTACAAAAGTTCAAAGTTTAAAAAGTTCAACAATTTCACTATTAAAACCATTACAAAAGTTCCTAGTAAGAAATTCAACAATTTGACTATAAAAACCATTGCAAAAGTTGCTAGTAAGAAATTCAACAATTTCACTATAAAAACCATAACAAAAGGTCGATTTGAAAAAAACTCATCAATTTCATGATAAATACTATTACAAAAGTTCAAAGTTAAAAAACTTACCAATTTCGATATAAAGACCATAAGAAAATTTCCAAGAGAAAAAAATCACCAATTTCAGTATAAAGACCAATACAAAAGTTCAAAGTTTAAAAACTCACCAATTTCAATATAAAGACCATATGAAAAGTTCCAAGTGAAAAAAACCAGCAATTTCACCACAAAAACCATTACAAAAATTCAAATTTAAAAAACTCCACAATTTCACTATATAAACCATTTCAAAAGTTCCTAGTAAAAAATTCAGCTATTTCTCCCTAAAAACCAAGACAAAAGTTCAAAGTTAAAAAAATTCACCATTTCACTATAAAGACCATAAAAAAAGTTCAAAGTAAAAAAACTCCCCAATTTCACCATAAAAACATTACAAAAGTTCCTAGTCAAAAATTCAACAATTTCACTAAGAATCCATAACAAAAGTTCGATTTGAAAAAACTCACCAATTTGAGTATAATGACCGTTACAAAAGACTAAAGTTAAAAAACTAACAGATTTCAATATGAAGACCATAAGAAAAGTTCCAAGTGATAAAAATCACCAATTTCACCATAAAAACCATTGCAAAATTTCAAAGTCTAAAACACTCCCCAATATCACTATAAAAACCAATACGAAAGTTCCAAATAAAAAATCAACAATTTCACTATAAAAACCGTGACAAAAGTCGATTTGAAAAAACTCATCAATTTCAGTATAAAGACCATTAAAAAATTTCAAAGTTAAAAAACTCACCAATTTCAATATAAAGACCATAAAAAAAGTTCCAAGAGAAAAAATCACTAATTTCAGTAAACAGACCAATACAAAAGTTCAAAGTTAAAAAACTCAAAATTTTTAAAATAAAGACCATAAGAAAAGTTCAAAGAGAAAAAAATCACCAATTTCAGTATAAAGACCAATACAAAAGTTCAAAGTTAAAAAAACTCCCCAATTTCAATAAAAAAAACAATAACAAAAGTTTCATTTGATAAAACTCACCAATTTAAGTATAAACACCATTACAAAACTTCAAAGTTAAAAAACTCACAAGTTTCAATATAATGACCATACGAAAAGATCCAAGTGAAGAAAATCACCAATTTCACCCTAAACACCATTACATAAGTTCATAGTTAAAAAAATCCCCAATTTCATTATAAAAACCATTACAAAAGTTTCTAGTAAAAACGTCAACAATTTCACACTAAAAACCATAACTAAAGTTCCATTTGAAAAAACTCATCAATTTTAATATAAAGACCATTACAAAAGTTAAAAGTTAAAAAACATACCAATTTCAATATAAAGACCCTAAGAAATGTTCCAAGTGAAAAAAATCACCAATTTCAGCATAAAAACCATTAGAAAAATTCAAAGTTAAAAAACTCAACAATATCACTATAAAGACCATAACAAAAGTTCAAAGTTACAAAATTCCCCAATATCACTATATAACCATTACAAAAGTTCCAAGTCAAAAAACTCATCAATTTCTCCCCAGAAATCAAAACAAAAGTTCAAATTTAAAAAATTCACCAATTTCACTATAAAAACAAAAAAAAAAGTTCAAAGTTAAAAAACTCCCCAATTTCACCATAAAAACCATTACAAAAGTTTCTAGTCAAATTTACAAGAATTTAACTTAAAAACCATAACAAAAGTTCCATTTGAAAATACTCACCTATATCAGTATAAAGACCATTACAAGAGTTCCAAGTGAAAAAAATCACCAATTTAACCATAAAAAACATTACAAAAGTTCAAGTTTTAAAAAACTCCCCAAATTCTTATAAAAACCATTACAAAAGTTCATAGTAAAAAATTCAACAATTTCGCTATAAAAACCATTACAAAAGTTCCTAGTAAAAAATTTAACAATTTCACTATAAAAACTATAACAAAAGGTCGATTTGAAAAAAACTCATCAATTTCAGTATACAGACCAACACAAAAGTTCAAAGTTAAAAAACTCAAAAATTTTAAAATAAATATCATAAGAAAAGTTCAAAGAGAAAAAATCACCAATTTCAGTATAAAGACCAATACAAAAGTTCAAAGTTAAAAAACACACACATTTTAACATAATAAACATAAGAATAGTTCCAGGTGAAAAAAATCACCAATTTCACCATAAAAACCATTACAAAAGTTCAAAGTTTAAAAAACTCCCCAATTTCAATATAAAAACCATTACAAAAGTTCCTACTAAAAAATTCAACAATTTCACTCTAAAAACCATAACAAAAGGTCGATTTGAAAAAACTCTTCAGTTTCAGTATAAAGACCATTACAAAAAATCACCAATTTCACCATAAAAACCATTACAAAAGTTCAAAGTTTAAAAAGTTCAACAATTTCACTATTAAAACCATTACAAAAGTTCCTAGTAAGAAATTCAACAATTTGACTATAAAAACCATTGCAAAAGTTGTTAGTAAGAAATTCAACAATTTCACTATAAAAACCATAACAAAAGGTCGATTTGAAAAAAACTCATCAATTTCATGATAAATACTATTACAAAAGTTCAAAGTTAAAAAACTTACCAATTTCGATATAAAGACCATAAGAAAATTTCCAAGAGAAAAAAATCACCAATTTCAGTATAAAGACCATATGAAAAGTTCCAAGTGAAAAAAATCAGCAATTTCACCACAAAAACCATTACAAAAATTCAAATTTAAAAAACTCCACAATTTCACTATATAAACCATTTCAAAAGTTCCTAGTAAAAAATTCAGCTATTTCTCCCTAAAAACCAAGACAAAAGTTCAAAGTTAAAAAAATTCACCATTTCACTATAAAGACCATAAAAAAAGTTCAAAGTAAAAAAACTCCCCAATTTCACCATAAAAACATTACAAAAGTTCCTAGTCAAAAATTCAACAATTTCACTAAGAATCCATAACAAAAGTTCGATTTGAAAAAACTCACCAATTTGAGTATAATGACCGTTACAAAAGACTAAAGTTAAAAAACTAACAAATTTCAATATGAAGACCATAAGAAAAGTTCCAAGTGATAAAAATCACCAATTTCACCATAAAAACCATTGCAAAATTTCAAAGTCTAAAACACTCCCCAATATCACTATAAAAACCATTACAAAAGTTCCAAGTAAAAAATCAACAATTTCACTATAAAAACCGTGACAAAAGTCGATTTGAAAAAACTCATCAATTTCAGTATAAAGACCATTAAAAAATTTCAAAGTTAAAAAACTCACCAATTTCAATATAAAGACCATAAAAAAAGTTCCAAGAGAAAAAATCACTAATTTCAGTAAACAGACCAATACAAAAGTTCAAAGTTAAAAAACTCAAAAATTTTAAAATAAAGACCATAAGAAAAGTTCAAAGAGAAAAAAATCACCAATTTTAGTATAAAGACCAATACAAAAGTTCAAAGTTAAAAAAACTCCCCAATTTCAAAAAAAAAAAAAACAAAAGTTTCATTTGATAAAACTCACCAATTTAAGTATAAAGACCATTACAAAACTTCAAAGTTAAAAAACTCACAAGTTTCGATATAATCACCATACGAAAAGATCCAAGTGAAGAAAATCACCAATTTCACCCTAAACACCAATACATAAGTTCAAAGTTAAAAAAATCCCCAATTTCATTATAAAAACGATTACAAAAGTTTCTAGTAAAAAGTCAACAATTTCACACTAAAAACATAACTAAAGTTCCATTTGAAATAACTCATCAAGTTAAATATAAAGACCATTACAAAAGTTAAAAGTTAAAAAACTTACCAGTTTCAATATAAAGACCATAATAAATGTTCCAAGTGAAAAAAATCACCAATTTCACCATAAAAACCATTAGAAAAATTCAAAGTTAAAAAACTCACCAATTTCACTATAAAGACCATAACAAAAGTTCAAAGTTACAAAATTCCCCAATATCACTATATAACCATTACAAAAGTTCCAAGTCAAAAAACTCATCAATTTCTCCCCAGAAATCAAAACAAAAGTTCAAAGTTAAAAAATTCACCAATTTCACTATAAAAACAAAAAAAAAGTTCGAAGTTAAAAAAACTCCCCAATTTCACCATAAAAACCATTACAAAAGTTTCTAGTCAAATTTTCAACAATTTCACTTAAAAACCATAACAAAAGTTCCATTTGAAAAAGCTCACCTATATCAGTATAAAGACCATTACAAAAGTTCCAAGTGAAAAAAATCACCAATTTAACCATAAAAAACATTACAAAAGTTCAAGGTTTAAAAAACTCCCCAAATTCTTATAAAAACCATTACAAAAGTTCATAGTAAAAAATTCTACAATTTCGCTATAAAAACCATTACAAAAGTTCCTAGTAAAAAATTCAACAATTTCACTATAAAAACTATAACAAAAGGTCGATTTGAAAAAAACTCATCAATTTCAGTATACAGACCAACACAAAAGTTCAAAGTTAAAAACCTCAAAAATTTTAAAATAAATATCATAAGAAAAGTTCAAAGAGAAAAAATCACCAATTTCAGTATAAAGACCAATAAAAAAGTTCAAAGTTAAAAAACTCACACATTTTAACATAATAAACATAAGAATAGTTCCAAGTGAAAAAAATCACCAATTTCACCATAAAACCATTACAAAAGTTCAAAGTTTAAAAAACTCCCCAATTTCAATATAAAAACTATTACAAAAGTTCCTACTAAAAAATTCAACAATTTCACTCTAAAAACCATAACAAAAGGTCGATTTGAAAAAACTCATCAGTTTCAGTATAAAGACCATTACAAAAAATCACCAATTTCACCATAAAAACCATTACAAAAGTTCAAAGTTTAAAAAGTTCTACAATTTCACTATTAAAACCATTACAAAAGTTCCTAGTAAGAAATTCAACAATTTGACTATAAAAACCATTGCAAAAGTTGCTAGTAAGAAATTCAACAATTTCACTATAAAAACCATAACAAAAGGTCGATTTGAAAAAAACTCATCAATTTCATGATAAATACTATTACAAAAGTTCAAAGTTAAAAAACTTACCAATTTCGATATAAAGACCATAAGAAAATTTCCAAGAGAAAAAAATCACCAATTTCAGTATAAAGACCAATACAAAAGTTCAAAGTTTAAAAACTCACCAATTTCAATATAAAGACCATATGAAAAGTTCCAAGTGAAAAAAACCAGCAATTTCACCACAAAAACCATTACAAAAATTCAAATTTAAAAAACTCCACAATTTCACTATATAAACCATTTCAAAAGTTCCTAGTAAAAAATTCAGCTATTTCTCCCTAAAAACCAAGACAAAAGTTCAAAGTTAAAAAAATTCACCATTTCACTATAAAGACCATAAAAAAAGTTCAAAGTAAAAAAACTCCCCAATTTCACCATAAAAACATTACAAAAGTTCCTAGTCAAAAATTCAACAATTTCACTAAGAATCCATAACAAAAGTTCGATTTGAAAAAACTCACCAATTTGAGTATAATGACCGTTACAAAAGACTAAAGTTAAAAAACTAACAAATTTCAATATGAAGACCATAAGAAAAGTTCCAAGTGATAAAAATCACCAATTTCACCATAAAAACCATTGCAAAATTTCAAAGTCTAAAACACTCCCCAATATCACTATAAAAACCAATACGAAAGTTCCAAATAAAAAATCAACAATTTCACTATAAAAACCGTGACAAAAGTCGATTTGAAAAAACTCATCAATTTCAGTATAAAGACCATTAAAAAATTTCAAAGTTAAAAAACTCACCAATTTCAATATAAAGACCATAAAAAAAGTTCCAAGAGAAAAAATCACTAATTTCAGTAAACAGACCAATACAAAAGTTCAAAGTTAAAAAACTCAAAATTTTTAAAATAAAGACCATAAGAAAAGTTCAAAGAGAAAAAAATCACCAATTTCAGTATAAAGACCAATACAAAAGTTCAAAGTTAAAAAAACTCCCCAATTTCAATAAAAAAAACAATAACAAAAGTTTCATTTGATAAAACTCACCAATTTAAGTATAAACACCATTACAAAACTTCAAAGTTAAAAAACTCACAAGTTTCAATATAATGACCATACGAAAAGATCCAAGTGAAGAAAATCACCAATTTCACCCTAAACACCATTACATAAGTTCATAGTTAAAAAAATCCCCAATTTCATTATAAAAACCATTACAAAAGTTTCTAGTAAAAACGTCAACAATTTCACACTAAAAACCATAACTAAAGTTCCATTTGAAAAAACTCATCAATTTTAATATAAAGACCATTACAAAAGTTAAAAGTTAAAAAACATACCAATTTCAATATAAAGACCCTAAGAAATGTTCCAAGTGAAAAAAATCACCAATTTCAGCATAAAAACCATTAGAAAAATTCAAAGTTAAAAAACTCAACAATATCACTATAAAGACCATAACAAAAGTTCAAAGTTACAAAATTCCCCAATATCACTATATAACCATTACAAAAGTTCCAAGTCAAAAAACTCATCAATTTCTCCCCAGAAATCAAAACAAAAGTTCAAATTTAAAAAATTCACCAATTTCACTATAAAAACAAAAAAAAAAGTTCAAAGTTAAAAAACTCCCCAATTTCACCATAAAAACCATTACAAAAGTTTCTAGTCAAATTTACAAGAATTTAACTTAAAAACCATAACAAAAGTTCCATTTGAAAATACTCACCTATATCAGTATAAAGACCATTACAAGAGTTCCAAGTGAAAAAAATCACCAATTTAACCATAAAAAACATTACAAAAGTGCAAGTTTTAAAAAACTCCCCAAATTCTTATAAAAACCATTACAAAAGTTCATAGTAAAAAATTCAACAATTTCGCTATAAAAACCATTACACAAGTTCCTAGTAAAAAATTTAACAATTTCACTATAAAAACTATAACAAAAGGTCGATTTGAAAAAAACTCATCAATTTCAGTATACAGACCAACACAAAAGTTCAAAGTTAAAAAACTCAAAAATTTTAAAATAAATATCATAAGAAAAGTTCAAAGAGAAAAAATCACCAATTTCAGTATAAAGACCAATACAAAAGTTCAAAGTTAAAAAACACACACATTTTAACATAATAAACATAAGAATAGTTCCAAGTGAAAAAAATCACCAATTTCACCATAAAAACCATTACAAAAGTTCAAAGTTTAAAAAACTCCCCAATTTCAATATAAAAACCATTACAAAAGTTCCTACTAAAAAATTCAACAATTTCACTCTAAAAACCATAACAAAAGGTCGATTTGAAAAAACTCTTCAGTTTCAGTATAAAGACCATTACAAAAAATCACCAATTTCACCATAAAAACCATTACAAAAGTTCAAAGTTTAAAAAGTTCAACAATTTCACTATTAAAACCATTACAAAAGTTCCTAGTAAGAAATTCAACAATTTGACTATAAAAACCATTGCAAAAGTTGCTAGTAAGAAATTCAACAATTTCACTATAAAAACCATAACAAAAGGTCGATTTGAAAAAAACTCATCAATTTCATGATAAATACTATTACAAAAGTTCAAAGTTAAAAAACTTACCAATTTCGATATAAAGACCATAAGAAAATTTCCAAGAGAAAAAAATCACCAATTTCAGTATAAAGACCATATGAAAAGTTCCAAGTGAAAAAAATCAGCAATTTCACCACAAAAACCATTACAAAAATTCAAATTTAAAAAACTCCACAATTTCACTATATAAACCATTTCAAAAGTTCCTAGTAAAAAATTCAGCTATTTCTCCCTAAAAACCAAGACAAAAGTTCAAAGTTAAAAAAATTCACCATTTCACTATAAAGACCATAAAAAAAGTTCAAAGTAAAAAAACTCCCCAATTTCACCATAAAAACATTACAAAAGTTCCTAGTCAAAAATTCAACAATTTCACTAAGAATCCATAACAAAAGTTCGATTTGAAAAAACTCACCAATTTGAGTATAATGACCGTTACAAAAGACTAAAGTTAAAAAACTAACAAATTTCAATATGAAGACCATAAGAAAAGTTCCAAGTGATAAAAATCACCAATTTCACCATAAAAACCATTGCAAAATTTCAAAGTCTAAAACACTCCCCAATATCACTATAAAAACCATTACAAAAGTTCCAAGTAAAAAATCAACAATTTCACTATAAAAACCGTGACAAAAGTCGATTTGAAAAAACTCATCAATTTCAGTATAAAGACCATTAAAAAATTTCAAAGTTAAAAAACTCACCAATTTCAATATAAAGACCATAAAAAAAGTTCCAAGAGAAAAAATCACTAATTTCAGTAAACAGACCAATACAAAAGTTCAAAGTTAAAAAACTCAAAAATTTTAAAATAAAGACCATAAGAAAAGTTCAAAGAGAAAAAAATCACCAATTTTAGTATAAAGACCAATACAAAAGTTCAAAGTTAAAAAAACTCCCCAATTTCAAAAAAAAAAAAAACAAAAGTTTCATTTGATAAAACTCACCAATTTAAGTATAAAGACCATTACAAAACTTCAAAGTTAAAAAACTCACAAGTTTCGATATAATCACCATACGAAAAGATCCAAGTGAAGAAAATCACCAATTTCACCCTAAACACCAATACATAAGTTCAAAGTTAAAAAAATCCCCAATTTCATTATAAAAACGATTACAAAAGTTTCTAGTAAAAAGTCAACAATTTCACACTAAAAACATAACTAAAGTTCCATTTGAAATAACTCATCAAGTTAAATATAAAGACCATTACAAAAGTTAAAAGTTAAAAAACTTACCAGTTTCAATATAAAGACCATAATAAATGTTCCAAGTGAAAAAAATCACCAATTTCACCATAAAAACCATTAGAAAAATTCAAAGTTAAAAAACTCACCAATTTCACTATAAAGACCATAACAAAAGTTCAAAGTTACAAAATTCCCCAATATCACTATATAACCATTACAAAAGTTCCAAGTCAAAAAACTCATCAATTTCTCCCCAGAAATCAAAACAAAAGTTCAAAGTTAAAAAATTCACCAATTTCACTATAAAAACAAAAAAAAAAGTTCGAAGTTAAAAAAACTCCCCAATTTCACCATAAAAACCATTACAAAAGTTTCTAGTCAAATTTTCAACAATTTCACTTAAAAACCATAACAAAAGTTCCATTTGAAAAAGCTCACCTATATCAGTATAAAGACCATTACAAAAGTTCCAAGTGAAAAAAATCACCAATTTAACCATAAAAAACATTACAAAAGTTCAAGGTTTAAAAAACTCCCCAAATTCTTATAAAAACCATTACAAAAGTTCATAGTAAAAAATTCTACAATTTCGCTATAAAAACCATTACAATAGTTCCTAGTAAAAAATTCAACAATTTCACTATAAAAACTATAACAAAAGGTCAATTTGAAAAAAACTCATCAATTTCAGTATACAGACCAACACAAAAGTTCAAAGTTAAAAACATCAAAAATTTTAAAATAAATATCATAAGAAAAGTTCAAAGAGAAAAAATCACCAATTTCAGTATAAAGACCAATACAAAAATTCAAAGTTAAAAAACTCACACATTTTAACATAATAAACATAAGAATAGTTCCAAGTGAAAAAAATCACCAATTTCACCATAAAACCATTACAAAAGTTCAAAGTTTAAAAAACTCCCCAATTTCAATATAAAAACCATTACAAAAGTTCCTACTAAAAAATTCAACAATTTCACTCTAAAAACCATAACAAAAGGTCGATTTGAAAAAACTCATCAGTTTCAGTATAAAGACCATTACGAAAAATCACCAATTTCACCATAAAAACCATTACAAAAGTTCAAAGTTTAAAAAGTTCAACAATTTCACTATTAAAACCATTACAAAAGTTCCTAGTAAGAAATCCAACAATTTGACTATAAAAACCATTGCAAAAGTTGCTAGTAAGAAATTCAACAATTTCACACTAAAAACCATAACAAAAGGTCGATTTGAAAAAAACTCATCAATTTCATGATAAATACTATTACAAAAGTTCAAAGTTAAAAAACTTACCAATTTCGATATAAAGACCATAAGAAAATTTCCAAGAGAAAAAAATCACCAATTTCAGTATAAAGACCAGTACAAAAGTTCATAGTTTAAAGACTCACCAATTTCAATATAAAGACCATCTGAAAAGTTCCAAGTGAAAAAAAATCAGCAATTTCACCACAAAAACCATTACAAAAATTCAAATTGAAAAAACTCCACAATTTCACTATATAAACCATTTCAAAAGTTCCTAGTAAAAAATTCATCAATTTCTCCCTAAAAACCAAGACAAAAGTTCAAAGTTAAAAAAATTCACCATTTCACTATAAAGACCATAAAAAAAGTTCAAAGTAAAAAAAACTCCCCAATTTCACCGTAAAAACATTACAAAAGTTCCTAGTCAAAAATTCAACAATTTCACTAAGAATCCATAACAAAAGTTCGATTTGAAAAAACTCACCAATTTGAGTATAATGACCGTTACAAAAGACTAAAGTTAAAAAACTAACAAATTTCAATATGAAGACCATAAGAAAAGTTCCAAGTGATAAAAATCACCAATTTCACCATAAAAACCATTGCAAAATTTCAAAGTCTAAAAAACTCCCCAATTTCACTATAAAAACCATTACAAAAGTTCCAAGTAAAAAATCAACAATTTCACTATAAAAACCGTGACAAAAGTCGATTTGAAAAAACTCATCAATTTCAGTATAAAGACCATTAAAAAATTTAAAATTTAAAAAACTCACAAATTTCAATATAAAGACCATAAAAAAAGTTCCAAGAGAAAAAATCACTAATTTCAGTATACAGACCAATACAAAAGTTCAAAGTTAAAAAACTCAAAAATTTTAAAATAAAGACCATAAGAAAAGTTCAAAGAGAAAAAAATCACCAATTTCAGTATAAAGACCAATACAAAAGTTCAAAGTTAAAAAAACTCCCCAATTTCAATTAAAAAACAATAACAAAAGTTTCATTTGATAAAACTCGCCAATTTAAGTATAAAGACCATTACAAAACTTCAAAGTTAAAAAACTTACAACTTTCGATTTAATCACCATACGAAAAGATCCAAGTGAAGAAAATCACCAATTTCACCCTAAACACCAATACATAAGTTCAAAGTTAAAAAAATCCCCAATTTCATTATAAAAACCATTACAAAAGTTTCTAGTAAAAAAGTCAACAATTTCACACTAAAAACATAACTAAAGTTCCATTTGAAAAAACTCATCAAGTTAAATATAAAGACCATTACAAAAGTTAAAAGTTAAAAAACTTACCAATTTCAATATAAAGACCATAATAAATGTTCCAAGTGAAAAAAATCACCAATTTCACCATAAAAACCATTAGAAAAATTCAAAGTTAAAAAACTCACCAATTTCACTATAAAGACCATAACAAAAGTTCAAAGTTACAAAATTCCCCAATATCACTATATAACCATTACAAAAGTTCCAAGTCAAAAAACTCATCAATTTCTCCCCAGAAATCAAAACAAAAGTTCAAAGTTAAAAAATTCACCAATTTCACTATAAAAACAAAAAAAAAAGTTCGAAGTTAAAAAAACTCCCCAATTTCACCATAAAAACCATCACAAAAGTTTCTAGTCAAATTTTCAACAATTTCACTTAAAAACCATAACAAAAGTTCCATTTGAAAAAGCTCACCTATATCAGTATAAAGACCATTACAAAAGTTCCAAGTGAAAAAAATCACCAATTTAACCATAAAAAACATTACAAAAGTTCAAGGTTTAAAAAACTCCCCAAATTCTTATAAAAACCATTACAAAAGTTCATAGTAAAAAATTCAACAATTTCGCTATAAAAACCATTACAAAAGTTCCTAGTAAAAAATTCAACAATTTCACTATAAAAACTATAACAAAAGGTCGATTTGAAAAAAACTCATCAATTTCAGTATACAGAACAACACAAAAGTTCAAAGTTAAAAAACTCAAAATTTTAAAATAAATATCATAAGAAAAGTTCAAAGAGAAAAAATCACCAATTTTAGTATAAAGACCAATACAAAAGTTCAAAGTTAAAAAACTCACACATTTTAACATAATAAACATAAGAATAGTTCCAAGTGAAAAAAATCACCAATTTCACCATAAAAACCATTACAAAAGTTCAAAGTTTAAAAAACTCCCCAATTTCAATATAAAAACCATTACAAAAGTTCCTACTAAAAAATTCAACAATTTCACTCTAAAAACCATAACAAAAGGTCGATTTGAAAAAACTCATCAGTTTCAGTATAAAGACCATTACAAAAAATCACCAATTTCACCATAAAAACCATTACAAAAGTTCAAAGTTTAAAAAGTTCAACAATTTCACTATTAAAACCATTACAAAAGTTCCTAGTAAGAAATCCAACAATTTGACTATAAAAACCATTGCAAAAGTTGCTAGTAAGAAATTCAACAATTTCACTATAAAAACCATAACAAAAGGTCGATTTGAAAAAAACTCATCAATTTCATGATAAATACTATTACAAAAGTTCAAAGTTAAAAAACTTACCAATTTCGATATAAAGACCATAAGAAAATTTCCAAGAGAAAAAAATCACCAATTTCAGTATAAAGACCAATACAAAAGTTCAAAGTTTAAAAACTCACCAATTTCAATATAAAGACCATATGAAAAGTTCCAAGTGAAAAAAATCAGCAATTTCACCACAAAAACCATTATAAAAATTCAAATTGAAAAAACTCCACAATTTCACTATATAAACCATTTCAAAAGTTCCTAGTAAAAAATTCATCAATTTCTCCCTAAAAACCAAGACAAAAGTTCAAAGTTAAAAATATTCACCAATTTCACTATAAAGACCATAAAAAAAGTTCAAAGTAAAAAAACTCCCCAATTTCACCGTAAAAACATTACAAAAGTTCCTAGTCAAAAATTCAACAATTTCACTAAGAATCCATAACAAAAGTTCGATTTGAAAAAACTCACCAATTTGAGTATAATGACCGTTACAAAAGACTAAAGTTAAAAAACTAACAAATTCCAATATGAAGACCATAAGAAAAGTTCCAAGTGATAAAAATCACCATAAAAACCATTGCAAAATTTCAAAGTCTAAAAAATTCCCAATTTCACTATAAAAACCATTACAAAAGTTCCAAGTAAAAAATCAACAATTTCACTATAAAAACCGTGACAAAAGTCGATTTGAAAAAACTCATCAATTTCAGTATAAAGACCATTAAAAAATTTCAAAGTTAAAAAACTCACCAATTTCAATATAAAGACCATAAAAAAATTCCAAGAGAAAAAATCACTAATTTCAGTATACAGACCAATACAAAAGTTCAAAGTTAAAAAACTCAAAAATTTTAAAATAAAGACCATAAGAAAAGTTCAAAGAGAAAAAAATCACCAATTTCAGTATAAAGACCAATACAAAAGTTCAATGTTAAAAAAACTCCCCAATTTCAATAAAAAAACAATAACAAAAGTTTCATTTGAAAAAACTCACCAATTTAAGTATAAAGACCATTACAAAACTTCAAAGTTAAAAAACTCACAAGTTTCGATATAATCACCATACGAAAAGATCCAAGTGAAGAAAATCACCAATTTCACCCTAAACACCAATACATAAGTTCAAAGTTAAAAAAATCCCCAATTTCATTATAAAAACCATTACAAAAGTTTTTAGTAAAAAAGTCAACAATTTCACACTAAAAACTTAACTAAAGCTCCATTTGAAAAAACTCATCAAGTTAAATATAAAGACCATTACAAAAGTTAAAAGTTAAAAAACTTACCAATTTCAATATAAAGACCATAATAAATGTTCCAAGTGAAAAAAATCACCAATTTCACCATAAAAACCATTAGAAAAATTCAAAGTTAAAAAACTCACCAATTTCACTATAAAGACCATAACAAAAGTTCAAAGTTACAAAATTCCCCAATATCACTATATAACCATTACAAAAGTTCCAAGTCAAAAAACTCATCAATTTCTCCCCAGAAATCAAAACAAAAGTTCAAAGTTAAAAAATTCACCAATTTCACTATAAAAACAAAAAAAAAGTTCGAAGTCAAAAAAAACTCCCCAATTTCACCATAAAAACCATTACAAAAGTTTCTAGTCAAATTTTCAACAATTTCACTTAAAAACCATAACAAAAGTTCCATTTGAAAAAGCTCACCTATATCAGTATAAAGACCATTACAAAAGTTCCAAGTGAAAACAATCACCAATTTAACCATAAAAAACATTACAAAAGTTCAAGGTTTAAAAAACTCCCCAAATTCTTATAAAAACCATTACAAAATTTCATAGTAAAAAATTCAACAATTTCGCTATCAAAACCATTACAAAAGTTCCTAGTAAAAAATTCAACAATTTCACAATAAAAACTATAACAAAAGGTCGATTTGAAAAAAACTCATCTATTTCAGTATACAGACCAACACAAAAGTTCAAAGTTAAAAAACTCAAAAATTTTAAAATAAATATCATAAGAAAAGTTCAAAGAGAAAAAATCACCAATTTCAGTATAAAGACCAATACAAAAGTTCAAAGTTAAAAAACTCACACATTTTAACATAATAAACATAAGAATAGTTCCAAGTGAAAAAAATCACCAATTTCACCATAAAAACCATTACAAAAGTTCAAAGTTTAAAAAACTCCCCAATTTCAATATAAAAACCATTACAAAAGTTCCTACTAAAAAATTCAACAATTTCACTCTAAAAACCATAACAAAAGGTCGATTTGAAAAAACTCATCAGTTTCAGTATAAAGACCATTACAAAAAATCACCAATTTCACCATAAAAACCATTACAAAAGTTCAAAGTTTAAAAAGTTCAATAATTTCACTATTAAAACCATTACAAAAGTTCCTAGTAAGAAATCCAACAATTTGACTATAAAAACCATTGCAAAAGTTGCTAGTAAGAAATTCAACAATTTCACTATAAAAACCATAACAAAAGGTCGATTTGAAAAAAACTCATCAATTTCATGATAAATACTATTACAAAAGTTCAAAGTTAAAAAACTTACCAATTTCGATATAAAGACCATAAGAAAATTTCCAAGAGAAAAAAATCACCAATTTCAGTATAAAGACCAATACAAAAGTTCAAAGTTTAAAAACTCACCAATTTCAATATAAAGACCATCTGAAAAGTTCCAAGTGAAAAAAATCAACAATTTCACCACAAAAACCATTACAAAAATTCAAATTGAAAAAACTCCACAATTTCACTATATAAA
This sequence comes from Lathyrus sativus, assembly GCA_963859935.3. Classification (NCBI taxonomy): domain Eukaryota; kingdom Viridiplantae; phylum Streptophyta; class Magnoliopsida; order Fabales; family Fabaceae; genus Lathyrus; species Lathyrus sativus. Next base: position 22,885 of record CAWUDS030000459.1, on the reverse strand, counting down.
CCATTTCAAAAGTTCCTAGTAAAAAATTCATCAATTTCTCCCTAAAAACCAAGACAAAAGTTCAAAGTTAAAAAAATTCACCATTTCACTATAAAGACCATAAAAAAAGTTCAAAGTAAAAAAAACTCCCCAATTTCACCGTAAAAACATTACAAAAGTTCCTAGTCAAAAATTCAACAATTTCACTAAGAATCCATAACAAAAGTTCGATTTGAAAAAACTCACCAATTTGAGTATAATGACTGTTACAAAAGACTAAAGTTAAAAAACTAACAAATTTCAATATGAAGACCATAAGAAAAGTTCCAAGTGATAAAAATCACCAATTTCACCATAAAAACCATTGCAAAATTTCAAAGTCTAAAAAACTCCCCAATTTCACTATAAAAACCATTACAAAAGTTCCAAGTAAAAAATCAACAATTTCACTATAAAAACCGTGACAAAAGTCGATTTGAAAAAACTCATCAATTTTAGTATAAAGACCATTAAAAAATTTCAAAGTTAAAAAACTCACAAATTTCAATATAAAGACCATAAAAAAAGTTCCAAGAGAAAAAATCACTAATTTCAGTATACAGACCAATACAAAAGTTCAAAGTTAAAAAACTCAAAAATTTTAAAATAAAGACCATAAGAAAAGTTCAAAGAGAAAAAAATCACCAATTTCAGTATAAAGACCAATACAAAAGTTCAAAGTTAAAAAAACTCCCCAATTTCAATAAAAAAACAATAACAAAAGTTTCATTTGATAAAACTCGCCAATTTAAGTATAAAGACCATTACAAAACTTCAAAGTTAAAAAACTTACAACTTTCGATTTAATCACCATACGAAAAGATCCAAGTGAAGAAAATCACCAATTTCACCCTAAACACCAATACATAAGTTCAAAGTTAAAAAAATCCCCAATTTCATTATAAAAACCATTACAAAAGTTTCTAGTAAAAAAGTCAACAATTTCACACTAAAAACATAACTAAAGTTCCATTTGAAAAAACTCATCAAGTTAAATATAAAGACCATTACAAAAGTTAAAAGTTAAAAAACTTACCAATTTCAATATAAAGACCATAATAAATGTTCCAAGTGAAAAAAATCACCAATTTCACCATAAAAACCATTAGAAAAATTCAAAGTTAAAAAACTCACCAATTTCACTATAAAGACCATAACAAAAGTTCAAAGTTACAAAATTCCCCAATATCACTATATAACCATTACAAAAGTTCCAAGTCAAAAAACTCATCAATTTCTCCCCAGAAATCAAAACAAAAGTTCAAAGTTAAAAAATTCACCAATTTCACTATAAAAACAAAAAAAAAAGTTCGAAGTTAAAAAAACTCCCCAATTTCACCATAAAAACCATCACAAAAGTTTCTAGTCAAATTTTCAACAATTTCACTTAAAAACCATAACAAAAGTTCCATTTGAAAAAGCTCACCTATATCAGTATAAAGACCATTACAAAAGTTCCAAGTGAAAAAAATCACCAATTTAACCATAAAAAACATTACAAAAGTTCAAGGTTTAAAAAACTCCCCAAATTCTTATAAAAACCATTACAAAAGTTCATAGTAAAAAATTCAACAATTTCGCTATAAAAACCATTACAAAAGTTCCTAGTAAAAAATTCAACAATTTCACTATAAAAACTATAACAAAAGGTCGATTTGAAAAAAACTCATCAATTTCAGTATACAGAACAACACAAAAGTTCAAAGTTAAAAAACTCAAAATTTTAAAATAAATATCATAAGAAAAGTTCAAAGAGAAAAAATCACCAATTTTAGTATAAAGACCAATACAAAAGTTCAAAGTTAAAAAACTCACACATTTTAACATAATAAACATAAGAATAGTTCCAAGTGAAAAAAATCACCAATTTCACCATAAAAACCATTACAAAAGTTCAAAGTTTAAAAAACTCCCCAATTTCAATATAAAAACCATTACAAAAGTTCCTACTAAAAAATTCAACAATTTCACTCTAAAAACCATAACAAAAGGTCGATTTGAAAAAACTCATCAGTTTCAGTATAAAGACCATTACAAAAAATCACCAATTTCACCATAAAAACCATTACAAAAGTTCAAAGTTTAAAAAGTTCAACAATTTCACTATTAAAACCATTACAAAAGTTCCTAGTAAGAAATCCAACAATTTGACTATAAAAACCATTGCAAAAGTTGCTAGTAAGAAATTCAACAATTTCACTATAAAAACCATAACAAAAGGTCGATTTGAAAAAAACTCATCAATTTCATGATAAATACTATTACAAAAGTTCAAAGTTAAAAAACTTACCAATTTCGATATAAAGACCATAAGAAAATTTCCAAGAGAAAAAAATCACCAATTTCAGTATAAAGACCAATACAAAAGTTCAAAGTTTAAAAACTCACCAATTTCAATATAAAGACCATATGAAAAGTTCCAAGTGAAAAAAATCAGCAATTTCACCACAAAAACCATTATAAAAATTCAAATTGAAAAAACTCCACAATTTCACTATATAAACCATTTCAAAAGTTCCTAGTAAAAAATTCATCAATTTCTCCCTAAAAACCAAGACAAAAGTTCAAAGTTAAAAATATTCACCAATTTCACTATAAAGACCATAAAAAAAGTTCAAAGTAAAAAAACTCCCCAATTTCACCGTAAAAACATTACAAAAGTTCCTAGTCAAAAATTCAACAATTTCACTAAGAATCCATAACAAAAGTTCGATTTGAAAAAACTCAACAATTTGAGTATAATGTCCGTTACAAAAGACTAAAGTTAAAAAACTAACAAATTCCAATATGAAGACCATAAGAAAAGTTCCAAGTGATAAAAATCACCATAAAAACCATTGCAAAATTTCAAAGTCTAAAAAATTCCCAATTTCACTATAAAAACCATTACAAAAGTTCCAAGTAAAAAATCAACAATTTCACTATAAAAACCGTGACAAAAGTCGATTTGAAAAAACTCATCAATTTCAGTATAAAGACCATTAAAAAATTTCAAAGTTAAAAAACTCACAAATTTCAATATAAAGACCATAAAAAAAGTTCCAAGAGAAAAAATCACTAATTTCAGTATACAGACCAATACAAAAGTTCAAAGTTAAAAAACTCAAAAATTTTAAAATAAAGACCATAAGAAAAGTTCAAAGAGAAAAAAATCACCAATTTCAGTATAAAGACCAATACAAAAGTTCAAAGTTAAAAAAACTCCCCAATTTCAATAAAAAAACAATAACAAAAGTTTCATTTGATAAAACTCGCCAATTTAAGTATAAAGACCATTACAAAACTTCAAAGTTAAAAAACTCACAAGTTTCGATTTAATCACCATACGAATAGATCCAAGTGAAGAAAATCACCAATTTCACCCTAAACACCAATACATAAGTTCAAAGTTAAAAAAATCCCCAATTTCATTATAAAAACCATTACAAAAGTTTCTAGTAAAAAAGTCAACAATTTCACACTAAAAACATAACTAAAGTTCCATTTGAAAAAACTCATCAAGTTAAATATAAAGACCATTACAAAAGTTAAAAGTTAAAAAACTTACCAATTTCAATATAAAGACCATAATAAATGTTCCAAGTGAAAAAAATCACCAATTTCACCATAAAAACCATTAGAAAAATTCAAAGTTAAAAAACTCACCAATTTCACTATAAAGACCATAACAAAAGTTCAAAGTTACAAAATTCCCCAATATCACTATATAACCATTACAAAAGTTCCAAGTCAAAAAACTCATCAATTTCTCCCCAGAAATCAAAACAAAAGTTCAAAGTTAAAAAATTCACCAATTTCACTATAAAAACAAAAAAAAAGTTCGAAGTCAAAAAAAACTCCCCAATTTCACCATAAAAACCATTACAAAAGTTTCTAGTCAAATTTTCAACAATTTCACTTAAAAACCATAACAAAAGTTCCATTTGAAAAAGCTCACCTATATCAGTATAAAGACCATTACAAAAGTTCCAAGTGAAAACAATCACCAATTTAACCATAAAAAACATTACAAAAGTTCAAGGTTTAAAAAACTCCCCAAATTCTTATAAAAACCATTACAAAATTTCATAGTAAAAAATTCAACAATTTCGCTATCAAAACCATTACAAAAGTTCCTAGTAAAAAATTCAACAATTTTACAATAAAAACTATAACAAAAGGTCGATTTGAAAAAAACTCATCTATTTCAGTATACAGACCAACACAAAAGTTCAAAGTTAAAAAACTCAAAAATTTTAAAATAAATATCATAAGAAAAGTTCAAAGAGAAAAAATCACCAATTTCAGTATAAAGACCAATACAAAAGTTCAAAGTTAAAAAAACTCACACATTTTAACATAATAAACATAAGAATAGTTCCAAGTGAAAAAAATCACCAATTTCACCATAAAAACCATTACAAAAGTTCAAAGTTTAAAAAACTCCCCAATTTCAATATAAAAACCATTACAAAAGTTCCTACTAAAAAATTCAACAATTTCACTCTAAAAACCATAACAAAAGGTCGATTTGAAAAAACTCATCAGTTTCAGTATAAAGACCATTACAAAAAATCACCAATTTCACCACAAAAACCATTACAAAAATTCAAATTTAAAAAACTCCACAATTTCACTATATAAACCATTTCAAAAGTTCCTAGTAAAAAATTCAGCTATTTCTCCCTAAAAACCAAGACAAAAGTTCAAAGTTAAAAAAATTCACCATTTCACTATAAAGACCATAAAAAAAGTTCAAAGTAAAAAAACTCCCCAATTTCACCATAAAAACATTACAAAAGTTCCTAGTCAAAAATTCAACAATTTCACTAAGAATCCATAACAAAAGTTCGATTTGAAAAAACTCACCAATTTGAGTATAATGACCGTTACAAAAGACTAAAGTTAAAAAACTAACAAATTTCAATATGAAGACCATAAGAAAAGTTCCAAGTGATAAAAATCACCAATTTCACCATAAAAACCATTGCAAAATTTCAAAGTCTAAAACACTCCCCAATATCACTATAAAAACCATTACAAAAGTTCCAAGTAAAAAATCAACAATTTCACTATAAAAACCGTGACAAAAGTCGATTTGAAAAAACTCATCAATTTCAGTATAAAGACCATTAAAAAATTTCAAAGTTAAAAAACTCACCAATTTCAATATAAAGACCATAAAAAAAGTTCCAAGAGAAAAAATCACTAATTTCAGTAAACAGACCAATACAAAAGTTCAAAGTTAAAAAAACTCAAAAATTTTAAAATAAAGACCATAAGAAAAGTTCAAAGAGAATAAAATCACCAATTTCAGTATAAAGACCAATACAAAAGTTCAAAGTTAAAAAAACTCCCCAATTTCAACAAAAAAAAAAACAAAAGTTTCATTTGATAAAACTCACCAATTTAAGTATAAAGACCATTACAAAACTTCAAAGTTAAAAAACTCACAAGTTTCGATATAATCACCATACGAAAAGATCCAAGTGAAGAAAATCACCAATTTCACCCTAAACACCAATACATAAGTTCAAAGTTAAAAAAATCCCCAATTTCATTATAAAAACGATTACAAAAGTTTCTAGTAAAAAGTCAACAATTTCACACTAAAAACATAACTAAAGTTCCATTTGAAATAACTCATCAAGTTAAATATAAAGACCATTACAAAAGTTAAAAGTTAAAAAACTTACCAGTTTCAATATAAAGACCATAATAAATGTTCCAAGTGAAAAAAATCACCAATTTCACCATAAAAACCATTAGAAAAATTCAAAGTTAAAAAACTCACCAATTTCACTATAAAGACCATAAAAAAAGTTCAAAGTTACAAAATTCCCCAATATCACTATATAACCATTACAAAAGTTCCAAGTCAAAAAACTCATCAATTTCTCCCCAGAAATCAAAACAAAAGTTCAAAGTTAAAAAATTCACCAATTTCACTATAAAAACAAAAAAAAAAGTTCGAAGTTAAAAAAACTCCCCAATTTCACCATAAAAACCATTACAAAAGTTTCTAGTCAAATTTTCAACAATTTCACTTAAAAACCATAACAAAAGTTCCATTTGAAAAAGCTCACCTATATCAGTATAAAGACCATTACAAAAGTTCCAAGTGAAAAAAATCACCAATTTAACCATAAAAAACATTACAAAAGTTCAAGGTTTAAAAAACTCCCCAAATTCTTATAAAAACCATTACAAAAGTTCATAGTAAAAAATTCTACAATTTCGCTATAAAAACCATTACAATAGTTCCTAGTAAAAAATTCAACAATTTCACTATAAAAACTATAACAAAAGGTCAATTTGAAAAAAACTCATCAATTTCAGTATACAGACCAACACAAAAGTTCAAAGTTAAAAACATCAAAAATTTTAAAATAAATATCATAAGAAAAGTTCAAAGAGAAAAAATCACCAATTTCAGTATAAAGACCAATACAAAAATTCAAAGTTAAAAAACTCACACATTTTAACATAATAAACATAAGAATAGTTCCAAGTGAAAAAAATCACCAATTTCACCATAAAACCATTACAAAAGTTCAAAGTTTAAAAAACTCCCCAATTTCAATATAAAAACCATTACAAAAGTTCCTACTAAAAAATTCAACAATTTCACTCTAAAAACCATAACAAAAGGTCGATTTGAAAAAACTCATCAGTTTCAGTATAAAGACCATTACGAAAAATCACCAATTTCACCATAAAAACCATTACAAAAGTTCAAAGTTTAAAAAGTTCAACAATTTCACTATTAAAACCATTACAAAAGTTCCTAGTAAGAAATCCAACAATTTGACTATAAAAACCATTGCAAAAGTTGCTAGTAAGAAATTCAACAATTTCACTATAAAAACCATAACAAAAGGTCGATTTGAAAAAAACTCATCAATTTCATGATAAATACTATTACAAAAGTTCAAAGTTAAAAAACTTACCAATTTCGATATAAAGACCATAAGAAAATTTCCAAGAGAAAAAAATCACCAATTTCAGTATAAAGACCAGTACAAAAGTTCATAGTTTAAAGACTCACCAATTTCAATATAAAGACCATCTGAAAAGTTCCAAGTGAAAAAAAATCAGCAATTTCACCACAAAAACCATTACAAAAATTCAAATTGAAAAAACTCCACAATTTCACTATATAAACCATTTCAAAAGTTCCTAGTAAAAAATTCATCAATTTCTCCCTAAAAACCAAGACAAAAGTTCAAAGTTAAAAAAATTCACCATTTCACTATAAAGACCATAAAAAAAGTTCAAAGTAAAAAAAACTCCCCAATTTCACCGTAAAAACATTACAAAAGTTCCTAGTCAAAAATTCAACAATTTCACTAAGAATCCATAACAAAAGTTCGATTTGAAAAAACTCACCAATTTGAGTATAATGACCGTTACAAAAGACTAAAGTTAAAAAACTAACAAATTTCAATATGAAGACCATAAGAAAAGTTCCAAGTGATAAAAATCACCAATTTCACCATAAAAACCATTGCAAAATTTCAAAGTCTAAAAAACTCCCCAATTTCACTATAAAAACCATTACAAAAGTTCCAAGTAAAAAATCAACAATTTCACTATAAAAACCGTGACAAAAGTCGATTTGAAAAAACTCATCAATTTCAGTATAAAGACCATTAAAAAATTTCAAAGTTAAAAAACTCACAAATTTCAATATAAAGACCATAAAAAAAGTTCCAAGAGAAAAAATCACTAATTTCAGTATACAGACCAATACAAAAGTTCAAAGTTAAAAAACTCAAAAATTTTAAAATAAAGACCATAAGAAAAGTTCAAAGAGAAAAAAATCACCAATTTCAGTATAAAGACCAATACAAAAGTTCAAAGTTAAAAAAACTCCCCAATTTCAATAAAAAACAATAACAAAAGTTTCATTTGATAAAACTCGCCAATTTAAGTATAAAGACCATTACAAAACTTCAAAGTTAAAAAACTTACAACTTTCGATTTAATCACCATACGAAAAGATCCAAGTGAAGAAAATCACCAATTTCACCCTAAACACCAATACATAAGTTCAAAGTTAAAAAAATCCCCAATTTCATTATAAAAACCATTACAAAAGTTTCTAGTAAAAAAGTCAACAATTTCACACTAAAAACATAACTAAAGTTCCATTTGAAAAAACTCATCAAGTTAAATATAAAGACCATTACAAAAGTTAAAAGTTAAAAAACTTACCAATTTCAATATAAAGACCATAATAAATGTTCCAAGTGAAAAAAATCACCAATTTCACCATAAAAACCATTAGAAAAATTCAAAGTTAAAAAACTCACCAATTTCACTATAAAGACCATAACAAAAGTTCAAAGTTACAAAATTCCCCAATATCACTATATAACCATTACAAAAGTTCCAAGTCAAAAAACTCATCAATTTCTCCCCAGAAATCAAAACAAAAGTTCAAAGTTAAAAAATTCACCAATTTCACTATAAAAACAAAAAAAAAAAAGTTCGAAGTTAAAAAAACTCCCCAATTTCACCATAAAAACCATCACAAAAGTTTCTAGTCAAATTTTCAACAATTTCACTTAAAAACCATAACAAAAGTTCCATTTGAAAAAGCTCACCTATATCAGTATAAAGACCATTACAAAAAATCCAAGTGAAAAAAATCACCAATTTAACCATAAAAAACATTACAAAAGTTCAAGGTTTAAAAAACTCCCCAAATTCTTATAAAAACCATTACAAAAGTTCATAGTAAAAAATTCAACAATTTCGCTATAAAAACCATTACAAAAGTTCCTAGTAAAAAATTCAACAATTTCACTATAAAAACTATAACAAAAGGTCGATTTGAAAAAAACTCATCAATTTCAGTATACAGAACAACACAAAAGTTCAAAGTTAAAAAACTCAAAATTTTAAAATAAATATCATAAGAAAAGTTCAAAGAGAAAAAATCACCAATTTTAGTATAAAGACCAATACAAAAGTTCAAAGTTAAAAAACTCACACATTTTAACATAATAAACATAAGAATAGTTCCAAGTGAAAAAAATCACCAATTTCACCATAAAAACCATTACAAAAGTTCAAAGTTTAAAAAACTCCCCAATTTCAATATAAAAACCATTACAAAAGTTCCTACTAAAAAATTCAACAATTTCACTCTAAAAACCATAACAAAAGGTCGATTTGAAAAAACTCATCAGTTTCAGTATAAAGACCATTACAAAAAATCACCAATTTCACCATAAAAACCATTACAAAAGTTCAAAGTTTAAAAAGTTCAACAATTTCACTATTAAAACCATTACAAAAGTTCCTAGTAAGAAATCCAACAATTTGACTATAAAAACCATTGCAAAAGTTGCTAGTAAGAAATTCAACAATTTCACTATAAAAACCATAACAAAAGGTCGATTTGAAAAAAACTCATCAATTTCATGATAAATACTATTAAAAAAGTTCAAAGTTAAAAAACTTACCAATTTCGATATAAAGACCATAAGAAAATTTCCAAGAGAAAAAAATCACCAATTTCAGTATAAAGACCAATACAAAAGTTCAAAGTTTAAAAACTCACCAATTTCAATATAAAGACCATATGAAAAGTTCCAAGTGAAAAAAATCAGCAATTTCACCACAAAAACCATTATAAAAATTCAAATTGAAAAAACTCCACAATTTCACTATATAAACCATTTCAAAAGTTCCTAGTAATAAATTCATCAATTTCTCCCTAAAAACCAAGACAAAAGTTCAAAGTTAAAAATATTCACCAATTTCACTATAAAGACCATAAAAAAAGTTCAAAGTAAAAAAACTCCCCAATTTCACCGTAAAAACATTACAAAAGTTCCTAGTCAAAAATTCAACAATTTCACTAAGAATCCATAACAAAAGTTCGATTTGAAAAAACTCACCAATTTGAGTATAATGACCGTTACAAAAGACTAAAGTTAAAAAACTAACAAATTCCAATATGAAGACCATAAGAAAAGTTCCAAGTGATAAAAATCACCATAAAAACCATTGCAAAATTTCAAAGTCTAAAAAATTCCCAATTTCACTATAAAAACCATTACAAAAGTTCCAAGTAAAAAATCAACAATTTCACTATAAAAACCGTGACAAAAGTCGATTTGAAAAAACTCATCAATTTCAGTATAAAGACCATTAAAAAATTTCAAAGTTAAAAAACTCACCAATTTCAATATAAAGACCATAAAAAAATTCCAAGAGAAAAAATCACTAATTTCAGTATACAGACCAATACAAAAGTTCAAAGTTAAAAAACTCAAAAATTTTAAAATAAAGACCATAAGAAAAGTTCAAAGAGAAAAAAATCACCAATTTCAGTATAAAGACCAATACAAAAGTTCAATGTTAAAAAAACTCCCCAATTTCAATAAAAAAACAATAACAAAAGTTTCATTTGAAAAAACTCACCAATTTAAGTATAAAGACCATTACAAAACTTCAAAGTTAAAAAACTCACAAGTTTCGATATAATCACCATACGAAAAGATCCAAGTGAAGAAAATCACCAATTTCACCCTAAACACCAATACATAAGTTCAAAGTTAATAAAATCCCCAATTTCATTATAAAAACCATTACAAAAGTTTTTAGTAAAAAAGTCAACAATTTCACACTAAAAACTTAACTAAAGTTCCATTTGAAAAAACTCATCAAGTTAAATATAAAGACCATTACAAAAGTTAAAAGTTAAAAAACTTACCAATTTCAATATAAAGACCATAATAAATGTTCCAAGTGAAAAAAATCACCAATTTCACCATAAAAACCATTAGAAAAATTCAAATTTAAAAAACTCACCAATTTCACTATAAAGACCATAACAAAAGTTCAAAGTTACAAAATTCCCCAATATCACTATATAACCATTACAAAAGTTCCAAGTCAAAAAACTCATCAATTTCTCCCCAGAAATCAAAACAAAAGTTCAAAGTTAAAAAATTCACCAATTTCACTATAAAAACAAAAAAAAAGTTCGAAGTCAAAAAAAACTCCCCAATTTCACCATAAAAACCATTACAAAAGTTTCTAGTCAAATTTTCAACAATTTCACTTAAAAACCATAACAAAAGTTCCATTTGAAAAAGCTCACCTATATCAGTATAAAGACCATTACAAAAGTTCCAAGTGAAAACAATCACCAATTTAACCATAAAAAACATTACAAAAGTTCAAGGTTTAAAAAACTCCCCAAATTCTTATAAAAACCATTACAAAATTTCATAGTAAAAAATTCAACAATTTCGCTATCAAAACCATTACAAAAGTTCCTAGTAAAAAATTCAACAATTTCACAATAAAAACTATAACAAAAGGTCGATTTGAAAAAAACTCATCTATTTCAGTATACAGACCAACACAAAAGTTCAAAGTTAAAAAACTCAAAAATTTTAAAATAAATATCATAAGAAAAGTTCAAAGAGAAAAAATCACCAATTTCAGTATAAAGACCAATACAAAAGTTCAAAGTTAAAAAACTCACACATTTTAACATAATAAACATAAGAATAGTTCCAAGTGAAAAAAATCACCAATTTCACCATAAAAACCATTACAAAAGTTCAAAGTTTAAAAAACTCCCCAATTTCAATATAAAAACCATTACAAAAGTTCCTACTAAAAAATTCAACAATTTCACTCTAAAAACCATAACAAAAGGTCGATTTGAAAAAACTCATCAGTTTCAGTATAAAGACCATTACAAAAAATCACCAATTTCACCATAAAAACCATTACAAAAGTTCAAAGTTTAAAAAGTTCAACAATTTCACTATTAAAACCATTACAAAAGTTCCTAGTAAGAAATCCAACAATTTGACTATAAAAACCATTGCAAAAGTTGCTAGTAAGAAATTCAACAATTTCACTATAAAAACCATAACAAAAGGTCGATTTGAAAAAAACTCATCAATTTCATGATAAATACTATTACAAAAGTTCAAAGTTAAAAAACTTACCAATTTCGATATAAAGACCATAAGAAAATTTCCAAGAGAAAAAAATCACCAATTTCAGTATAAAGACCAATACAAAAGTTCAAAGTTTAAAAACTCACCAATTTCAATATAAAGACCATCTGAAAAGTTCCAAGTGAAAAAAATCAGCAATTTCACCACAAAAACCATTACAAAAATTCAAATTGAAAAAACTCCACAATTTCACTATATAAACCATTTCAAAAGTTCCTAGTAAAAAATTCATCAATTTCTCCCTAAAAACCAAGACAAAAGTTCAAAGTTAAAAAAATTCACCATTTCACTATAAAGACCATAAAAAAAGTTCAAAGTAAAAAAAACTCCCCAATTTCACCGTAAAAACATTACAAAAGTTCCTAGTCAAAAATTCAACAATTTCACTAAGAATCCATAACAAAAGTTCGATTTGAAAAAACTCACCAATTTGAGTATAATGACCGTTACAAAAGACTAAAGTTAAAAAACTAACAAATTTCAATATGAAGACCATAAGAAAAGTTCCAAGTGATAAAAATCACCAATTTCACCATAAAAACCATTGCAAAATTTCAAAGTCTAAAAAACTCCCCAATTTCACTATAAAAACCATTACAAAAGTTCCAAGTAAAAAATCAACAATTTCACTATAAAAACCGTGACAAAAGTCGATTTGAAAAAACTCATCAATTTCAGTATAAAGACCATTAAAAAATTTCAAAGTTAAAAAACTCACAAATTTCAATATAAAGACCATAAAAAAAGTTCCAAGAGAAAAAATCACTAATTTCAGTATACAGACCAATACAAAAGTTCAAAGTTAAAAAACTCAAAAATTTTAAAATAAAGACCATAAGAAAAGTTCAAAGAGAAAAAAATCACCAATTTCAGTATAAAGACCAATACAAAAGTTCAAAGTTAAAAAAACTCCCCAATTTCAATAAAAAAACAATAACAAAAGTTTCATTTGATAAAACTCGCCAATTTAAGTATAAAGACCATTACAAAACTTCAAAGTTAAAAAACTTACAACTTTCGATTTAATCACCATACGAAAAGATCCAAGTGAAGAAAATCACCAATTTCACCCTAAACACCAATACATAAGTTCAAAGTTAAAAAAATCCCCAATTTCATTATAAAAACCATTACAAAAGTTTCTAGTAAAAAAGTCAACAATTTCACACTAAAAACATAACTAAAGTTCCATTTGAAAAAACTCATCAAGTTAAATATAAAGACCATTACAAAAGTTAAAAGTTAAAAAACTTACCAATTTCAATATAAAGACCATAATAAATGTTCCAAGTGAAAAAAATCACCAATTTCACCATAAAAACCATTAGAAAAATTCAAAGTTAAAAAACTCACCAATTTCACTATAAAGACCATAACAAAAGTTCAAAGTTACAAAATTCCCCAATATCACTATATAACCATTACAAAAGTTCCAAGTCAAAAAACTCATCAATTTCTCCCCAGAAATCAAAACAAAAGTTCAAAGTTAAAAAATTCACCAATTTCACTATAAAAACAAAAAAAAAAGTTCGAAGTTAAAAAAACTCCCCAATTTCACCATAAAAACCATCACAAAAGTTTCTAGTCAAATTTTCAACAATTTCACTTATAAACCATAACAAAAGTTCCATTTGAAAAAGCTCACCTATATCAGTATAAAGACCATTACAAAAGTTCCAAGTGAAAAAAATCACCAATTTAACCATAAAAAACATTACAAAAGTTCAAGGTTTAAAAAACTCCCCAAATTCTTATAAAAACCATTACAAAAGTTCATAGTAAAAAATTCAACAATTTCGCTATAAAAACCATTACAAAAGTTCCTAGTAAAAAATTCAACAATTTCACTATAAAAACTATAACAAAAGGTCGATTTGAAAAAAACTCATCAATTTCAGTATACAGAACAACACAAAAGTTCAAAGTTAAAAAACTCAAAATTTTAAAATAAATATCATAAGAAAAGTTCAAAGAGAAAAAATCACCAATTTTAGTATAAAGACCAATACAAAAGTTCAAAGTTAAAAAACTCACACATTTTAACATAATAAACATAAGAATAGTTCCAAGTGAAAAAAATCACCAATTTCACCATAAAAACCATTACAAAAGTTCAAAGTTTAAAAAACTCCCCAATTTCAATATAAAAACCATTACAAAAGTTCCTACTAAAAAATTCAACAATTTCACTCTAAAAACCATAACAAAAGGTCGATTTGAAAAAACTCATCAGTTTCAGTATAAAGACCATTACAAAAAATCACCAATTTCACCATAAAAACCATTACAAAAGTTCAAAGTTTAAAAAGTTCAACAATTTCACTATTAAAACCATTACAAAAGTTCCTAGTAAGAAATCCAACAATTTGACTATAAAAACCATTGCAAAAGTTGCTAGTAAGAAATTCAACAATTTCACTATAAAAACCATAACAAAAGGTCGATTTGAAAAAAACTCATCAATTTCATGATAAATACTATTACAAAAGTTCAAAGTTAAAAAACTTACCAATTTCGATATAAAGACCATAAGAAAATTTCCAAGAGAAAAAAATCACCAATTTCAGTATAAAGACCAATACAAAAGTTCAAAGTTTAAAAACTCACCAATTTCAATATAAAGACCATATGAAAAGTTCCAAGTGAAAAAAATCAGCAATTTCACCACAAAAACCATTATAAAAATTCAAATTGAAAAAACTCCACAATTTCACTATATAAACCATTTCAAAAGTTCCTAGTAAAAAATTCATCAATTTCTCCCTAAAAACCAAGACAAAAGTTCAAAGTTAAAAATATTCACCAATTTCACTATAAAGACCATAAAAAAAGTTCAAAGTAAAAAAACTCCCCAATTTCACCGTAAAAACATTACAAAAGTTCCTAGTCAAAAATTCAACAATTTCACTAAGAATCCATAACAAAAGTTCGATTTGAAAAAACTCACCAATTTGAGTATAATGACCGTTACAAAAGACTAAAGTTAAAAAACTAACAAATTCCAATATGAAGACCATAAGAAAAGTTCCAAGTGATAAAAATCACCATAAAAACCATTGCAAAATTTCAAAGTCTAAAAAATTCCCAATTTCACTATAAAAACCATTACAAAAGTTCCAAGTAAAAAATCAACAATTTCACTATAAAAACCGTGACAAAAGTCGATTTGAAAAAACTCATCAATTTCAGTATAAAGACCATTAAAAAATTTCAAAGTTAAAAAACTCACCAATTTCAATATAAAGACCATAAAAAAATTCCAAGAGAAAAAATCACTAATTTCAGTATACAGACCAATACAAAAGTTCAAAGTTAAAAAAACTCAAAAATTTTAAAATAAAGACCATAAGAAAAGTTCAAAGAGAAAAAAATCACCAATTTCAGTATAAAGACCAATACAAAAGTTCAAAGTTAAAAAAACTCCCCAATTTCAATAAAAAAACAATAACAAAAGTTTCATTTGAAAAAACTCACCAATTTAAGTATAAAGACCATTACAAAACTTCAAAGTTAAAAAACTCACAAGTTTCGATATAATCACCATACGAAAAGATCCAAGTGAAGAAAATCACCAATTTCACCCTAAACACCAATACATAAGTTCAAAGTTAAAAAAATCCCCAATTTCATTATAAAAACCATTACAAAAGTTTTTAGTAAAAAAGTCAACAATTTCACACTAAAAACATAACTAAAGTTCCATTTGAAAAAACTCATCAAGTTAAATATAAAGACCATTACAAAAGTTAAAAGTTAAAAAACTTACCAATTTCAATATAAAGACCATAATAAATGTTCCAAGTGAAAAAAATCACCAATTTCACCATAAAAACCATTAGAAAAATTCAAAGTTAAAAAACTCACCAATTTCACTATAAAGACCATAACAAAAGTTCAAAGTTACAAAATTCCCCAATATCACTATATAACCATTACAAAAGTTCCAAGTCAAAAAACTCATCAATTTCTCCCCAGAAATCAAAACAAAAGTTCAAAGTTAAAAAATTCACCAATTTCACTATAAAAACAAAAAAAAAAAGTTCGAAGTTAAAAAAACTCCCCAATTTCATTATAAAAACCATTACAAAAGTTTCTAGTCAAATTTTCAACAATTTCACTTAAAAACCATAACAAAAGTTCCATTTGAAAAATCTCACCTATATCAGTATAAAGACCATTACAAAAGTTCCAAGTGAAAACAATCACCAATTTAACCATAAAAAACATTACAAAAGTTCAAGGTTTAAAAAACTCCTTAAATTCTTATAAAAACCATTAAAAAATTTCATAGTAAAAAATTCAACAATTTCGCTATCAAAACCATTACAAAAGTTCCTAGTAAAAAATTCAACAATTTCACAATAAAAACTATAACAAAAGGTCGATTTGAAAAAAACTCATATATTTCAGTATACAGACCAACACAAAAGTTCAAAGTTAAAAAACTCAAAAATTTTAAAATAAATATCATAAGAAAAGTTCAAAGAGAAAAAATCACCAATTTCAGTATAAAGACCAATACAAAAGTTCAAAGTTAAAAAACTCACACATTTTAACATAATAAACATAAGAATAGTTCCAAGTGAAAAAAATCACCAATTTCACCATAAAAACCATTACAAAAGTTCAAAGTTTAAAAAACTCCCCAATTTCAATATAAAAACCATTACAAAAGTTCCTACTAAAAAATTCAACAATTTCACTCTAAAAACCATAACAAAAGGTCGATTTGAAAAAACTCATCAGTTTCAGTATAAAGACCATTACAAAAAATCACCAATTTCACCATAAAAACCATTACAAAAGTTCAAAGTTTAAAAAGTTCAACAATTTCACTATTAAAACCATTACAAAAGTTCCTAGTAAGAAATCCAACAATTTGACTATAAAAACCATTGCAAAAGTTGCTAGTAAGAAATTCAACAATTTCACTATAAAAACCATAACAAAAGGTCGATTTGAAAAAAACTCATCAATTTCATGATAAATACTATTACAAAAGTTCAAAGTTAAAAAACTTACCAATTTCGATATAAAGACCATAAGAAAATTTCCAAGAGAAAAAAATCACCAATTTCAGTATAAAGACCAATACAAAAGTTCAAAGTTTAAAAACTCACCAATTTCAATATAAAGACCATATGAAAAGTTCCAAGTGAAAAAGATCAGCAATTTCACCACAAAAACCATTACAAAAATTCAAATTGAAAAAACTCCACAATTTCACTATATAAACCATTTCAAAAGTTCCTAGTAAAAAATTCATCAATTTCTCCCTAAAAACCAAGACAAAAGTTCAAAGTTAAAAAAATTCACCATTTCACTATAAAGACCATAAAAAAAGTTCAAAGTAAAAAAACTCCCCAATTTCACCGTAAAAACATTACAAAAGTTCCTAGTCAAAAATTCAAGAATTTCACTAAGAATCCATAACAAAAGTTCGATTTGAAAAAACTCACCAATTTGAGTATAATGACCGTTACAAAAGACTAAAGTTAAAAAACTAACAAATTTCAATATGAAGACCATAAGAAAAGTTCCAAGTGATAAAAATCACAATTTCACCATAAAAACCATTGCAAAATTTCAAAGTCTAAAAACTCCCCAATTTCACTATAAAAACCATTACAAAAGTTCCAAGTAAAAAATCAACAATTTCACTATAAAAACCGTGACAAAAGTCGATTTGAAAAAACTCATCAATTTCAGTATGAAGACAATTAAAAAATTTCAAAGTTAAAAAACAAACCAATTTCAATATAAAGACCATAAAAAAAGTTCCAAGAGAAAAAATCACTAATTTCAGTATACAGACCAATACAAAAGTTCAAAGTTAAAAAACTCAAAAATTTTAAAATAAAGACCATAAGAAAAGTTCAAAGAGAAAAAAATCACCAATTTCAGTATAAAGACCAATACAAAAGTTCAAAGTTAAAAAAACTCCCCAATTTCAATAAAAAAACAATAACAAAAGTTTCATTTGATAAAACTCACAAATTTAAGTATAAAGACCATTACAAAACTTCAAAGTTATAAAACTCGCAACTTTCGATTTAATCACCATACGAAAAGATCCAAGTGAAGAAAATCACCAATTTCACCCTAAACACCAATACATAAGTTCAAAGTTAAAAAAATCCCCAATTTCATTATAAAAACCATTACAAAAGTTTCTAGTAAAAAAGTCAACAATTTCACACTAAAAACATAACTGAAGTTCCATTGAAAAAACTCATCAAGTTAAATATAAAGATCATTACAAAAGTTAAAAGTTAAAAAACTTAACAATTTCAATATAAAGACCATAATAAATGTTCCAAGTGAAAAAAATCACCAATTTCACCATAAAAACCATTAGAAAAATTCAAAGTTAAAAAACTCACCAATTTCACTATAAAGACCATAACAAAAGTTCAAAGTTACAAAATTCCCCAATATCACTATATAACCATTACAAAAGTTCCAAGTAAAAAAACTCATCAATTTCTCCCCAGAAATCAAAACAAAAGTTCAAAGTTAAAAAATTCACCAATTTCACTATAAAAACAAAAAAAAAAGTTTGAAGTCAAAAAAAACTCCCCAATTTCACCATAAAAACCATTATAAAAGTTTCTAGTCAAATTTTCAACAATTTCACTTAAAAACCATAACAAAAGTTCCATTTGAAAAAGCTCACCTATATCAGTATAAAGACCATTACAAAAGTTCCAAGTGAAAACAATCACCAATTTAACCATAAAAAACATTACAAAAGTTCAAGGTTTAAAAAACTCCCCAAATTCTTATAAAAACCATTACAAAATTTCATAGTAAAAAATTCAACAATTTCGCTATCAAAACCATTACAAAAGTTCCTAGTAAAAAATTCAACAATTTCACAATAAAAACTATAACAAAAGGTCGATTTGAAAAAAACTCATCTATTTCAGTATACAGACCAACACAAAAGTTCAAAGTTAAAAAAACTCAAAAATTTTAAAATAAATATCATAAGAAAAGTTCAAAGAGAAAAAATCACCAATTTCAGTATAAAGACCAATACAAAAGTTCAAAGTTAAAAAACTCACACATTTTAACATAATAAACATAAGAATAGTTCCAAGTGAAAAAAATCACCAATTTCACCATAAAAACCATTACAAAAGTTCAAAGTTTAAAAAACTCCCCAATTTCAATATAAAAACCATTACAAAAGTTCCTACTAAAAAATTCAACAATTTCACTCTAAAAACCATAACAAAAGGTCGATTTGAAAAAACTCATCAGTTTCAGTATAAAGACCATTACAAAAAATCACCAATTTCACCATAAAAACCATTACAAAAGTTCAAAGTTTAAAAAGTTCAACAATTTCACTATTAAAACCATTACAAAAGTTCCTAGTAAGAAATCCAACAATTTGACTATAAAAACCATTGCAAAAGTTGCTAGTAAGAAATTCAATAATTTCACTATAAAAACCATAACAAAAGGTCGATTTGAAAAAAACTCATCAATTTCATGATAAATACTATTACAAAAGTTCAAAGTTAAAAAACTTACCAATTTCGATATAAAGACCATAGAAAATTTCCAAGAGAAAAAAATCACCAATTTCAGTATAAAGACCAATACAAAAGTTCAAAGTTTAAAAACTCACCAATTTCAATATAAAGACCATATGAAAAGTTCCAAGTGAAAAAAATCAGCAATTTCACCATAAAAACCATTACAAAAATCAAATTGAAAAACTCCACAATTTCACTATATAAACCATTTCAAAAGTTCCTAGTAAAAAATTCATCAATTTCTCCCTAAAAACCAAGACAAAAGTTCAAAGTTAAAAAAATTCACCATTTCACTATAAAGACCATAAAAAAAGTTCAAAGTAAAAAAACTCCCCAATTTCACCATAAAAACATTACAAAAGTTCCTAGTCAAAAATTCAACAATTTCACTAAGAATCCATAACAAAAGTTCGATTTGAAAAAACTCACCAATTTGAGTATAATGATCGTTACAAAAGACTAAAGTTAAAAAACTAACAAATTTCAATATGAAGACCATAAGAAAAGTTCCAAGTGATAAAAATCACCAATTTCACCATAAAAACCATTGCAAAATTTCAAAGTCTAAAAAACTCCCCAATTTCACTATAAAAACCATTACAAAAGTTCCAAGTAAAAAAATCAACAATTTCACTATAAAAACCGTGACAAAAGTCGATTTGAAAAAACTCATCAATTTCAGTATGAAGACCATTAAAAAATTTCAAAGTTAAAAAACAAACCAATTTCAATATAAAGACCATAAAAAAAGTTCCAAGAGAAAAAATCACTAATTTCAGTATACAGACCAATACAAAAGTTCAAAGTTAAAAAACTCAAAAATTTTAAAATAAAGACCATAAGAAAAGTTCAAAGAGAAAAAAATCACCAATTTCAGTATAAAGACCAATACAAAAGTTCAAAGTTAAAAAAACTCCCCAATTTCAATAAAAAAACAATAACAAAAGTTTCATTTGATAAAACTCACCAATTTAAGTATAAAGACCATTACAAAACTTCAAAATTATAAAACTCACTAGTTTCGATATAATCACCATACGAAAAGATCCAAGTGAAGAAAATCACCAATTTCACCCTAAACACCAATACATAAGTTCAAAGTTAAAAAAATCCCCAATTTCATTATAAAAACCATTAAAAAAGTTTCTAGTAAAAAAGTCAACAATTTCACACTAAAAACATAACTAAAGTTCCATTGAAAAAACTCATCAAGTTAAATATAAAGACCATTACAAAAGTTAAAAGTTAAAAAACTTACCAATTTAAATATAAAGACCATAATAAATGTTCCAAGTGAAAAAAATCACCAATTTCACCATAAAAACCATTAGAAAAATTCAAAGTTAAAAAACTCACCAATTTCACTATAAAGACCATAACAAAAGTTCAAAGCTACAAAATTCCCCAATATTACAAAAGTTCCAAGTCAAAAAACTCATCAATTTCTCCCCAGAAATCAAAACAAAAGTTCAAAGTTAAAAAATTCACCAATTTCACTATAAAAACAAAAAAAAAAGTTCGAAGTTAAAAAAACTCCCCAATTTCATTATAAAAACCATTACAAAAGTTTCTAGTCAAATTTTCAACAATTTCACTTAAAAACCATAACAAAAGTTCCATTTGAAAAATCTCACCTATATCAGTATAAAGACCATTACAAAAGTTCCAAGTGAAAACAATCACCAATTTAACCATAAAAAACATTACAAAAGTTCAAGGTTTAAAAAACTCCTTAAATTCTTATAAAAACCATTAAAAAATTTCATAGTAAAAAATTCAACAATTTCGCTATCAAAACCATTACAAAAGTTCCTAGTAAAAAATTCAACAATTTCACAATAAAAACTATAACAAAAGGTCGATTTGAAAAAAACTCATATATTTCAGTATACAGACCAACACAAAAGTTCAAAGTTAAAAAACTCAAAAATTTTAAAATAAATATCATAAGAAAAGTTCAAAGAGAAAAAATCACCAATTTCAGTATAAAGACCAATACAAAAGTTCAAAGTTAAAAAACTCACACATTTTAACATAATAAACATAAGAATAGTTCCAAGTGAAAAAAATCACCAATTTCACCATAAAAACCATTACAAAAGTTCAAAGTTTAAAAAACTCCCCAATTTCAATATAAAAACCATTACAAAAGTTCCTACTAAAAAATTCAACAATTTCACTCTAAAAACCATAACAAAAGGTCGATTTGAAAAAACTCATCAGTTTCAGTATAAAGACCATTACAAAAAATCACCAATTTCACCATAAAAACCATTACAAAAGTTCAAAGTTTAAAAAGTTCAACAATTTCACTATTAAAACCATTACAAAAGTTCCTAGTAAGAAATCCAACAATTTGACTATAAAAACCATTGCAAAAGTTGCTAGTAAGAAATTCAACAATTTCACTATAAAAACCATAACAAAAGGTCGATTTGAAAAAAACTCATCAATTTCATGATAAATACTATTACAAAAGTTCAAAGTTAAAAAACTTACCAATTTCGATATAAAGACCATAAGAAAATTTCCAAGAGAAAAAAATCACCAATTTCAGTATAAAGACCAATACAAAAGTTCAAAGTTTAAAAACTCACCAATTTCAATATAAAGACCATATGAAAAGTTCCAAGTGAAAAAAATCAGCAATTTCACCACAAAAACCATTACAAAAATTCAAATTGAAAAAACTCCACAATTTCACTATATAAACCATTTCAAAAGTTCCTAGTAAAAAATTCATCAATTTCTCCCTAAAAACCAAGACAAAAGTTCAAAGTTAAAAAAATTCACCATTTCACTATAAAGACCATAAAAAAAGTTCAAAGTAAAAAAACTCCCCAATTTCACCGTAAAAACATTACAAAAGTTCCTAGTCAAAAATTCAAGAATTTCACTAAGAATCCATAACAAAAGTTCGATTTGAAAAAACTCACCAATTTGAGTATAATGACCGTTACAAAAGACTAAAGTTAAAAAACTAACAAATTTCAATATGAAGACCATAAGAAAAGTTCCAAGTGATAAAAATCACCAATTTCACCATAAAAACCATTGCAAAATTTCAAAGTCTAAAAACTCCCCAATTTCACTATAAAAACCATTACAAAAGTTCCAAGTAAAAAATCAACAATTTCACTATAAAAACCGTGACAAAAGTCGATTTGAAAAAACTCATCAATTTCAGTATGAAGACCATTAAAAAATTTCAAAGTTAAAAAACAAACCAATTTCAATATAAAGACCATAAAAAAAGTTCCAAGAGAAAAAATCACTAGTATACAGACCAATACAAAAGTTCAAAGTTAAAAAACTCAAATTTTAAAATAAAGACCATAAGAAAAG
>CAWUDS030000458.1:0-50008 GCA_963859935.3 Lathyrus sativus | reverse complement strand
ATTGGATTTGATTTGGGGAATCTTGATTTGATGCTGAGGAATCTGAATAGGATCTTTTTAACATAGGGTTATATTCCTCAAAGGGTTTACTAATCCAATCATTATGTTTTGGCAGGTGTAGAAAGCGATGGTTTTGGGCCAGAAGAATTAGTAGCCCAGAAGAGAGAATAAGCTCACATTTGATACACTCTTGTGAGGGCTTCCACGAAAACGAAGTTGGTGACGAGGAGAAACAGCTTCGAAGGTCTTTTTGTGAATAAGCTGATGCAGGGTACGTTGTTCCTTTCAATCCAATCTCTGCTTCTTGTTCGTTCGTATTGGACATGCATCTAACATCGTTTTCTGTTTCTCATGTACTTCGATGGTGGCGTTTGGAGTAACTCATTGTGCACCTCGTTGTTCTTGTCCTAGCTATCTTGATTCGTGTTGGGATATGACAAGTGATGGATTTCATGCTCTGAGGGTTTGAACTTTCTCACTCTATTCTTATATTAAGGTCTTTGTGGGTTGATAATGCACCTCTGCAGGTGGGCAATGACCGGTGTTGTTGTGCGAATTGCTTCATTCCTATATTGCTAGCTGCTTGTGAATTATATTGGCAGGTTATCGTGTATGCTGTGTGAATTACTTTGTGTTGCTAGCTGCCAATGCTCCATACTTGCTGGGCTATCTTTGAAACTGACAGGGTCGCATTCCTTGTGTTTATTTCCACCTGAATTTTCTTCTTCTGCTTTCAGGGATAAACTTGAGCTTTGAGACTGCCGGTTTTATGTCGTTTTACCGAGAAAAAGGTTGTGGTTATGATGATAAAGTAACTGTCTTGGGGATGGAAAGGCAGTTGTCTGCGCAAATCTTTGCTGCCTGCGAAAGAAATTTGTCTTTACTTTGTCTGATGTTTAGTAGGAGGTTGGTGACAGCTTCGGTTAATTCTCGAACTAGACTCGGTTCTAATTGTTTTTAAATTGAGCTTGGTTCCTTATTTTTCTGGATTGAACTGGTCTTACAGCTTGTGAATTGAGCATGATTTCCTTTTACTTCTACAGCTTGTGAATTGAGCATGATTTCCTTTTACTTGTGGCGTATGAATTCAGTTTTGGGGTGTTCTCATTCCAAGGCATGAATCTTAGTTTCTTTTGGTCCTAACATCTCCTTCTATGATTTTCAGGGCTGGATTACTTGTGCTGTTTGTTGTGCGATAAGAGGCTATGATGTTGTCCTCAACTGAGCCTCTGTGTTTGGATAATTTTTCTTGCTAACTTCGTGCACTTCCAGCCTCCAATTGGCCTTACAGATTTGCTTGATAGTTGCTACAATATTTACTTGATGAATGGCATTTTGTTTTGGCTTTGAGATAGAGATCATTTATCGGTTAATCATTTATCGGCCCGAACTTCTTTTACCTCTTCATCTTTCTCGGTTGTCCCGCATTGATAAGAACAGTAGCCACTTGATCTGACGCCAATGGCGCGGATCGGTAACGGGGGTAGGATGCGGCTTCGGTTGTGCCACTCCCGGCACTCGATGATGACAATGTTCTGAGAGTGTCAAATTCATCTTTCTAACATCTTCCTACTCTGTTCTGTTTTGTTTCTCTTATTTTTTGCAGGTGATCGGGAACTTCGAGGAACACTCAAGGGAAGGATACCATGAAGAAGCCTTAGGAGTTTTTAGGATTTAGGATTTTTTAGAGTAGATGTAACATTTGTAAATGTAATCTCACAGCAATTCAAATGTGAAATGATTCACTTCCTTTTGTAAAATGATATTCTTATGAAATAAAAATTCCATGATCATTCAACTTTGAATCTATTTATATTTATTTCTAGTTATAAATTATAAACATTTGTGAATAAATCCACAAATATTTAAATTCATTATTCTAGTCATAAACCATAAATACTCACGAATGATATTCTTGCTCATGTACTTGTCTCGTTGGTAGTCCTAATCTCATCACCTGACTTCATTCATTTGGATTCTAGCCAACAATATTCTCCTCATTTTCTAACCAAACGCGAATGTGCGCCGTAATCACAACAGATTTAGTATCAATGATGATATTGCCCGTAATTGAATTCCACTGACCAAATGATATAAGCAACAATCCAATAATACCCAATTAAACTGCGCCTTATTAACAGCAACGGAAATGCTCTGGAAATAAACCATGAGCGATAAAATGGACCTTAAATCCAGTTATGCCCGACAAATTTCGATACCGAACACATCGAATTGGCACCTTGATATAATCAAAACAGGTGATAAATAAATGCCTCAGAAATAGTGTCTCAAGTGTCTCACAGCTCAGTAACATCCCGTCTTCAAAGAATTAGCGGGATCCACGTAAAAATGACCAAAATACCCCCTGGGACCAAATCTGAAGTCTTGGAAGTCCATTTAGCCTGATTAAAGTCAAAACCCTAGTTTTGGATGCACTGCTTAGGAGGTGCATTGTCTGAGGAATTGTCAACTCTTCTGACCAATTGTGAACTTTGTGAACCTTGTGAATCTTCATAAGATATCTTGTGATACTCATGGGAGGTATTGTGAAGCTTGTGAACCTTGTGAACATCATGAAGTGGCTTTGTAGGCCCCATGACCCTTAGGAAAGCTTTGTAAACATTGTGAATCTTGTGAACCTGTGAACCTTCAAGAAGCAACCTATGGACTTCATGAACCTCATGAAAGGTCTTGTAGATGTTGAGAAGTTTGTGAACCTTGTGAACCTTCAAGAAGCACAAAGTCTTGTATTGTGAGGGCAAATTTTGGGGTGCAACACCAGCGCCAGCACCCACACCAGTACCAGTGTTTCCGTTGACAGTCACAACAGGTGGAGTAACAACTGCCGATATTTCATCCTCCCGGCGAGGAGTTTCAACAGAAATGGGGTCAGTATTGCCATTTCCGTTTGCCTGTGTCAGCAGTGGCTGCACCAAGGTCTGAAGATTCTCCTGGCCCCTTGTCCATGCTATCCATGGCTTGCATGAACAGAGTCAACTTCTCACGGATTTCCTGCATCTCGACTTGAATTTGATCCATTATCTTCTTGCAGTTGTTTCTGGTTGAATAGCGGTGGACTCTTTGTTCGTCAATCCTAAAAAACCTGTGAGATGCAGGAACTAAGATACAGATTCAACAAGTAACTGGCAATGCAAAAATGAATATGCGAATGCAATACGTGTCTGTGCGTTAGGGAGATCAACCCCTGATTCTAGTGCCAAAGTGCCAGTGCAGTGACAGTGCTAAGTAGCTCGGAATTCACTCATGAAGAAACATCTCATTTATTGCTGAAAAGCCTAACAAGGCAGAAATACAATATCACTGAGTGTACAATAATAAGAAGGCATGACCTCAACCAACAATCCTGGTGATGGCCAGCACAATGCAAATAAAGCATATACAACAGTGCATAAGGTAATCAAGTGCGACCATATGCCCGATACTCCTCTAACAATCTCTTAGTCTTGGGATGATCCGGTTGGGAAAGCAACCCTTCAACGAGCGAGTCTCTTTGCCTGATAACACGCTGGAGATCCCCAATGGATTCCTCCTAAACACCTTCTCCGAAGCACTCCTCCAGCTTCCGCTTCTGAGATGCAGACTCTTTCTTACGCTTGATAACTTTGTTCAACAAATTCTGAACGGTGTATCTCTGCATAACCTCTTCTTCATACTTTTTCTGGCTAGCTTTCAACTGATCTTCCAGTTCAGAGATCTGCAGCTTCAGTCTGTCTTCTCTTTCTTTGTTATTTGCCAGCGTAGCATTCCAGATTTTGTTGAATATGGAGATCTCCCCGGTAGGCTATATCAAGTGCTTTCTTCTTAGACTCCAGCATATCATGGGAGCTTTTGAAATCTATCCCCCAAACGTTCCCGCTTCTTTCGTTGTTCAGTCAGTTCTGCACCCAACTAGTTCACCAGCTTTGTTTGCTGCTCGAAGGAATATACGGCTTCATTCCTTTCGCTCCTGAGTTGCATTAGCTCTTCTTCCAACTTCTCGTTGGCTTTCATCAGCTCTTCTTTCTCCTTCACAACCTGTTCATATCTCTCAATAGACATAGTAGTTGGCTCCTCAACCACGAAGGGAGAAGGAGGTAACACTGCAGGAAACAGCATCAGCGCCTGCTTTGCCCTATCTTAGATCCAGACTTGGTACGGAGGATAGGCTTGACTATCATTTTTTCCCAACAACGGTTTCCCTTTCTTGCAGATGTTATTCCAAGAACGCTGAAGCTTGGATAACAATTCTCCCTTCAGATTACCTGTGAAGTACAGAGAATCCTGCACTTCCTCCTCTTTTTGCGGGCTTCTCAAAGCATAACCGAATTGTCTGACCAACAATGACGGATTGTAGTTAATGCACCCTTTCCTCCCAATCAGGGGAACGTTAGGATACCCCGGCGCAGCTGTAGATAATCTCGGATCCCAGTAAATCCCTATCAAACCAGACAACATCTTCTGAAGAAAGCCCCATCAGACGCTCAGACCATTCCCCCGTAGCTTCAAACTCAGCAAAGATACCCTTCTTGGGCAGGTGACTATCAAACCACCTATACAACAAAGGCACACAACAAGAGACGTTCTTTGCCCCTCCTATTCTCATTCTTATAATGCAGTGAGTGATAGAAATCTCCAATCAGTGTAGGCACAGGATTGCCTAAAGCAAATATATGGAATGCATCCAAATCAACAAAGTCAGGCATATTAGGGAACAGTACAATGCCATAGATACACAAAGCAAGGATAGCATTAAACACAACCCAACTGCCACTCTTGGCATACTCTTGTGCTTTCCCAACCAATAACTTGAGAGAAGAACCATAAACTCCATTCCATGAGGTTAATAGCAACTCTAAGGAGTCTAAATGCAAAGCAACAGCCAAATCCTCCAGCTTGGGCTCAACACCCATATGAATGAAGGGTACCCCTGTTCTGAATGGTCAACTCCAAGATCTCAGCATATTCCTCCATGGTCGGAGCCAGAATGGAGTCAGGGAAAGTAAAACACCTCAGCGGGGGATCATAGAACTGCATCAAGCGCGTACAATCCGTTCAGCTCATACGTGGATGGTTTGCAGGACCAACCTAAGCAGTTTCCTATAACTCTTCCTGAAACTTCTCTTCACATCATCATCAGCTAAAGACATCAAACCAAGCAAAGAAGAAACATCCGGAGTAGGCAACTTGTATGCCACAGTCTTCTTCAAAGTATCCATAATAGCAGCAGACAGAAATCCGGGCAACTAGAATCAAAGGGTATGAAATGCACCTGCAGCACAGACACACGTTAATGATATGCAAAATGAGTATGCAACAATGCAATATGCCAACATGCAACAGGGATCAAGTGATATAGTGCTGAAGAGATCCATCCACAATATCTGTCTCAACAGACCCACAATACTGCTCAAACCTGGTCTCAACAGACCCATAACAATGCTCCACTTTGGTCTCAACAGACCCAAAACAATGCTCCAACCTGGTCTCAACAGACTTATAACACTGCCCTGATGAAGAACCCCAAGTATCCACACATATTGATCCAATATTAAGAAAACCGGGTAGTTTGGAGATCAAGCTCCCTGCATGCCCCAATCCCTCTCACAGGTAGGTGTCCTATCAACTGACACAAGGTATGGCATCCTATGCGGTCGTCGGTGTCACAGACTTTCAAGACTGATGATACGATACCCAGAAGGTGTGGCATCATCATGTCCTGAAGAGTCCTCACTTAGCCAACTTCCAAATGATCGGTCCCCAGAGTCGACAATCCAACTAACCAACAACCCCCTCAACCCAAAGGGTTGAAAAAGAAGTCAACCAGAAGAACCTCGTCCGAGCGTGGATTTTGTGGGACACTAGTACATGCAAAGCATGCACGCGCCCACTATTTTCCACAACTAATTCTAGGTGCACTCAAGCCCAAATCCGGCTTATCTCTCAGCAGATCACCCCCTCCCAGAACAGCAATAACAATATAAAGCTGAATAAAAATGCAGAAAGTAAAGACAGAAAGGTAAATCCATACAAAACCCACGACGGGAAAACAAGCGCTAGGAATGACTCGCGTAGGGAACCGTTGGAGTCCCCAGCAGAGTCGCCAGTTGTCGCTACTGCGAAAATCGGCGCCGACTATGACAGAAGAGTCGCCACCGTGCGTTATTTATCCCACAAAAGGGAAAGGAAACGCTCAGAGTAAACCTAACGCAAAACGGGAAAGGAATGGTCATCGTAACCAAATTCCTGGATTCGGGAGTCGATTACGCAAGGGGAAGGTATTAGCACCCCTCACGTCCGCCGTACTCGACGGGATCCACGCTTGTCTTCTAGTACGGATTGTTATTCTATCTACACTAAAGGTCTGGGTTAAAAAGAAAAGAAAATGACTCGGCAAAGTATCGCACTTTATGCCTACGTATTCCCGTCTGGAACGAGAAATCAGAGTCAACGTAGTTCGCCTACCTACGGGAAAGGTGGGAAGGTTGCTCGCTAGGATACAACATCATATGCCTACGTACTTTCATACAGCATGAAAGATTAGAGCAAACGTAGTTCGGGCTACGGAAGACACAAGCTTATCTGACTGTTTTTATTACCTTATGAAAGGGTTTTCTTGATTAAGAGTCCAAGCGGACAAAAATGACACTTTGATGTTTGTTTTGAATCTTTTATGAAAGAAGTGTTTTTTAGTTTGTTTGCAATCTCTAACGCACTAGAGACTATGATTTGAGAGTGACTACATCGCGTGTCACCCAAAGGGTGCCACACTAAGCAGCCAGACTACTGGAAAGAAGCTCTCCAGTAACCCTTTCTCAAACAGCTTAAGGCTCGTAACGTACGACATCGATTAACCTTATTACTGTATTTTTGAGTTGTTTTGAGATGAGATGAGAAAGACGCTCTAAAAAGCCTAGGGTTGAAAAGGGAATAAAAACTAACCTAATGTTGTCATGAATGGATAAGAATCCTAATGTCTATCATAATTCCCTCCTGCACAGAGGAAATCAGAGATCCTAGGGGATAAACAGCAAAGAAAGCAAGCAGATATAATAAAATGCATGCAATGCAGTAATACAAGCGAGGCAAGGGAGTCCCACTCAACCTCGAACCTGGGAAAACAACAGGAAAAGTGAATCAACATTCACTTCAAACCTAGGGGGCAAGCTATACAAGCCAACAAACAATACAGAAAACAAAAACCACAGCCGAGGAGGCAGCCCATACAGCAACACCAGACTCCTACAACAAACAGCATAAGCAGCAGCTCTGACAGCAACAGGTTGATTAAACAGTAAAAGTTGACAGCAACAACCTTCATCTTCATGAATAACTCCCATCTTCAAGTTTCACTAAACTTTCAACCTTCAACAAGCACCAAGCTTCAACAAGCTTCAAACTTCAACAGACAACCAGTTTCAACAAGCAAACTTTAACCAGTAAACAGCTTCAACAAGCAGCAAAACCCTAGCTCCAACAAGCAACCAGCTTCAACAAGCCCACTCCTAGCTTCAACAAGCTCCTAAACTTTCTCTTTACCAAACTTCAACAAGCACCTCCAAGGGGAAATCATTCAACAAGATCAAGTTGAAGTGTTAAGAAACTCAATGACAACCAAGGGAAGCCATTAAGATCTTAACACTGTAAAGGAATTGTATTCTCAAAGTTCTACTCTTAAAGCGTTCCATTCATCCATCCAAGGGAGAGATGTGGCTTCTTTAATAGGACTTTATGTCATTGGATTGAATGGAGATGATTAATATACTCATGTTTGAAGAAACAAGCAAAACTACTCTGATGCTCTTCCTAAAACCCTAGTTTTCCTAAGCTCCTGACAAGCACTCCACCAGATGAGAAATCTTCAACTCCAAGCTCCTTCAAGCTCTCCAAATCATATTCAATTGGTTCTCATGATCCTCTAATCTCAAAAGCAACACCTCACTAATCTAAGGGGAACTATTGAGTTAAACTAGTCAAGTTAGTTCATCAGAAACACCTAGAAGTTAGTCCTAAAACTAAATCCAATTAAAATACCAAAAGGGATTGTAAAATCCTAAAAAAATTACTAAGGGTTCCTAAACCTCTTAAGAATCGCTCCATACAAAAACCAGGGGGTTAACCATTCATTTGGACCTAAAACTATGCCCTAAACCTAAGGGTATTATCCTAAAACCCTAATTCTACACCACTTAAAGTTTAATGCTCAAACTAGACTAAATTTATCTCACAAAATTATGAGAAAATTACTAGGGGTACATGCACATCTAAGCTATCTAGCCCAAAAAGAATCAACTCAAAATCATACACCAATCATCCATAATAAAATCAAGAAGAACACATGTCAACCATATTCAAAATTATAACCAATTAAAAATACAAAAATGCAATTAAAATATAAAATGCATGAATCAATTATTCTTTTATCCTATTAAATTCTAGACTCTTTAAGGAGTCAGGGGAAAAAAACCTAGATTAAAAAGACTAATTTTCCTAATTATTGTGAATTATTTCCTAAGCTATATGAAAAATGTGAAATAAAAGAAAATATAATGGAAAATGATAAAACTGCGTTGCAAATAGCAATTAAAACATGTTGTAATCCATACTGGACCCAACAGGGGGTGTTGGTAGCAAGCGAGTACTAAGCCTAAACCAAACTAAAAACAATCAGAAAAAAGAAATGGAAAATGGAAAAAACGTGTGATGAATAGCAATTGTTTTCAGTTCAAAATCCAACTTGGGCCAAACATGGGGTGTAAAGAGCAAGGATCCCTTAAGCCCACCCAATTCAGATTAAATGAAACGGTGAGTTTTGACTAAACTCACTCTCTTCAGTTTGCGAAACGCGATTATGGCCGTTGGTTGGGGTTCTCAGTCAAGGTCAATGCATGATCTAATGGCTGAAACATCGTCTTCTCCAAATATTCAAACTGGGAGGGAAATATTCAGGACGGTGGCCTGAGCTTTGCGCCACCGTCTTCTCCGGCGAGACAATCCCAAAAACGCATCACACACAAAACTGAAACACCCTATCCCACTTAAAATCATCCCCTGGGTCCAAAAATGACCTCCATTTCCATTGATTCTAACCCTAAAGCCAAACCCGGTCCAAGTTGCAGAGATTCATCCAATTCTTGATCACCACTAAACTTAAAATTAAAGCTCCTAAACTCATCTACACGCATCAGGCTTCAATTCTATCTATTCAAACATGCTTGAAACCTCAAGAACCATGAGTTATATGCTTCAACAGAAATCTTGCACTGACCTAAAGTATCTCTAATCATCCAATTCTTATGCCTAAATCCATCTAGGCAACATCTATAACCTATCTACATATCAAATGCTAATCAATTTCCCCTAATCTAAGCTAAAAAATGAAAGTTGCAAACCTGGAAAAACTGGATGAACAGAAGGTGCAAATGCTCGATTCAAGCTCCAATCTTTTGCAGAATCACTCAAGAACCACTTCAAAAGCTTCTCCAATGATCAATTTGCTTTGAATCCTCTTCAATTCCAAAACCCGATTCTTGATGCAGCTTGAGAATTTTCAATGGCTTGCTCTGGTTCCTTGCTCAATTCCTCCCAAAAATTGATCTGAATCAGTTGCATACAATATATAGAGTGTGTTAGAACACTCTAGAACTTTCTGTAACAACCTGAATGAGAAATTGAAAATATCATTCCTTTTGAAAATCTCATATGCAACAGTCATGCATTGCTCTGTTCTAGCTCACCATCTGGCTTGAATTTCTCTCCTCATGATATTTTGAATTGAATGGGAGTGATATCTTCCTTGTTTTTGATCCCATGGCCATGTATTGATGTGTTACTTCATCCTTAAGTAACAAAATGAAAGTGTGTGAAAATGGCCTCAATCCAAAAATGTGCCAATGCCATCATTCTTAGAATATGTTTTCTGATCAATTTGGTATATAACATTGCTTGGTTTGGCCATAAATCAAGAAATCACATTTTTGGCCTTTTAAATGACTTATTTTTCTTCCTTTTCAAAATTTCTCAAACCAACTTCTCCTATGAGCCAATTCAAAGCCTCCTTGATGCATGGTCAAGGTTAAAACCCTATTTTGAGCAACTTTCTAGTTGAAAAAGTTTCCATTTGAAGCCTCTAAGTTAGAGATTTTGGCCCATACTTGAAAATGACCTATAATCACCAATACCCAAAATACCCCTGGATTGCAAAGACCATAACTTGAGTTCCACAAATCCTCTTGAGGACTTCTAGTATTCCATGGAAATCTAAGATCAAGATCTACAACTCTCATGTAGGCCAAGAATCCATTTGAAAACTCCTTGAAGGGCAAAAGTTGCTTGGAAGTCAAGTGGCTTTCACAGATAAATTTCAGTGTCCTCTGATGACCTATAACTTGCAAGGACCCTAACGTTAGTTCTATAAATCCCCTTGAGGACTTCTAGTACTAAAATTAAAGGTATTGAGATGCTATACAAGTTTCATGTTGGCAAAAGATCCTTTTGAAACTTGTATTTTGACTTATGTGGCTTTGAAGTTAGGCACTAAACAGGGGATTTTACACTGAAACCCTAATTTAGCAACTTCCCACATTCTTGATTCTTCTTTGCTTGATCTTGGCACAACACCACACATGTATCAACATACCAATCCATGAATCCCATGACCTCAAAGTAGGCTTTGATGCTCTCCAATTGCATATTTGACCCAGGATTGACCCAAATGACCCTAGTTGACTGCACCTCAACTGTGGCTCTTGTACTTGAATCAATGACTTGTCTCAGCTTCAATAGGGCCCTCTAGGCATCCCATGAGATCCATACACCTCAAATTCACAATCCATGTTTCTCATCCCACTAATAATTCTCAATATTCCTCAAGATAGGAGCAAAACCCACATGTAGGCACTCAAACTTCTCAAGACTTCAACCCACTTTCTGATGACTTTGGATGACTTCTCAACCTTGGATAACACCTCTTGCTAGGCTCTTCTCTTGATAGACACCTTGATCCCTTGTTGGATGCATGATATGCTATGATATGCCAATGATTGAACTATGTACATGATGTAACTATGCAAATGAAATGCAATGAAACACAAATCCAGCAAGAAAAGGTTGAGCAAATTTTGGGGTGCAACACATATTCACTACTTTTCAAATAATTTCAAATACATTCAAAAAAGTGTTCATACTTGCATAATCTTTCACATCCATTTGTTTGAACACTTGTATTGAGATTAAGTTGTGAATTCAGATTAAAGGAGAAGATCAATCTTTGTATTGATATTACTGTTGTACTCTCAAATTATAAACAGAATTACAGAATAGTTTGTTGTGACTTGTGATCCAGGATTGTTGGACACAAGGGTTAGTGTTTTGCAAGAGGATTGTTCTTGCACACTAGTTTGTTTTGTTGTTAGATTGTAGGCCTCACCGGTTGATGGTGTGATAGGTTGTACTTTCTAAAACAATAGTGAAAACTCTCTTTCATGTGGAAAGGGGAGTGGAGTACCTTCGGATTGTGAAGGGAACCACTATAAATCTTGGTGTCCACTTTCTTTATGCTTTCTACTGCATTCATCACCAAGAACATAACCAAATAAAAATTAAAATACCAAAAATCCGAAAAAGTTTCTATAAGCCTAATTCACCCTCCCCCCCCCCCCTCTTAGGCATACTCTTAACTTACAATTGGCGTCAGAGCAGGTTAAGGTAACCTGTTCCTAACGATTCAGTATGGCTTCCGCAAGTACCAACCCGGTTTTCAAAGATGGTGGAAGTAGTAACAAGTCACCACTCTTTTCTAGAGAATATTTCGATTTTTGGAAAATCCGTATGAAGGCACATCTTGAGGCTCAAGGAGACGGTATATGGGAAACCGTAGAAACTGGTCCACATGTTCCTACAAGTGTGGTAAATGGTGTTGGAACTCCAAAGATAAAATCCTCATATGATGAAGATGACAAGAAGAGAATTTTGAATGAGAAGAAAGCAATCAACATACTTCAAAGCGCTCTCAGTATGGACAAATTCTTCCGTATATCACAGTGTAAATCAGCAAAGGAGATTTGGGACACCTTGGTAGAAACGCATGAAGGGACAACAAAAGTAAAAAGATCAAGACTTAATACTTTAAGTCAAGAATATGAAATGTTCCGTATGCAGCCTGGTGAATCCATTGTTGCCTTAGAAAAGAGATTCGTTCATCTAACAAATCATTTGATTGCTCTCGGGAAGACCTTCACCAATGATGATCTCAACTTAAAAGTCCTAAGATCCTTAACAAGAGAATGGCAACCGAAGGTGACCGCTATTTCGGAAAAGAAGAGTCTTTCAACAATGACATCCGCTTCCCTATTTGGCAAACTTCAAGAGCATGAACTGAAACTTGGAAGGCTTGAGAAGCATGAAAGTCAAGACAAGAAGTCCAAAGGAATTGCCTTGAAGATTGACACAAAGGATGACAAAAATGACGAATCTTCCGAAGACGAAAATTTCATGCTTCTAGTAAAGAAGCTTGGTAAGTTTTTTAATAATAATAAAAAATCCTCTTTTTCTAAAAAGAATAGACATTTCAGGAAAAAGGAAGTATCCACATCAAATCAAGAAGTTACATGTTACGAATGTGGGAAACAAGGTCACATAAAGCCGGATTGCCCGAAACTCGCAAATAAAGGAAAATTCAAAGGCAAAAAGGATGTCAAGAACAAAAAGGCTTATGTTGCATGGGACGATAACGAGATAAGTTCATCATCGGAGTCGGAAAGCGATGAATGTGCGAACATGGCTTTAATGGCTTCACACCACTCCGATGAAGAAAATGAGGTTAGTAGCAATTTTTCTGTTTATGATAATGATCCACAAGAAGTTATAGATGAACTTCTAAAAGAATGCAAGACTTTGTATAAAAGCATCTCAGCACAAAAGAAAAGAATTTCATTTTTAGAAGAACAAAATTCTGTTTTTATGAAAAATATTGAAAATGAAAAACAGAAATTAATAAATGAAAAACAAAGTCTTGTATGTAAGAAGTGTGAATCTCTATCTTTTCAAACTGTGCAACTTAAAAGAGTTTTAGAAAGATACGAAAAAGGTCAAATTGGCTTGGAAGAAGTTCTTAAACATCAAAGATATCCTAATGATAAAAGTGGATTAGGATATTCTAAATTTTCAAAACCAAGTACCAATGAGACCATTTTTGTAAGAGCAAGTGGACAAGTTGCTAAAGAAAAGAGAAGCATTTCTAAAAATCAGCATCAAAATCATAACAAGATAAAAGTTGAGAAGAAAAAGAATTATGTTCCTAGATATAGAAGTCACTTTCAACCTACGTGTTCTTATTGTGGAATTAAAGGCCATACACCTAATGCTTGCTATGTGCGCAATATTGGTGTTGCTAAAGGGCATTATGTGTGGGTTGAAAAAGGTACTAACTATCAAGAACCCAAAGCAATTTGGGTACCTAACACTACTTAATTTTGTGTTGTAGGTATGCTTCAAGACAACATCTAATCAATGGTATCTTGATAGCGGTTGCTCGAAGCATATGACGGGAGACATAAACAAATTTTCAAGTCTATCATTAAAGGCCAAAGGATACGTCACTTACGGTGATGATAATCAAGGAAAAATTCTTGGAGTGGGAACCATTGGTGCACCTCCATGTACAATCATCAAAGACGTTCTTTATGTGGAACGCCTTAAACACAGCTTACTTAGCATAAGTCAATTGTGTGACAAAGGGTTCTGAATCAACTTCACAAAGGAGGAATGCTTGATAGAACACGAAGTCACTCATGACATTTTTCTAAAAGGTAAAAGATATAATAACATTTTTATGATTTCTTTTGATGACTCTTCCTTGAAGGTAAAGTGTCTTATGGAAAACAATAACGAGGCATGGCTTTGGCATAAAAGATTTGCTCACATCCACATGGAGCATCTAAACAAATTGATAAAGCATGATCTAGTTGTTGGACTCCCAAAGATAAAGTTCATCAAGGATAAATTATGCGATGCATGTCAAAAGGGAAAACAGATCAAGACAACTTTCAAATCCAAGCAAGTGGTTTCTACATCAAGGCCACTTCAATTGTTGCATATGGATATTTTTGGTCCATCAAGAACAAAAAGCTTCGGAGGTAATTTTTATGCTTTAGTTATTGTTGATGATTTCTCTCGATATACATGGACATTGTTTCTAGTACAGAAAAATGATGCTTCCAAAGCATTCAAGAAGTATGCAAAGCAAATTCAAAATGAGAAATCACTCACCATAGCCTCTATAAGAAGCGATCACGGTGGAGAATTCCAAATTCAGACTTTGAAGATTTTTGCGAAGAGCATGGAATCTCTCATAATTTTTCAGCACCAAGAACACCTCAACAAAACGGTGTCGTAGAACGGAAGAATAGATCACTGGTGGAGCTTGCAAGGACAACGCCCAGCGACGCAAACCTTCCTAAATATTTTTGGGCAGATGCAGTTAGTACAGCATGCTTCATAAGCAACCGTGTCAATATTCGACCACTTCTCAAAAAGACTCCGTATGAGTTGTTCAAGGGTAGAAAACCAAATATAGCATTCTTCCACATATTCGGATGCAAATGCTTTGTTCTCAACAACAACAAGGATAATCTCGGTAAGTTTGATGAGAAATCCGACGAAGGTATATTTCTTGGTTACTCTCTTTATAGTAGAGCATTTAGAATTTTTAATAAGAGAACTCTTACTATTGAAGAATCCATTCATGTTTCGTTTGATGAGACTAACCCCTCGAAAGAGGATAATATTACTATGGATGATGATGATGATATAGTAGGTTCTTCACAACAACAAGAAGAGACTTCAAAGAATCAAGAAATACCACAAGAAGATGTCACTCAAATCATTGAAGAACATCAAGATCTTCCGAAGGAATGGAGAACGCATAGAGATCACCCGATAGATAAAGTTATTGGTGATATTAGCCAAGGCGTTGCAACTCGACTTAATCTAAAGGATGCTTGTCTCAACATGGCTTTTGTGTCTCAAATTTAACCAATCCAAGTATTGCAAGGAATTGTTGAAGAAATTCGATATGGATAGTTGCAAGATGATGTCCACTCCTATGGGATCCGGAACGTACGTTGATCAAGATGAATCCGGTACTCCAGTTGATATAACAAAATATCGAGGTATGATCGGTTCATTACTATATTTGACGGCAAGCCGTCCTGACATTATGTTTAGCGTTTGTTTGCACGCTTTCAAGCAAGTCCGAAGGAATCGCATCTCACAGCCGTAAAGAGAATCATAAAGTATCTCAAAGGGACAATGAACATCGGATTATGGTATCCTAAAGGTAGTACTTGTTCTTTAGTTGGTTATTCTGACGCTGACTATGCAGGATGTAAGACCGATAGAAAAAGCACAAGTGGTATGTGTCACATTCTCGGGAATGCATTAGTGTCATGGGCCTGCAAGAAGCAAGCGTGTGTGGCACTCAGTACAGCCGAAGCGAAATATATTGCAGCAGGAAGTTGTTGTGCACAAATTCTGTGGCTCAAGCAACAACTCCTCGATTATGGTGTAGACCTCGACTGCATTCCTCTTCGATGTGATAATACAAGTGCCATCAACATTACAAAGAACCCGGTCATGCATTCAAGAACAAAACATATAGATATCCGGCATCACTTCCTTCGAGATCACGTATTGAATGGAGATGTAGATGTTACTTTTGTCGACACGCACAATCAACTCGTCGACATCTTCACCAAACCTTTGGCGAAAGAACCGTTCTACAAAATTCGGCGAGAACTTGGGATTCTTGATGAAGGTGACATCTGACCTTTTCTATAACATGTATATGTATTATTTGTATTGTATTTTCATGTGTATGCATTCTGTTTTTAAGTTTTTTTCAAAAATTCGCGTGTGTTAATCGATTAACCTATATGGTTAACCGATTAACACTGTTAATTTTTCAATTCTGACTCAATTTTTTAATGTGTTAACTAATTAACCTATATGGTTAACCGATTAACACTGTTCAAATTTCTAAAAATCAGAAACAAAAATAAATTAGAATTTTTGAAATATTATATGTGTTAAATGCTTTTTTATGTGGTCAATATTCTCTTAAGTGTCCAAATTCATATCCTTGGAACTCTTCCTCTTCTTTGACTCATTATTGGACATTGGCTCTTCCAACCCTAAGTTTTAAAACCCACTATCTCTCTCCCACTATCTAAGTTGGATAACTTCTCATAACCATCTCCATCTTCTCAAACCCTAACTTCCTCAGAACCCACAACTTCAAACCCCAAAAATTCAGCAAACCCCTCTCAAACTTTCACCCATGGCATCCTCACACAAGGGCAAGGGAAAACTTCCTGAATATGCTTCTGCTTCTGAAGACGACAGTATTCTCATGGAGTATACCAAGAAGAGGCGAATGGACTTCAAGGTTCGTGTCCGACAACTTCTGCCGGTAAAGTATGTGAATCTTAAAGCATTTCCAGCATCTTCATTTGATTTCCCTGCACTGCTTGAGTATCAGCACATAGATAAGTTTGTTTCAGACTCTGGTATCATTTATCCAGACTTGGTTAAAGCTTTTATGAATAAATTAGCCATATATCTGGATATTGATGAAAATCATATGATTAGTTATGTGGTTAGAGAACATGAGTTTACTGAGAAATTGTCCACCATTGCTAGACACCTCAAAATACCTTCAAGAGGTTGTTTCTTAAGAAAGGGTTTCAACCATGTTGATGGGTTATGGGAAAACTATGACAAAATGGAGTACTATTATCAAATCTACCGGTTCCCCAAAGAGACGGTCATAGCAAACTCTCGAACCACCCGCATGTTGTGTTATGCGAAAAACCTGACGATTTCCGATAGAATGCTGCACTATGTGATCTTTTATGTTCTGATACCCAAAGATTCAAATCATTCACAAATTAATGACTTAGAGATGCAACTGATGTATACAATCAAGAACCGAATAAGGGTAAACTGGATTTTGACTATCATGTACCATCTTCAGCAACAACTTCACTGCATAACAAGGTTGCCGTATGCACGGTTGATTTCAAGGATTCTGGAGTTGACCGAATTGGACCTCAACAGAGAACCGTCCACTAAGATGAAGCCTACCACAAATGAAATCAACGAGATCAACATTGTTAAGAATACGGGTATCATCAAGGAAGCTAACGGAACATACCGATATGCAGATGACGGTCCTGCCAATCAAGCCTATCCTATTCCCGAAGGAGGTCTAACCAATGAGTTTCTCTATACTACCATTGTGAACCAGCATAGGGAATCCATGAATATGCACCGCGAAACCTCCCGAGCCATTGCCTCCCTCCGCAACCTCATCCTTAATCCTCAACATTCAACCACCAGGGTTGTGGAAGACGAGATTGAAGAAGCCGATGATAGTGAAGAAGAAGGAGAAGACGATGAGGATATGGCTGATGAGGATATTTAGAGAATATGTTGTTGTTGCTGTCTTTTATTGCTTTTTAGTCATTAAGTTTTAAGTTTATGTTCTTAACTTTGTTTCATTTGCGTTGTACTCATACACTACTTTGGTTGCACTCTGCTGCATGTTTAATTTTATTTCAGTATGTTTTGCTTACCTACTTGATTATTCTTTTGATTGCTTTCATAGTTGTCGATATCTTCTAGTTTTATTTGAAAGCTCCTTCCTTTTTGCTGATGACAAAGGGGGAGAAGAGCTTTGGCTTTCTAATGTCTATGTGTGCAGAATTTTTGTCTGTTCTTTAGCCTCTGTTTTTAGAAAGGGGGAGTTCATGGACATAGGGGGAGAAACAAGACTAGGACCAAAATTCGTCAACATATTGCACAAGACTCAATCGGTTGCCATCATCAAAAAGGGGGAGATTGTAGAAGCATGATTCATCTCAAGGCTTCAAGGTTTTGATGATGACAACAACAAGACTCTATCTCATTTCATCTGTGCAAAAAAAAAAGTCAAAAGCTTTCAAAAGATCAAGATCAAAGTATTATGGAAGTGATCAACATTCAAGCTTCATGTACATTTGCTCGATCATCTTTCAAGACTTGGACACAAGCTATGGTATATCAAAATTCTCTAACTTAATTGATATATAAGTGTTCAAATCATTTATCATTTGATCATAATGCATGAACATGTTTTTGAAACAATTGGAATTGGTATAACATTGTTTTATTAAGTATTTTTCTAAAAAATAACAGTGTTAACCGATTAACCATATGGGTTAACCGGTTAACCATTTCAAAACTTAAATTTTCTGGCCTAATGTTCCAGTGTTAACCGATTAACCATATAGGTTAACCGATTAACACTGAACGTTTTCTGAAAAATGGCTTTGTTTTTAATTCAAATGTTGTGTGATTGTTATACCATTTCATCTTTTGAATTATACTTTAACATACCTTTTTGAAATGGTGTTTTGGCCCATATAAATTCTGATAATTTAAAATTAAAAAACACCTCCAACAATTTAAAAAAAAACAATCATTGAATCATATTCACTACTTTTCAAATAATTTCAAATACATTCAAAAAAGTGTTCATACTTGCATAATCTTTCACATCCATTTGTTTGAACACTTGTATTGAGATTAAGTTGTGAATTCAGATTAAAGGAGAAGATCAATCTTTGTATTGATATTACTGTTGTACTCTCAAATTATAAACAGAATTACAGAATAGTTTGTTGTGACTTGTGATCCAGGATTGTTGGACACAAGGGTTAGTGTTTTGCAAGAGGATTGTTCTTGCACACTAGTTTGTTTTGTTGTTAGATTGTAGGCCTCACCGGTTGATGGTGTGATAGGTTGTACTTTCTAAAACAATAGTGAAAACTCTCTTTCATGTGGAAAGGGGAGTGGAGTACCTTCGGATTGTGAAGGGAACCACTATAAATCTTGGTGTCCACTTTCTTTATGCTTTCTACTGCATTCATCACCAAGAACATAACCAAAGAAAAATTAAAATACCAAAAATCTGAAAAAGTTTCCATAAGCCTAATTCACCCCTCTTAGGCATACTCTTAACTTACAGATGTTTCTAAGTTACTTATTAAATAAGTTGGTTATGAATTAATTTAAATGGGAATGATTTTCAAATAATGAACTGCTAAATAAATTGTTGATTATTACTTAAAAGGTAGTTTCTTGAGTTATTATAAAAGATTTTATTATATAAAAAGTTAATTTAGATTAAGAGGTTATTTATTATTTATTAATTTAAATATAAAAGGATAAGCAAATTGATATGTTGTCATTCTCTATGATTAAATGATTATAACAAGTGTTAGTTATAAAAAAAAGTTGATTAACCATATTATTTAGATAAAATTCTATTAAGTTGGTTAAAAAAGGATGGATTAATGTTATTAAAAAAAAGCTTTATAAAGAAGTGATCAAATTGATTTACCTAAATGAATAACTCATTAAAGGTGTATTAACAATTAAATTAGAGAGAGTAGGATAAAAAAGGGGTTTGTTATAAAAGATATTGTTGCTATTATTTTAAATAAAACTAAGTTAATTTAATATTAGGTTTTTTTAAAACAGATTAGTTTAAAAGAAAATAGTTAACTGTTAATAGGAATTAAGGTGCAGATTCAGCGTTACACAGTGTATTGGTTTACCATGGGCGTGCAGCGTGGTCCACGTGCTAAGGGAATAGGTGAATCGTGTGGTGATAACAGTGAGGGACCATGGTACTACCGTGGTCGTGCAGGCATATAATCCGTTAGGTTACAACATAGGGGAAACAAGCAAAACCATGATGAACACAAACACAAACGGCGGAGAAAAGAAGGGAAACCCTAACAGAGCCATTCGCTTGGTTCCTCCCCTCGATCCCACTCTCCCTCATTTGTTTCTCTCTTCTGCTCCATTTATTCTTTCCCTTCTTCTTTTCGTTCTAGCTGAAACATAAACAAAATAGTCAAACAAAATTAACAATATCCACCCAATCCTTACCGCTCGATGGTTTTCGCCGGGTTTAACACGGGACTTTCGCAGCATGGAAGATCGGTGATTGATGGCTCCGACGATTGAACATATAAGTTCTCCTTCTCTTCTCACTGTGACTTTCTTAGGGTTTTTTTTACAGTGAGTTTCGCTGTGTTCACGAGCTCCTCAATCTCTCTTTCCTTTGATTTGGAACCCTTCTTATATAGGCGAGCTAGGGTTTAGAATCCTTAAAACACTGATTGAATTTTTGATTGATTGGTATTAGTACCTTCTATTTTTGTATGATTGGATTCAAAAACCTTCCTTTTTCGTATGATTGTGTTTAATGTTGTTGATGACAATCAAATTGTGTGATTTGATCTTAAGGAATCTTTTATTGATGCTAGGGAATCTGATAGGATCTGAATAGGATATTTTTGAGCAGGGTATATTCTTGATCAATTTACTAATCCAATCGTTATGTTTTTGCAGGTGTAGAAAGCAAGAGATTTTGGGCCAGGGGAATTAGTAGCCCAGAAGATACAATGAGCTCACATC
Source organism: Lathyrus sativus (assembly GCA_963859935.3). Classification (NCBI taxonomy): domain Eukaryota; kingdom Viridiplantae; phylum Streptophyta; class Magnoliopsida; order Fabales; family Fabaceae; genus Lathyrus; species Lathyrus sativus. The sequence goes on along the minus strand of CAWUDS030000458.1, from coordinate 29,485 downwards.
CGGTACACTCTGGTGAGGGCTTTCATGAAAAGGAGAAAAGTTGGAGATGAAGAGTAGCAACTGCAAGTGTTCTGTGTGCACAAGCTGAACGCAGGGTATGTTTTTCTTTTCCAATTCAATCTCTACTCCTTTGATTTTCTTCAAACTGATATGTATTTGAACATTGTTTCTTTCATGTAAGTGATGAGGATGTTGGGCACGTTCAGTTGCATAGCCTTCACATTAATTCTCGCAATATAAGCAATTACTAATTCAATACATGTATGCTTGCAGGAGGGATAGTGAGCGGTGTGCGAGGATAGAAGTTGGATGGAGTCCAAGTGTAATAGGCCTCTGTTCTCCTTCAGAAACCTCCCTGGCGCAATGACACATAGAAAAGGCTTGGTCTCTTTCTCCTTCAAAACGAGACTTGGAACGTAAGAGTGGTTTAAGCTTCTGTGCCATTTGGGGAAGCAGACTGCGAAAGGGGGCTTGTGCTAAACAAAAGATAGCGGAGCGTTATGACAAGAAGCTCGTCAAGTAGAGAAGGATCAAGGTTGTTGGAGTCATCAGTTATCACAGGCTTCTTAAGGGTAAGTTGGTGGTAGCGGGGATCCATATGTTTGGGCATGTAGTTTTTTTCAATACGCATTGTTCGTTCTATCTCTTTCATGTACATGAAGCCTGGCTGTTGTAACCTGGATGTTTGAACTGGTATGACAGGTATCAGCAGCATGTCTAATGAAATTTTGAACTTTTTCCCAAAAGCTTGATGGTAGCATAGTTGGTCTTTAGCTCACCAAACACGGCTACGGGGAAATTGGAAGTCCAACAATAGGTGAAGTCTTCACAAGGCAAAGGGCATGGTCCAATTCTTTTCGAAGCTGGCTTTCTTCATGAGCGTATACAAACGAGGTTTCTTTCCATAACTCTTAACTAGTGTGAGTACTTGCTATGATTTGTAAGAAAGATTGTGACGGCAGATAAGTTGTTCTCCTCTAATTTATCACGTAAGGAGCCTGGCCTGAAGAATTTGGTGGTGCCTTCAACAACTAAAACAGGGGTACGAGGTATGCCCATGTGATATTAGTTAGGTAACAAATGGACACGCATTTCTGCTTGTAGTGCATGACTATTATCAAGATCTCTTCATTGTGTATAGCAATGAACAAAAGAGTTATTCTGGACAATTCTGCTTACATGTTGGTCCTGTCTTCTGTGACTGATAATTGACATGCTAGAGAATGCACCTATCTATTATTTGCTGTGAAGTCCCTGTAATTGTCTTATGTTGGTTGTTTCGTGGCAGTTTTAATATGTTTCTTTTGTAGCTCGCGCACCGTCTCAATCGGGAACGGCCTTGGCCAAGCTTGGGAGCAGAAGGAGTGGTACGAGTAACTGATTTAGCCAATCCAACATCAAAAACGTGGCAGAGGCCTCAGCTCGCTAAAAAAAACCTTTTCCTTTGTTCACAGAATCATCAATGTTCATGTCACTTGATTGTCGTGATGTCAGGAAGTACATTTGATGCATTGTCATTCTTCAAGGGAGGAACAAAAGTGTATATGGATTCAAGTAGCAGTTCTATCACATCAACCATGGCCATTATCAGTGCTGGAAGTTTCTGCGTTCGTAGGCACTCAAGACATGTTTGCTTTGATCAAAGCGGCGATAGTTGTTTTCCATAGATCTTTGGCAGAGTTCTTCCTCGTACTTGTAGTGGCCTTTGAATACTATATTAGTCTTGACAGTTGTAACTTGAAATTAATTGAGCTTCTTTTTGTGAACACAACTGTTTCTTTTGCTTTAGGAATTCCTTAATGAACTTGGGCATTGACGTTGAATGGCTCCTGATGCTTTAAGATTGAAACCAAATACGACTCTGTTGCAAGAGCTTTAATATCTTACGAAGCTTTAAATATCCGTAAAAAAAATCCAAGCTTGCAATCCTGAGGCTTTAGGATCCATTAGGCCTTAACAATCAACCTTGAGTCTTAGAGTTCAAATAAGATATGAATCACTTAAATTCATATGCACGGTGAAGTTGAATCCTTTTTGTCCCGAACTTGACATGAATGTTCTCGTATTCGTTGTCCATAATTCATGTTCCACGCGAACACGACCTTTAAAAGGATCCCTCACTAATGGACATTCCAACCTTTAGCAAACTCCCCAATCTGAATCATGAATCCAAATTTCTTGCACCAGAAGGCTACATAAAACCTGTCAGAGATACCTTAAAAACGAAATGATCCTTCACACACTCGTTAGCCATAGAAAACGTAGATATTAAAATGAAGTCAAATAACAATAGAAAATGCGCAAACAGAGGTTGGATCTTGTGGTCAAACATTAGGGTGTGACAGATGCCCCTATTTAAGTTACTTCTATCCGAAGATGCGGAGATTGAAATCTTCGTTCTCGACGAGGTAGGAGGGACTTAAATATAAACATCGCACAGATTTTTGGCCTTAAGATACCACCGAATGCAGATGATATGGTCGTGACATGAAGAATGCAAGACAGACGGTCCTGTGAGGAATAATGTCACAGGGAATGAATTGGACACAACATGCGAAACAAAAGAGCAACTAACCCCACGAGGCGGGACCCCACGGGGACAGGAAACAACCATCAAGGAGGAATCTCCAAAGGTAAACTAATAGCATACACACCAAGAATATGGTGATTTAACAACGTGTGAGAAGCTTGTAATCGAAGGATAAATCTACTACCAAAATGTGGTGGTCGGTAATAGTCCAAACAAAGTTTCTCGATTGGGACACAATTCAGTTTTAGTTTCGTATTCTTTTTCTCTTTTTTTTTAAATCCAACTGGAAATAGTAAAATGTAAAACTTCCCGAGCGTCCTGGTATGGGAACCGTGAGCTGGTCTCAGTCTCTGATGTAGAACCTCCCCGAGCGTCATAATATGGGAATCATGAGCTGGTCTCAGTCCTCTAATGTAGAACCTCCCCGAGCGTCATGATATGGGAATCATGAGCTGGTCTCAGTCTCTGATGTAGAACCTCCCCAAGCGTCATGATATGGGAATCATGAGCTGTCTCAGTCTCTGCCCGAAATGATGAAAACTCGTGCGAGCATCTTCACAAGGGTTGCAATTTTTGTAGTTTGTAGAATCATTGTAGATTGTAGATATTGTTGAACTTCTCGGCTGTGAGCCATAATGTGTTGTAAATTGTTTGAACTTCTTGGTTGTGAGCCATAATGTGTTGTAGACTGTAGAATTTTGTAGAGGTAACTTGTAATGTATTGGAGATTGGAAAACTTCACCGGGGATTTTCAGAAGATATGTAAGCCGGTTGAATTGTAAAGTATGTCTTCTCAAATAAAGAGAGACTGACTGTAATGAATTTCCTTGACTTCTCTGGGGAGATGTCACCTGGTGGAAATAATCTTGTGCAACAAACTCACTGGGGAAAATATTCCTGGGGAGCACCTTTGTCGTAGCTGTAGAAGTATATATCATTGTAGATTCTCAACTGAAGAGAAGTATTTGTAGTGGGAATTCTCAAATAAAGAGAAGTGCCTTGTAATGTCTTTGGCGGACTTTTATGATGGATTTGCAAAGCGATGCCATTCGACGAATTGATGATGTTGAAGAAACCCACTGAGGGTGAATGAACTGTCGTTTGTTGTTTCGAATTAGATCCTAGTCAAAACGAGTTGCTCAAATAAGAGATGTTTGTAGTTCAAATGTAGGTGGTTGAGAAAAACCTGTGACATTGTTGGAGGAATATTTATCTTTGTAAAGATTCTTCGAAAATATTACTCCTGGGAATAAGATGCAAAATAAATGCACACTTAGTCCATGTTCAAGAGTTGGATATTACCCACAATGTGATTGCCAAGGACCGTAAATTCAATTCGGGAAGTAGCCGAAGAGAAAACTATCAAGTAAGACTCGACCATTGAGGTATGAACTCAAATGGAATGTACTGGAATAACCATCTTCCATGAGGATCTAACTTCATGGGAAAGTGAAAGTATTGTGCTTTTTCTGCTTAGGGCTGATAACTCTACTTGAATGGAGAAGACACACCGAACGTCTGGGGATAACCACAGCCAGAGCAATAGAATAAAGCAAACACAAAGAAATGCAAAGAGATGCACATGTCATGCTATCTATCTATATGCTAATGTGTATGCTGGCAAACTAGGAGAGGGCGAAATAAACGTCTCAAACGGAAATGTACTCAAGCCAAATCTCCACAGACCTCATACCACCTATAAAGAAATCTTGAACATAATAAACTCGTCTCTGGATAAAATAAACATCCTTTGCTTGTGGAATCATATATGATTGACGTTCTTTCATGGATGAAATGAACGTCCATGGTCATCCTTTTGTTATTCATATACCGAGCAAAACACGAAGTATTAAAAAAGTTCAAATCAATTTGGATTTTGCTATCAAGAATAAAGATTTGATAAACGAAAAACTTTATTGAATGATGGTCCACAGAAAGGCGTGGCCCCAATATTATTGTATTGGAAAATAATAGAGATTACATCAAGGGAATAATTAACTTGCTCTTCCTAAGTTAACGAGAAATCCCAGAGTTCTAAACGAAATACTTCTTGACAGCGTCTGTATTCACAGGGCGAGTGATTTCTTCTCCATCCATTGTTGCTAACATCAAAGCACCTCCTGACAAAACTTTCTTACCACGTATGGTCCATCATAGTTCGGGGTCCATTTTCCTCTGACATCGGTGAGGAAGGACTGAATCTTCTTGAGTACGAGGGTCGCCTTCTTTGAATACACGGGGTTGAAATTCTTGTCAAATGCTTTCTTCATCTTTTGCTGATATAACTGTCCGTGGCATAGTGCCGCCATTCTCTTTTCTTCGATTAAGTTCAACTGATCATATCTGTTCTGGCACCATTCTGTTTCTGATAACTTTGCGTCCATCAAAATCCTCATAGAGGGAATCTCAACTTCTATTGGAGTACTGCTTCCATACCATAGACAAGTGAAAATGAGTTGCCCCCAGTCGATGTGTGTATCGTCGTGCGATACCCATGCAAGGAGAACGGGAGCATCTCATGCCAATCCTTATAAGTAACAACCATTTTCTGAATGATCTTCTTGATATTCTTGTTGGCGGCTTCAACGGCCCCATTCATCTTTGGTCTGTAAGGAGAAGAATTATGATGTTCAATCTTGAATTCTTCACACAATTCTTTCATCATTCTATTATTCAAATTGGAACCATTATCTGTAATAATTCTGCTCGACACACCATATCGGCAGATAAGTTGATTCCTGATAAATTTAACAACCACATGTCGAGTCACATTAGCGTAAGAAGTTGCTTCTGACCCACTTGGTAAAATAATCAATGGCTACTAAGATTAATCGGTGCTTATTAGACGCTTTTGGTTCTATCATACCAATCATATCAATTCCCTACATAGAGAACGGCCACGGGGATGAAATAACATTCAACAAAGTTGGAGGCACATGAATTTTATCTGCGTAAATCTGACACTTGTGACATTCTCTAGCAAACTTGTAACAATATGATTCCATCGTGATCCAATAATAGCCAACCCTTAAAATTTTCTTGGCCATGGCATGTCCGTTGGCATGAGTGCCAAAGGATCTTCGTGAATTTCCGTCATTAACATATCTGCTTCTTGTTTGTCAACGCATCTCAGCAAGACCATGTCAAAATTCCGTTTGTATAACACATTGTTACTCAAAAGAAAATTCCCAGCCAACCTTCTCAAAGTCTTCTTATCTTTGTTGGAAGCTCCAAAAGGGTATTCTTGAGTTCTAAGGAATACTTCAATGTTATGGCACCAGGTTTGCCATCTTCGACTTCCTCGACAGCAAAGATGTAGGCAGGTCTATCAAGACATTTACTTCAATCCGAGGACACTCGTTCTAAAAGTTCACCACAATCATTGAGGCCAAAGTTGCCAATGCATCTGCCATCTTGTTCTCATCACGAGGAATATGATGAAACTCGACCCTATCAAAGAACGGTAACAGTCTTCTAGCATAATCTCTGTACGGGACTAAATTATCATGTCGAGTTACCCACTCCTCAGTGATTTAGTTGATTACCACTGCAGAATCACCAAACACATCCAAATTCTTAATTCTCAAATCGATTGCTTCCTCAAGACCCATAATGCATGCTTCATACTCAGTCTCATTATTAGTACACTGGAATGTTAATCTGGAAGTAAACAGGATGTGGGACCCTTGAGGAGTCACAATAACACACCTATCCCTTTTCCATGAGCGTTGACAGCTCCATCAAAACCAAACCCCATTGAGATCCGGGGGTTCCGGGCCCTTCACCATGCAAAGGTTCTTCACAATCTTTCATCTTTAAAAACATAACATCTTCTTCGGGAAAGTCATCGTTTGAGGGTTGATAATCCAAAATAGGCTGGTGAGCCAAATGATCAGCCAAAACACTTCCTCTAACAGCTTTTCTGAGTATGGTACTCGATATCATATTCGGATAACAACATCTGCCATCTAGCAATTCTCCCAGTCAAAGCGGGCTTCTCAAAAATATACTTGATAGGATCCATCTTCGAAACTAACCAAGTGGTGTGATTCAACATATACTGGCGCAAGCGTTTTGGCGGCCTACGCCAAAGCACAACAAGTCTTCTCTAACATAGCGTATCTTGTTTCACAATCAGTAAATTTCTTACGTAGGTAGTAAGTGACATGATCTTGCTTTCCTGTTTCATCTCGCTGACCAAGTACACAACCCATCGAATCTTCTAAGACAGTCAAATACATAATCAAAGGTCGTCCTTCAACTGGCGGTATCAGGATAGGTGGTTCAAGCAAATACTCTTTGATACTATCAAAAGCCTTTTGACAATCTTCAGTCCAAACATACCCTTGTTCTTTCCTCAGAAGCTTGAAAATAGGTTTACATGTAGCAGTCATGTTGGATATAAACCTAGAGATATAATTCAAACGTCCCATAAAATCCTCTGACTTGTTTCTCGGTGGTAGGAGCTGGCATTTCCCGGATAGCCTTCACTTTGTCGGGGGTCCACTTCGATCCTCTTTGACTGACAATAAAACCCAATAGATTCCCTGATCGTACTCCAAATGTGCATTTGTTGGGATTCAGGCGGAGCTTGTATTCCCTCAAATGACCAAACAGCTTTGCCAGATGCTTAACATGATCATCCTCAGTTTTTGACTTAGCTATCATATCATCCACATAAACCTCGATCTCCTTGTGCATCATATCATGGAACAAAGTAGTCATAGCTCTCTGATATGTTGCCGCTGCATTCTTTAATCCAAACGGCATAAATCTGTAACAAAAGGTGCCCCCAGGGTGTGATGAATGACGCCTTCTCTCAGTCCTCGGAAGCCCATTCTAATCTGATTGTAACCTGAGAAAACGTCCATAAAGGAGAAAACTTCATATCTTGCGGTACTGTAAACTAAAATGTCAATGTGAGGTAACGGGAAATCATCTTTCGGACTGGCCTTGTTCAAATCCCTGTAGTCTACACACATGCGAACCTTACCATCCTTCTTTGGAACGGGCACAGTATTAGCCAACCATAGCGGATACTCGGCAGTGACAAGGAAGCCTGCATCAATCTGTTTCTGTACCTCCTCCTTAATCTTTAGAGCCATGTCGGGTCGAGTCCTTCTGAGCTTCTGTTTTACTGGCGGGCACTCTGGTTTCAAAGGTAGACGATGTTCAACTATAGTAGTGTCCAATCCAAGCATATCTTGATATGACCAAGCAAACACATCAACAAACTCTCCAAGCAAATCAATCAGTTGTTTCTTCACATCAGGTTTAAGCAGAGCTCCAATTTTCACTTCTTACGGATTTCTTCTGTCCCCAAATTGATTACTTCCACTGGCTCCTGATGAGGTTGGATAGCTTTCTCTTCCTTTTCAAGCAGTCTGGAAATCTCTTCTGGGATATCATCTTCTTCGTCTTCGCTTCGTACACAGGAAACTCAAAATTCGGAGAAGGCAGCAGATCATTATTTCCAGGATGTAATTTATGTAGCAATCTGCGCAAGTGATGTGATTTTTAATAAGTTTTCGTTAAAGTGGGAAGTGTGTGTACGCCAGATGCTACTTATTATTTTCCAACATCGTAAATAAATATTGAGAAAAAATAACACACAAAATGAAAATGGAAGTGATTTATTGATGATAGAAAAAACCAAAGAGACACGCCCAACAAAGTCACCTTTGCCTTGGGCAGAGCAAAGGGAATTCTTTAAAAGTAAGCCCTAATAATGGCAGTTTCGCCTTGGGCAGAGCAAAAATTTTAAAAACAAATGCTTTACTTAGATATATGAACGACAACAGGGGCTTCAACCGCGCGCTCAGTTCTCAACCGAAACGCCTGGGGATACAAAGTCTGGAATATCCCCATCTGAATCTTCCTCGTAACAGCATAAACTCTAAAGCTATAGTCAACTCGTCTGAAACATAACCTGAATCATCCATATAGGGCTCATAATCTTTGTAAGGAATGGAGGACCTTGTAGAACCATCTGATATGTAGCCTTCAAGCTCATCCTCTGACACAACATTGACCTGAGGATGATGGACGACTCCTCCGCTATGGAACACTCATTAATCAGCGGAAACCCTGGGCTTCTGGTAGTTTGTTGAGCAGAACTGCTGGTGAAACCAAGACCTTCCTTATTTCTGTTTTCTGGCAAAGACAACACCTTTCCCCAAATTGTCTGATGACCACTGTTCACTACTCGCTGCGCGTCTTTAAATGATGACATAGATGCCTGAGATTTTCGGACACCCCTCGCCCATAATAGACAAGCTTGAAATTGCATGCCAACCTCTTCCTCAGCTTCAAAATACGAGAATGATAAAAAGTGACTCACCACCAAAGCTCTTTCTCCATAAACTATAAATGTTTTTCCCTCAAAAGCATATTTTAACTTCTGATGCAGAGTAGAAGTAACTGCCCCAGCTTCATGTATCCATGGCCTCCCTAACAAACAGCTATAGGTGGCACGAATGTCCATGACTTGAAACGTGATCATAAAAGTCTGTAATCCAATAGTCATCGGTAAATCCACCTCACCAATTACTGTTTTTCTAGACCCATCAAAAGCTTTGACGATAACATGACTTGGCCTCATCGGCGGTTCCTGATAGGATAGCTTAGATAGAGTAGTTCTAGGCATCACATTTAGAGAAGATCCAGTATCAACCAACACACTGGACAGAGAGTCGTTTTCGCAGTTTACCGAAATATGTAAAGCCATGTTTATGCTTTTTCCCCTCCACTAGGAGGTCATCCTCATTAACACCCAGATTATCACATGCAGTAATATTACCAATGATATTGTCAAACTGCTCCATAGTCACATCTTGTTCAACATACGCTTGTTCTAATATCTTCTGGAGTGCTTCCCTATGAGCCTCAGAACTCATCAGCAATTGCAACACAGAAATCTTCGACGGTGGTTTTGCAGGAGCTGATCTGCAACCTTATACTCACTCCTCTTGATCACCTTTAGACATTCATCTGAATTGGACAAATTGGATCCACCAGACTGCCCCATAATTGGATCTCTTGAGCCTGGTTGTTTGGGTAAGACCTCTTTTTCTTTTGGTGGTATAGGTCGGGTAAACTCGGCCACTCCTGTTACTCTGCTGACATCTGCAATGTTAACTACTGAAGGTACAGTGGGCAAAGGCACTTCCTTTTCCATTCTCCAACATTGTGGCGTTAGCACCTGTAGGGGATAGCCTTACTAGAAGTATAAGGGACGGTCCAGACACGTTGATTACCAACGGGGGGTAACAACCGACTTTTCTGCTATTATACACGATTTCGATACGCTTCACTTCTTTAAAGTGAGGCACTATAACACAACCTCTTCGGCCCTTTCAATTGAAACTTTTTTGATCATCATCTGCCAAATAGTCTTGAATCATGTTAACGGAGGGTTGAACCATGCGGGGGTAACAGATTAACTTGCACATTAGGGTCAGAATCTTGAAGGACAGGATTCGCACTTAATGAGCCTGCTGGACATCTGTTTTCATACCAAAACAACTCTCAATATCGTGCCCTGGAGCACCCTGATGGTAGGGACAAAACTTGTCAGCTCTATAAGAAGGAGGAGGATTTGCAGGAACCATAGGTGGAGCCTTTGTCTGAATATGACCCTTCTTGATCAGAACTGGAAACAAATCAGCATATTTCATAGGAATAGGCTCAAAGTTTATCTTTCTATACACACGACCCTGGTTGTTGAATGGCCGATTCTGCTGAGGATATTGCGGATTTTGCTGAGGTTGTGGCTGCTGAGCACTGGGGGGACTGAGGTTGCTGACTCGGTTGCGGAGACTGTAACTGATAAGTTGGAGCATTAAACACTGGTGATACTACTGCAACTTGGTGTGATGGTGAGTACCTTTTTCTGAATTGTCCCTTCTGAACGGCGTTTACACCTTGCTCTTTTTTCTTCACAAAACAACTCCCATACTTCTTAGGAGCATTCTCTTTTTTAGCCAATCTTCCTTCATGGACGCCTTCTTCTAAACGCATTCCCATGTTAACCATTTCAGTAAAGTCACTGGGTGCACTGGCTACCATCTTCTCATAAAAGAAGGGACCAAGGGTCTTTAGAAAAATCTTGGTCATCTCTTTTTCCTCTAACAGCGGTGTGACTGCCGCGGCCAACTCGTGCCAACGTTGGGCATACTCCTTAAAATTCTCCTTATCTTTTTGTGTCATAGCCCCTCAATTGATCGCGGTCCGGAGCCATGTCCACATTATACTTATACTACTTGACATAGGCTCCCCCTAGATCATTGAAAATTCAAACCTTCGTGCTATCCAACCCCATGTACCACTTGAGCGCAGCGCATGTCAAACTCTCTTGAAAATAGTGAATGAGCAGTTGATCATTATCAGTTGGGCAGACATCTTCCTGGGCGTACATAATAAGATGACTTTGAGGGCATGTATTCCCCTTATACTTCTCAAAATCAGGGACCTTGAATTTCGATGGAACCTTGACATTTAGAACCAAGCACAACTCAGAAGCACTCTTTCCAACAAATCCTTCCCACGAAGGGCTTTCAACTCTTTTGCATTTCAGAAAATTTGTCCTAAAACCCATCCATTCTTTCTTCCAAACCCACAGTTTCGTCGGCGACCCTTGTAAAATTGGCTCATCCAGATGTACGGAACAACATTTACATGTGGAGATGCAGTAGTCATCACAGCAGAAACTACAGGAGTAGCTTGAACAGTGGTCACCGCAGGGATCTCAGACACAGACAGACGGTAACCGGTTGAAAAGAAATTGGGAGACAATCCCCACGGGAAACCTTGAGGCATACTGTAGGTCATTTCAGCAACAGAAGAACACCACTGGGATCGGTGTTGTGGTGTCACTTCAGAGATCACAGTTCTTTGAACATCTTGGTTGTTGAGTGCGGCTTGGTTGGACAAAAGCTTCTACTAGACCATTCAATCTCTCCAAACATTCCTTCAAAACTGCAACTTCATCACGGAGCACTCTGTTCTCTTGTTCAAGTTGATCCATCTTCTGACGCTGACTAGCTCGAGTGTTGTACTGGTGATTCAGCTTATCTGTGGAGATGAAGCAAGAGTGGAGACCCTGGAATGCAAACAATGTTATGCTTATGCAAAATGCAAATGAGTATGAAACTTCAAGAAACTCAAATTGTTTTCCGTATTGTAACATTGGAAAAAAAACTTATTTTATTTTGATATTTGAAGCATTACAAAGCAGAGTACTCTTTTAAGAGTTTATTACATTGAAAAGCAAAAGAGAAACTCGAAGATCTACTCCCTATGCTCCTTCTATGCGTAAAGTTCTTCTTCTAACTGACTGACGAGTTCTTGTAACTCGGCCTTCTCATTGATGAGTCGATCAACACATTCCTTCCAAGCCATAGCAGCTGGGGGGAAGATCATCTCTGGCGACAGTTCCAAAAGAGGTGTGAGAAGAAAATAAATCCTCTCGCGCCTTTCTCTTCTTTGCAAATTCTATCTCTGGCAGCTTCTGGGACTTCTCTTTCTCTACCTTGAGGGTGAAAAACTTGTTCCTCCAAGCGGCTTTCAGTTTTCGAGCCTCATCCAAAGTGGCCTTCAATTGATCTACTTCGCTCACATCAAACTAATCAGGATCATGAAAAGCCAATACCATAGGTTCGTGAAAAGGAAATGGCATCTTGATGTCGAGAGCTCTTTCTCGCACCCAATGTAGATATTCTTCAGAGACAGCACAGTTGGGGGTATCCTAAAGTAGTCTTTCCTTCCTTATTGACGTATCCCCATGCATAAATTATGACGGTCTTCAGGTCTGGATCTTCTCCTTCCTTGAGAAAGATCCCGTCCAACAGAGCTTGATCAGGTATTTCGATCATGGGATGCCCAAATTGGAGGCGAGCCAAAGCAGGGTTGTAACTTATGCATCCTTCTCTCCCAATAAGCGGTATGTTGGTGAATCCTCCGATGTTGGGAATCATACATATACCTCCATAAGTAGGGTCATACCACACAATGTCAGAGTGAGTAAGGGCCATAACTATCTCGGACCAATGGGGTGATTCTACCTCTTCCCAAATAGACGGATGCCGAGTTAGGCGAGTGATGAACCATGAATACAGCAAAGCGGTACAACAAACAATATGTCCCCCTCCTTCAGCATTCTTCAAGTGGATTGAGTGGTACGTGTCAGCTAGCAAGGTGGGAACCAGATTCTTGAGTATGAACAGTTTAATTGCATCCATGTCAACAAAATCATCAACCTTTGAGAACCATAAAATCCCATAGGCCAACAAAGCAAAGGTAGCTTCCAAGATAAGGACCTTTTTTCTTTCGGCATGGTAACGAACTTTTCCGCTCAAGAAATCAGCTGGGAATCCAAGGACTCCTTTCTTGGTGGTTAAGTGTGCTTGAACATCTGTTAGGCTGAGATGAGTAGCATTGGCAATTTCTTGGTGACTGGGTATCTCTTCCTGGACGGTGAATATGGGTCGGGCCGTCACAAGCATCCTCAAAAAATCAGAATATTCCTCCAGAGTCGGCATCAACTGGTAATCCGGAAAAGTGAAACAATGGTACAACGGGTCATAAAACTGAACAAGGGTCACCAACAACCCTTCTTTCATCTTGAGTTCGAGAAAACGGAAGACTTCTCCATATTCTGTTGCAAAAGCGTGACGGTTCTCGATGAGATCTGCTAGATCTCTTAAGCTTTCAATGTTAGGACTCTGAAAAGTGTACTCCAATGCTTCTCTCTTGAAGTCCATGGTTACAATACCTGTGAAATAAAATTGAGTTTCTTGAAGTGAACAGAAGAAAGAATGCAATGCAAGATGAATAGGACTTCATGGGGTCCCAACTATTTATAAACATTATGGTAAAAGAAAACGTTTTTATTAATTTTAACGGAATACAAATAATTGCTTTTAAAAGTCCCAAATAAATAGCGAAATAAAAGCTAATGAAATCCCTAAATAAGTTTTGAATTCCGCTGCTTGAGCTCTTCTTCCAACTGGGTCTTCTCACGGATAAGGTTGTCCACAATCAGCTTCCAAATAGTACATTGTGGGTCGGAGAAAAATAAATCCTCCATGACTTTCCTCTTCTTGCAAGGAAGTAATTCTTCATCCTTCAACTGTAGCTGCTTCTGAAGTTCATCTTTCTGTTTCTGAAGTTCATCCACTTCTGCAACCATTACCTGATACTTGTTCTTCCATGACTCTAACTCACGTTGTGACTTCCTCAAAGCAACCTCTAATTTCTCAGCTTCAGACATAAAGACATAAGTGGGCTCCCTTCTCGGAGGTATAGGATCTTGACGGGAATAGGGCATCTTCATTTTGATTTCTCTCTCTCTGACCCACTGAAGGTAGGGCTCCAAGGACACACAATTAAGTTTCCCAAGGCTTCTTTTGCCTTTCTTGTGCAAATGATCCCATGCAGCCAAAATCTTGTCTCAGAGTTCCTTATCATCCCTAAAGAAAATGCTTTCCACTTGAACACTCTTAGGTGGCTCCTTCAATGGGAATCCCAACTGTCGACGAGCTAAGACCGGATTGTAACTGATCCCTCCATTAAAGCTAAGTAACGGCACATTAGCAAAGTCACCATAACCATTAATAATTAAAGTCCCATCATACACTCGGTTATACCAATCAATGTCTGAGTGGGTCAACGCCATAACTCTCGGAGACCAAAGTTCCTTGCCGGTATTTGTAAAAGATCTAGACTTAGGTAAGTGTGAAATAAACCACTTGTAAATCAAGGGTACACAGCAGGTAATCATTCCTCCACCATAAAGATTTCGGAGATGTACAGAATGATAAGTATTACCCAGTAGAGTTGGCACTGGGTTATTCTTTAGGCTCAACAGAATGATAAGTATTACCCAGTAGAGTTGGCACTGGACCATTTTGCATGACAACATTAGGGTTTTGATTAGTCCCCTTTAGATTCCCTTTTCTCTTCTCATCTTCAAACAATAACAAAACATGTAATAAAGGCTAATGAGTATTGTACGTTATGAGCCTTAAGCTACTTGAGAAATGATAATTGAGCAGTCTCCTCTCAATCATCTAGAGTGTTTAGTGTACGTCCTTTGGGCAATATGCGATGCATTCGCTCCTAAGTCATAGTCTCTAGTGCAGTATGAATTACAAACATTCATCAAAAACACTTCTCCGATAAAAGACAAAAACAAACACCAAATTCCTTTTGCCTTTTGGGGTTTCTTTAACCAGGAAAATATTTTCAGATAAAAGAGTGTTGTTAACTCTTAGTTCTATCGCAAACGGTAACGCTTAAGTCTCCAACGAGCGAGCTGCATACACCAACTGCTAGAACTACCTGTTAACCTTACTCGGGTAAAAAGCAGTTGAACGAACTTGTGTTCCTTTTTATCCCGAAATACGTTAGCTCGGATCTCTCATACCTGTTGAGAGTACGTAGGCACAAGACGCGATGTCTTGGAGAGAAACCTTTCCCCCATCTTTTACCCATAGTTAGTCGAACTAAGTTGACTCTAACTTTCCCATTGCACGAGGGAATACGTAGGCCCAGAGCTGCGACGCTCTGTCGAGTCACATTTTGCTTTCTTTTGTCCCAGACCATTAGTTAGATAGATAAACAACCCTTTAGACAAACAAACAAGCATGGATCCCATTGAGTACAACGGACGTGAGGGGTGCTAATACCTTCCCCTTGCGTAATCGACTCCCGAACCCGAGATTTGGTTGCGATGACCGATCTTATCCCTTTTCGCTAGGTTTTTCCTGATCGTTTCCTTTCCCTCCTTTGGGATAAATAACGATAGGTGGAAACTCTTCTGTCTTTGCCGGCACCTTTTTTCGCAATAGCGACAGCTGGCGACTCTGCTGGGGATTCCAACGGTTCCCTATGCGAGTCAATCCTAGCGGTTATTTGTTTATCTTTTGGGTTTGTACATACTTGTTGTACTTTATTTACTTTCGCACTTTATTTTCCCGTATTTATTTTCAGCATTATATATTATCATTATTATTGTGTTGTTATGGGAGGGATGATTATGCTGAGAGATAAGTCAGACCCAGGCTTGAGTATATACATAGCACTAGAAGTGGATTAGTGGTGAACCTGCTTGCTTTGCTCGCACCAGTTCCCACATAATCCACACTCAGACGAGATTCTCTTTGATGATTTCCTTACCGGTCCTTTGGACTTGAGAGGATTTCAGATCTGAGGGTTGTCGACTCTAGGAACCGATCATTTGTGATTCAGCTAAGTGAGGCCTCTTCAGGGGATGATAATGCTAAACCAGAAATGGTGAACGTATCGTTATTTCCTGAAAGTCTGTGACGCTGATGAACGCATAGGATGCCGAACTTTATCAGTGGATAGGTCCGTACCTGTGAGCGAGACTGGGTTTTGCAGGAAACCTTGACTTTCAGACAACCTGGTCTTTCTTGAAGCATGAATCAATATTCCTGGTACCAGAGGGTTCCTATTATCAGAGTTATGTTATGTTCTCGCCGAAGCATAACTTTGGTCCTTCAGTCGACAGCACAACAATCTTGATCCCTTGTTGCATCTTTGAATTTGCATTTGCATCATCCTAACATGTTTGCATTTTGACATACATGTTCTGGTATTTCCAAGGATCTTGAATTTGAGACTCGCTGTTGAGTGTTAAATTTTTTCCCTTGTGGTTTGTCTATGTAAAGCATGAATCGAAGCAGACAGGTTCCTTGGAAATACTCGAACATGACTTTCGCATTTCATTTGCATAATAGGTGTTCGAGGCTGGGTTGTGTTATCCTGATCCAGTTTTCTCTTTAGAATTTCAGACATCAAGAAGCTAGACATGGAACATGTTCAAGCAGAGCTGAGAGAGGTCCGAGGCCAGATAAGGCAGTACATGAAGGACATGTAAGCGTTGCACCTGGATCAGGAAATGCTCAGAGAGGAAAACCAGCAGTTGAGGACTCAGGTAGGCTTGATCATGGAAGTGATAAGGAAGGTGCTCAGAAAAGAAGGTGACCAGGTGCCTAAAGCTGCAACAAAGATGCTTGCTCCGCTTTTGTCTGTGGAACCAATACCAAGGCATGAAAGACCTAAGAGATCTTCTGCACAACTTAGAGCTCAAGACTTTTTCTGTCAGCAGCTACAGTCCGTCTCCCAGGATAGTCCTAAGGTTAAAAAGTATGCTCAGAGACCGAGGCAGGCTGCCAGAATCTTTGATCAGATACCCATGACCTATGCCCGTATGTTGCAATTGATGCTTCAGCTTCGTTTGGTTGAGCTCCGAACCTTGTCTTCGCTTACTGGGACCCCATCGCCGGGCTATAATGCAAGTGCCCAGTGTGATTTCCACTCTGGGGCACCAGGGCATAACATTGTGGACTGTAAAGCTTTTAAGCACTAGGTCCAGGATTTAATTGACTCGAAGACGGTCGAATTTCACGCCGAGCGGCGTGAGCATACCAGAGGGTGTCAGTCTATGTATTACGAAAGAGGTGGATACTCCTGCTCTCTCCCCTCAAGCTGCATCGGGCCAAGAGTATATGTTGCAATCTACAATCTCAGAATCCCCGTGCCCGTAGTTGTTGCCATTGCCGTAGTTGTTGGCATTCGACTGAACACTGCAAGGTGCTTAAGTGCCAGGTTCAGACTCTATTGGACGCCAACAGGTTCTTGATCACACCTCAGGGTATTCAGACTAAAGACCTTCCTTCATCCAGCCAGGTGGGCGTATCAGTTCATGCTATGAAAGAGTTCATCGAGAACGAAGGTTCAGAAGCATTTCAGACCGACTTCGACGAGTAATTTTGAAGATGGATGCCTCAGTTGCAAATCAAGTTCGAAAGCCCGGTTCCCAGAAGCCGACAATCTGCATTTTATCATGTTATTTCTTTACATTTGTAGTTTCTTTCCTGTTTGAATGCAAAGCTCATTTGTAAAACTTGTTGTTTTTCAATTGATATTGATAATGAAATGAATATGCATGTTTTGAATTAATCCATTCGTATTCACTCTATTGCTTTCATTTATTTCAAACGCTTGTTTAAGTGGAATCCGGGGAGGATGACGAAATCGAAAGACGCGTGGGCTTCCGATTGTGTGCTTGTGGATAAAAACCTGTTAATGATGTACAGGCATTGTTTCAAATTCCTAAACACCAGAGATATAAGGAAGATAATCCCTTGTCAACCCCTTTGAGCCAAGTAGTAGGAGTTTCTTTCTGAAAATGAAAAACCCTCAATCATAACCCGGGGCAGGGTAGGTGTCAGCTAATTTGACCGAGCGTTCAAATCACAAAAGGAGTGGTCTCGTTCGAGGATAAATCACACTTGTATAGGTCGTACCTAAAAAAACCACAATGGTTAAACCTTGCCGATAAGGAGTGAAACAGTCACAATAGCTTTTAACAAGTCAGGAAAGCCGGTGTCACATGATTTGTTCCAAAAAAAGAAGAAGAAAGAAAAAGAATCAAAAGAAAAGCCCGCTAAGTCGAGTCTTAAAAACAAGCGACTTAGGCAAAAATTAGGGCACCCCGCTGGACTTCAAAATCGAGAAAACTCAAAAGAGTTAGTCCAGGAAAAAATTAGGGGAAAACAAAAAACGAAAAGAAAAAAGGATTACAAGAGAAAAATCCTCGATGAAAAGCAAATCGTGTGATTCCAAGCGTCCAAAGACGAAAAAGCGAGTGACTTTCACTCCAAAAAACGTGTGATCTCCTGAACCATCGCTCATATCAATCAACCTTTGAAAGGTGAACGCTAAGGTCGAATTAGCTGAATGTAGGATCGGAGAACATCAAGGATAACAGGTGGGTTACAATAAATTTTGAGCGTTTATCCTTCCTTTTAACCGTGAACCTGACCACGTTACAACCTGAAAAAGTCCTAATTGAAGCAGGTTTGTTTCGAAAGCATACTTTGGTAAAGATCGCATCGAAACTGACTCCTAAAAGGATTCCTCTTACCGCGTTGGTATTAATGTTGACATTCTGAATGAGTAATTCATACACTTTATGTCACAAATTTTTTTCCATTGAACCAGATTGGATTTCAAAAAACTGTCATATGCATTGCATTTAATATATCGTTTATGCAAAATAATTTTTTTACGTGCGAGTAAGTGCTTGACAACAGGAAAGTTTCTATGATGGAAAGCTTGATCAGGATAAAATGAAGAATGCCTGAGCACTCCGGTGAACCGGGCCAAGCTATATCAGGTGATCACAACATGGGAGTCAGCCATCCAAAAGTCAGTAATCTGGGGCAATCAAGTCGAGATTCGGTGAATCTCTCGCAGCCAAGGGTACTACTTCACAAATCTGCCCACGAGGGGCAAAGTCATGGCAAGGCTGGGGCAGGCCACCCCGAGAACGCCGAAGCTATCCTTATCCTGAAGACGATTAACTCGAAGAACCTTTGTGAGGTTCAAAACGCTGAGGCTGTTCATATCAAACCGCCAGAGTACAGAGATTTTAGGATTCCCTTCAAGGAATGTGTGACAAAGATCCCACGGGCTGGGGCAAAGTTGAGAGCGAAGGAATCGTCCCTATCCATATCTGCAAAGTTTATCAAAAGTTGTTACATATTCGGGGGCAAGCCATCTCGAGTTTGTTTTATGACAAACTTTTTCTGCTCAAGATAAATAGTCCTAGAGATCATTTTGCAAGGTCATTTCCCTTGAGGCATCCGACAAAAGTGCATCCTCTCCATATCTTCAGTAGAAGCATATGCAGAGTATTGGGCCCACTTCCCAGCAGGTCAAGGTCAGATTTCTTTCCGCCAAGCAGGAGTAAAGTCTCCTCAACAGGTTCAGTTGTGTCTCCCTACAGAGTCTGAACATTGGACTGTGAACATTGAGTTGTCTCCCCAAGTAGAGATAGATTCTCCCCAACCAGAGTCCAGGACCCAGCAAGTGGAGTTTGCATCTCATACCCCTAGTAAAGCTATGTGCAAGATAACAAGAGCAGTCAAGTATGTGCCCTTTGTCCCCGGCAGTTGGTCGGTACACGGCTAATCCCCACAGATTGCAGGTATATGCTTACTCCCCAGCAAGTCGAGGCCAGGGTTCCTTCCACCAGGCAGGTGTGGTATTTCTCCCAGCAGTGAGTTAGCAAGTGGTTTTCTCCAACAAACTCTTAGCAGTTCAGACCAAGGTCTCCGGCAGAGTTGATTTCCCCGCAGAGTTGTATTCTTCCCGGCAGGTAAGATCAATTCCAGCGTCTGGTTGTCTATCCTCGGCCAAATTTATAGCTCCCCAAGAGAGCCATATCCCGAAAGGCCAGTCGTGGCTTTATTTCTCTTTAGCAGGTGAGAGTGGCTGTTTGGCAAGCTGTTTTGTCTCCCCAGTGGATTCGTCTATGTTCCCAGAAGATTTCGTATTTTGGAAAGCCGTTCATGGAATGTTCCCCAGTTGAGTTAACCGGTCAAGTTTCGATCCTCGGCATGAGTCCAATTGCTATTTGGCATGTGTAAGATATTCCCAGCAGGATTATTTCTTTCCCCAACGGAGTTGGAATCGTCTCTCCAGCATTTATTTTACTAGAGCGGTTCCTTTGCATTTTGCATGGTGCATAGCATCTACCTAAATGCGTAGCATTTCCATTTCGTATGGAGCATTACGCCATTTTCAAACATCTGCATTTTGAAACATAAGCCAGAGTGTTACCTTCCTAATTTCAGGTAATTGTTATCTCCTACAGGTGATCTTCAAGCTCTGACTTTTCTGTTGAGAGTTCATGTCTCGACTTCTCCGTTGAACATCCAGATTCCAGTGAATTTTTAATTTGTGACGTTTTGTTCTACCCGTGCAGTGCCCAGGCTCCGATTGGTTATTTTGACCATAATGAACTTTGTGATGGTACTTCTGCTCTGTTGAATAGTTAGATTCTGGTGAGTGTTCAGTTCACGACGTATTCCTCCTGACCGTTGAATTTCCAGACTCCGATAGATCCCCGGTAAGGAGTTGTTTCATTGAGTGTTTATGCTCCGGTTTGTCCTAGTTTATCTCGTTGAGTGTTTAGGCTCCGATTTGTCTGTTCTCCCGTTGAGTGTTTAGGCTCCGGTTCGTTCGTTCGTTTCTCTCGTTGAGTGTTTAGACTCCGGTTTGTTCGTTCGTCTCTCGTTTAGTGTTTAGGCTCCGGTTTGTTTGTTCTCTCATTAAGTGTTTAGATTCTGGTTTGTTTGTTCGTCTCTCGTTGAGCGTTTAGGCTCCGGTTTGTTCGTTCTCTCGTTGAGCGTCTAGGCTCCGTTTTGTTCGTTCTCTCGTTGAGTGTTTAGACTCTGGTTCGTTCGTCTCTCGTTGAGTGTTTAGGCTCCGGTTTGTTCGTTCTCTCGTTGAGTGTTTAGACTTCGGTTCGTTCATTCGTCTCTCGTTGAGTGTTTAGGCTCCGGTTTGTTCGTTCTCTCATTGAGTGTTTAGAATTTGGTTCGTTCGTTCGTCTCTCGTTGAGTTTTTAGGCTCCGGTTTGTTCGTTCTCTCATTGAGTGTTTAGGCTCCGTTTGTTCCAGTTTATCTCGTTGAGTGTTTAGGCTCCGATTTGTTCCAGTCTCTCGTTGAGTGTTTAGGCTCCGGTTTGTTCGTTCTCTCGTTGAGTGTTTAGACTCTGGTTTGTTCGTTCGTCTCTCGTTGAGTGTTTAGGCTCCGGTTTGTTCGTTCTCTCGTTGAGTGTTTAGACTTCGATTTGTTCCAGTTTATCTCATTGAGTGTTTAGGCTCCGGTTTGTTCCAGTTTATCTCGTTGAGTGTTTAGGCTTTGGTTTGTTCCAGTTTATCTCGTTGAGTGTTTGGGCTCCGGTTCGTTCGTCTCTCGTTGAGTGTTTAGGCTCTGGTTTGTTTGTTCTCTCGTTGAGTGTTTAGGCTCCGGTTTGTTCCAGTTTATCTCGTTGAGTGTTTAGGCTCCGGTTTGTTCCAGTTTATCTCGTCGAGTGTTTAGGCTCCGGTTTGTTCCAGTTTATCTCGTTAAGTGTTTAGGCTCCGGTTTGTTCACGTTTATCTTGTTGAGTGTTCATACTCCGGTCAGTTTCAATTGATGATGTATTCCTCATTTCGTTGAGTATCTAGGCTCCGACAGATTTCGTTGATTCGTCGTGTTCATTGAATATCCAGATTCTGACAATTTGACATGCTAACCTTCAGCCCACGTGTTATTCGGATCACGACACCAGTTTTATTATGGAGTTCCTCAACAAGGTTACTTGATTAAGTCTCTTTTCCCAACTATAAAACTATGTTTATAATTAAAAATCGTCGTTAAATATATGCTTTGAAAAATTTCTATTTTTTAACTTGTATTCTTTAAACAGCAACAACAATTGAAGATATATTTCTGCATTGTGTTCCATTTTATAACCTGTATTATTTAAATTGTAACATAACAAAAACAACAATTGAAGATATATTTTTGCATTGTACATGTTCCATTTTATAACCTGTATTGTTTAAACTGTGACAGAACAGAAACAACAATTGAAGATGTATATTAAAACACTCAAACTCAAATACTTATTTATTTCATCAAATCAAAAATGTTATTTACAACACTCAAACTCAAATGTACATCAAACATATATATATATATATATATATATATATATATATATATATATATATATATATATATATATATATATATATATATATATATATATATATATATATATATATATATATATATATATATATATATATATATATATATATATATATATATATATTACAGATTAATATCATGTTTGAGGACCCCTAAGCGTATTGAATATATACTTCCAACGTTTACGAATGTCTACAAAGTCTGAGCATGGGAATAGTCACTACGCCAGAATTTAGTTTTAGCAGCGCATACAAAGACAGCGCTTTTTAAAAAAGCGCTGCTAAAGGGTCAGAAAAAAAAAAGAAAAAAAATTGCCTACCAAAGACAGCGCTTTTAAAATAAACACTGCTAAATGGGGACCCTAAGAAAGCGCTTTTTAAAAAGCGCTGCTAAAGGGGTACCCTAAGAAAGCGCTGCTAAAGGGGGACCCTAAGAAAATGCTTTTAAAAAGCGCTGCTAAAGGGGGACCCTTAGAAAGCGCTTTTTCTATAAAGCGCTGCTATATGGCATTGCTAAGGCACCTTATGAAAGCGCTTTTTAAAGCGCTGCTAAAGGCCTTTAAAAAGCGGTGCTATAGGTATTAGTATTATAATTTTAAAATACCCTCCAGAATTTATAAAGAAACAGAATAGTCGCGTGTTTCTTTTCTTCTTTCTTTCTCCTCTGTTGACGAACTTGCCCTATACGTACAACCATTTGTCGTCATCCTCCGTCCGACCGTCACCCTCTTCCGTTGGATTTCGCCGCCGTTCACCGTCCGTTTTCGAGTGCATCCGTCCTTCTGCATTGCATTTCCACCATTGTTACGGTATGTGAAGTTTTACTCTGGTTTTCTTGTTTATTTATCTTTTCACCATTGTTACTGTGGTATTTGAAGATATAGATGGTTTTTTTGTTCTGATGATATAGATGGTTTTATGTTATTGAGATATTGAAGGTTTTGTGTTATTGTCTTTTTGTTGTTATTAAGAAATTGAAGGTTTTGTGTTATTGAGATATTGAAGGTTTTGTGTTATTAAGAAATTGAAGGTTTTGTGTTATTGAGGCATTGAAGGTTTAATATTATTGTTGTTGTTGTTGTTTTTATTGAGTTATTGAAGGTTTAGTGAAGGTTTTTAGTGTTATTTTGCATTGAGGGTTTGAGGACAAGTAAATTTGAGTTCAAGTATGATATTTGATATGATGTTAACACTAATGTTGTTGGGTTTGTGTAAATATGTTACGTATACACTAAGGTTTTTAGTGTTGTTTTTGTTGTTGTTGTTGTTGTTGTTGTTGTTGTTGTTGTTGTTAACAGCTTAAACTCAAAATGTTTTATATTATTGTTAATGTTATTGTTGTTTTTATTTTGTTGCTATTTTGAACTTAGATGGATAATTCATCTAGCACCAATCATACAAATGAGTTTTCTTCTAATTTGAATATAACAAAAATATTAGATAATGATGGCTAAAAATATTAATGTAACTTGATAGAGCATATTGTTTTTTTAATAGTTTGGAAATTCCTATTTTTTAAGAGAGTAGCCAACATGAATATGGTTTTATATGATATGGTTTTATATGTTATTATGGTTTTATATGTTGATGGTTTTATATGTTGATATGTTAGTATGGATTTCTCAATGTTTATATGATATGTTATTATGGTTTTATAATGTTTAGTTAGGATTTCTCAATGTTTAGTAAGGGTGTCATTTTGGTTTAAGGATTATCTAGTATTTTTAATATGATTTGTTTTGGTGGATTATCTAGTATTTTTGTTTTGGTTAATTATTAATATGATTTTAATAAAATTTATATTTTGTCTGCTATAGGGGTTACCTGTGAAGAGCAAAGTTGTGATTGTTTCCAAGCATCCTACTGTGTAGCATTCTTAGAAGTTAGTGATTTCTTTACAGGTATTCTCTGTTTTGTTTAACTTTCATAGTTTAGTGTAGATTACTCAATTAATTAGTATGGATAAAAAATGGATGTCTAGTAATCGATTGTCAAAAGAGTACGAGAATGGGGTATCGAAGTTCGTTAAGTTTGTTGTTGAACACGCCAAAGACCCCAGTAGGATCACATGTCCTTGCTTAGGATGCTGTTATGGGCGTCGAGTTAACACTGTTCAGTTGGAATCTCATTTAATGAGACATGGAATTGATCTAAGTTACACATGTTGGACATTACATGGTGAGATAAGTAACAAGAATGTTGAACCCCGGAATAATACGACATGTGCTTCAAAGGACAATGGAAGGGATACATATGATTGTGATCGAGTCGAAGAGATTGCAGAAGCACTTGAAGAAGATCTTCAAGATTGTCCCAAGATGTTTGAGAGGTTGGTAAGCGATGCAGAGAAACCGTTGTATAAAGGTTGCACTACTTTCACAAGATTGTCCGCGGTATTAAATTTGTACAATTTAAAGGTGGGTAATGGATGGTCGGATAAAAGTTTCACAGAGTTGTTAGCCCTACTTCAAGAGATGCTTCTGGAGGATAATGTTCTTCCCAATCGAACCTATGAAGCTAAAAAAAATGTTATGCTCTATTGGCATGAGCTATGATAAGATACATGCTTGTCCAAATGATTGCATTTTGTTTCGAAATGAATATGCATCATTAAACGAGTGTCCTAAATGCGGTGTATCTCGGTATAAGAAAAAATTGTCACCGGCAAAAGTATTATGGTATTTTCCTATAATTTCGAGATTCAGACGCATGTTTCGTAGTGAAACAGATGCAAAACACCTGACTTGGCATGCAGATGATAGAATTGTAGATGGGAAGTATCGACATCCGGCAGATTCACCATAGTGGATGAAAATTGATAATGATTATCCTGATTTTAGAGAAGAAGCTAGAAACCTTCGCTTGGCATTATCGACTGATGGAATGAATCTGCATGGTCTGCAAAGTATCTCACATTCCACCTGGCCTGTAATTATTATGATTTATAACCTACCTCCATGGCTATGTATGAAGCGTAAGTACATGATGTTATCTATGTTAATTTCTGGCCCTAAACAACCAGGGAATGACATAGACGTATACCTGACAGCTTTAATCGAAGATCTAAAGAGTTTGTGGGAGAACGGTGTGGAGGTTTATGATGGATATAGGAAAGAAAGTTTTAATTTGAGGGCGATGTTGTTTGGCATAAATACTGATTTCCCAGCATACGGAAATCTATCGAGTTATAGCATTAAAGGTCAATGTGCATGTCCTATCTGTGAAGAAAACACATATTGGACGCGGTTGGAATTTGGTCAGAAGAATTTCTTTCTTGGTCATCGTAGATTCTTAAATTCTAATCATCACTACCGTGGGTGGAGAAAAGCATTCAATGGAAATTCAGAACAACGTAAAGCTCCACCTACATTGACCGGCGAAATTTTTTTGAAAAGGTGAAAGATGTGAGTACTAAGTTTGGCAAGCCTTTTGCTCATACGCTTGTCACGCGTGGATGGAAGAAGGGGTCAATTTTGTTTGAGTTGCCGTATTGGAAGTCGTTGTATGTAAAACATTTTCTTGATGTTATGCATATTGAAAAAAAGTATTTGAAAGTGTTATTGGTACGTTACTCAATATACATGGAAAGTCTAAGGATGGCCTTAAAGCAAGAAATGACTTGGTAGTAATGGGAATAAGAAATGAATTAGGACCCTTGAAGAAAGGAAATCGCACATATCTACCACCTGCTGCTTATACTTTATCTAGAAAGGAGAAAAAGATATTGTGTAAGTTTCTGAGTGAAGTTAAAGTTCCAGAAGGATACTCTTCAGATATTAGAAGACTTGTTTCTATGAAAGACCTCAAGTTAAAGAGTTTAAAGACACATGATTGCCATGTTATAATGGAACACTTTCTACCAATAGGTATACGTTCTATTTTTCCAGAAAAAGTGAGAGGCGCAATAATTAAATTGTGTTTTTTCTTTAGGTCAATCTGTAGTAAGGTGATAGATCCTGCAATCTTACCAACATTGCAAAGAGAAATAGTTATTACTTTGTGCGAGCTTGAAATGTATTTTCCTCCATCATTTTTTGACATAATGGTACATCTAGTTGTTCATCTTGTGAAAGAGACACAACTGTGTGGACCTGCCTATATGAGATGGATGTACCATGTTGAACGTTATATGAAAATATTGAAAGGGTATGTGAAAAACTGAAGTCGACTAGAGGGATGTATTGTTGAACGATACATTGTTGAAGAAGCTATTGAGTTTTGTACTAAATATTTGTCCAACGTTCAATCCATTGGCCTCCCAAAATCTCATGTTGTTGAAAAAATAGTAGGTAAACAGTTAATTGGAAATAAAGTTGTGACAGTTTCAAGGGATGAACGGGAGCAAGTGCATTTGTATGTTCTGCACAATGACATTGAGGTTGAGCCATATGTTGAAATGCACAAGGACGTTCTCCGAGGTTTAAATCTGAATAGAAATGAAAATTAGATAGTACGTGAGCACAATCGAAGTTTTATAACATGGTTCAAGGAGCATATTTTTTCAAATTTTTATTCTGATCTCGCTTCAATAACAGAAAGGTTGAGATTTTTAGCATATGGTCCAAGTTTGCATGTGTTTTCTTATAGCGCATACGCAATTAATGGATACACATTTTATACCAAGGAACAAGATGATAAAAGTACAATGCAAAATAGTGGTGTCACCGTGCTTGCCGAAGCAATGCATATTTCCTCGTATTATGGGGCTATCGAGCGCATTTGGGTGTTTGATTATGAGAAGTTTCAGATTCCTATCTTTGGATGCAAGTGGGTTGAAAATAATAGTGGCATACGAATGGATAAATCAGGTTTTTAAAAGTGGATCTTAATAAGGTGGGGTACAAAGACGAGCCTTTTATTCTAGCCACGCAAGCTAAACAAGTGTTCTATGTCACTGATCTGACAAGTACGAAATGGTCTATAGTTCTTTTTTCCAACAAAGTAATCGATGATAACATTGGAGAAAAGGGGGATGTTGATGTTGAGAATGAATCTTATATTATAGATGATCCAGATGAGAATATTAGAGCGGACGAATCATATATTAGAAATGATCATAACGAGGGAATTTGGATCAATCCATCAGTCCGTGTTGTTAAGAGACTTGTAAACCCCGTTAAAACGAAAAAAAGAAAGAGATGTTAAAGGTACTTGTAACATATTATTTCTTATTTATATCATGCAATAAAATAACATATTATTTCTTATTTATACCATGTTTTTCTTATTTATACATTTCTTATGTATATATTTGTTATTTACATATTTGCATGTCATTCATTTGATACTTTGGTTTTTCTGAATTACAGGTATATATATTATGGCCAGCAACGAGGAAACATCACATGATGGAAAACAAACAACAAAAGACGTGGAAGGCGATATTAAAAGAGGCATAACGATTATGAAAAAAATCATCTGTGCGAGAGATAAAGGAAAAAATTATGATGTCCATTGGAATGAAAGAGATAAGTTAGTTGAGCCTAACAGTGCGTTGCTAACAAGTTACATCGGAGCACTTGTACGTTCGCAAGTTCCGATTACTTGCGATAATTGGAGAATTGTTTCATTACAACCGGCTAAAGATAAAATTTGGAGGGAGATTCAGGTATGATATTTGATTATTTTTAATTATGTTGACAGTTATGTCTTTAAATTAATTATACTAACATGTTATATGTATGTGTGTTTGTTTGCAGAGGTCTTTTAATATTGAAGATCATAGGAGAAAATATTGTATTCAATTGAACGGGAAACGCTTGAGGGGATTTAGAGCGTTTTTAACAAACAAGTTTCTAAAAGATTCTGAAGGAAACTTTGTTGACTCGGAGCGTCCAATGAAGTACGCGGATTTGATTTCGGATGAAGAATAGGAGACGTTTGTTGCAAAGCGAAGAACAAAAGAATTTGAAGTAAGTACAACTTATCATGAACTATGTATAGTATATATACTTCTTCCACAAGAGTTCTGATAAACTTGTTTTTTCAGGTTGTTAGTAGCGTAAATCGTCAACGGGGATCAAATCCTGCATATCCATACAGAAATGGGCGTTTGGGATATGCACGCTTATAACAAAAAATAGTAAGTACATATAAATGCTTTAATATGATATATTTACAAAAAATAGTAAGTATATATAATAGGATATAATGCTTTATTATCCGTCTTAATGTGTAGTTAGAAGAGAGAAGAGTGATGCGACATCTCTTCCGGACCATGTTGTATGGAAGGCTGCCCGTGTGGGAAGAGATGGAGTCGTTCAGGAAGAAGTTCAACAAGTCTTTGAACAATGTGTATGTACAACGTTATCTTTGTCAGTAACTGATCAAAAGTGTATAATATATTTATATATTTTTTTATCTATATTTCAGGAGACTCTATCCCAGACCATAACTCCCGCTGAGGATGATGATTGCAGGAGCTTACTGAGCCGGGTGTTGAATATTCCTGAGTATTTCGGGCGTGTGAGGGGTAAGGGATTTGGTGTCACTCCATCCAAACTGTATAAGCAGCCAAAGAAAAAAAATCCAACTAATAAAGAAGTGATAGATACTTTGGAGGAATTGAAAGCGCAGATTCGTGAATTACAGAAGGACAAGGAGAGATACATGTCGAAAAGGCGTGCTCAAGAGGGTAAAGCTACTAGTGACAAAGATAGTATCGGTTGTCCGCAGAAGCTTCCAGAGGTAATTGTATATATTACATTGAAATTAATTTAGCACAATTTACTTAATTGACACATTAACTGATCATTATTTGTTTAGGGCATTTCACTTTGCCGGCTATATTTATCGTCACCGACTCATCAAATGGTTGGCAAGGGAAAGGTGCATAACACTCTGAGAGACTTACTTCACCACAAACCGCTCCCTTCTGGATTTTTGAAAGTATCTATTGATATTGCGTTAGAGGGGGTGCGTTGTTGCCTATACCAGATAATATTTCAGGCTCAACAGTGGTGGCAGACGCAATAGGAGCGTATGTGGCATGGCCGGCAAATCTCATTTGCATAGATGATGAGGTAGGTTGAACCTTTTAATACTCAAATGTTTTATGATCCATACATGAAAGTTATTATTAC
Source organism: Lathyrus sativus (assembly GCA_963859935.3). Lineage (NCBI taxonomy): Eukaryota > Viridiplantae > Streptophyta > Magnoliopsida > Fabales > Fabaceae > Lathyrus > Lathyrus sativus. The sequence continues at coordinate 299 of CAWUDS030000458.1, read as the reverse complement.
ATTTACATTTTCTTATTTACATGATGATCTTAGACTCTTACAAAATCCAAATCAAAAGATGATAGAATTATTATGCGGGATACCGATTCAACTGCATCAAAGAAACAGGTACTACTACAGTTACATGATTATCTTATTATACATTAATTACTGAACTTATATATGACTTTTAGGTTCATGATCAGCAGTCGCAACAAGTTAGCAAGGGTAAGATGCCTGAAACTTCCAAGGTGCCCAGAAAAGCATTTGTTCCTCGATTTAGGATGTGCCTTGAAACATATGTGGGAACATCAGATGTG
>CAWUDS030000457.1:0-34859 GCA_963859935.3 Lathyrus sativus | reverse complement strand
GAATCTCCTCCTGAAGATTTACAACTGAAGAAGAGGCAGAAATTCAGTCAAGGAACGGATACTGTTAGTACCCCACCTTCCCCTTCGACGGTCAAGACTCCAAAGCTAACCACCCCTATTCATGCTAAGGCTCCTGTTGAGGGTGCCTTGATTCCAACCATCGTCCCTGTCGAGAGCGAAAATTTGAGTCCTACTGATAGGGACACTAAGGTATACCCTGTTTTGAAGTACTTCTCGAAGTCTTGTTTTGTTTATATCTTGTCTTTGCTTCTCACACCTGGTTCTTCTTTCATCTAGGCTGATGCTGGAGGTTCGAAACCTGCCTCGACCAAGTCTCCTTCCCTAGCCGTTCTTTTAAACAACCAATGTGAGCCTACTTATCATCCCACATCTGACTTGGGCTCTGGTATGAGTTCTCTTGGCAAAATTAATAAACTTGAATCTGCCACAACTCCTCTTTCGCCTGACAAGACAACTACCCAGCAGTCCCAAACCGATGGGTCTGACCATGAAAAAGACAATGCATCAGAGACTCTAGAGGTAGCAAATGAAGAAGATACTCGTATGGAGGAAGATGAAACCCTGGATGATGCAAGTAACTCTCCCTTAAATCAAACCATTGTTGTTGATGATACTGAGGCAGCAGGAAAAGAGATGTCGTCGAGGATGAAACCATGCATCAATCAGAACTGGATGGTTCTAGTGACGAAGGTACTGGTGGCGAAATGGAAGAGGGCCAAGCTGAAGGTGGCCAGAGTGAGGAGGAGAAGCCTGAGGGAAACCCAGTTGACGGGTCTGCCCCAGTTGATGTGATCGTTATCCCAACTGTTACTGTAACTAAGGAGAACGAAACAATGCCCACCAAAGGTGAGGCAAGTCTTAATAGCGCAGAACTGAATACCCTGAAACTCACTAATCCTCGATAATATGTCAAGCTTCTTCTTGGGCAACGAGGTAGTTCCTCTGACAAGGCCCCAAACACTTCGACTTCTGAGGACCAAGCCTCGAGCAAGCCCATAGACAGCTTCCTCGAAGAGGTCAAAGGGAGAATCTTCAGGGGGGATTTTTTCTCTATTTTACAAATAGACCAAGTCACCCATCTTGCTTTGAAGGCTCTTCTTCAGCAAGTGGACATTCATTTCATCTCTCCTGAGTCTGCTACCGCCATCTTGGAAGTTGGTGCTCTGATCGACCAAGTCTATGGAGATCTCAGACTACTGCCTTAGATCGAGAAAGCTATCTCGACCAAAGCTGGTAGTGAGGCTGCTGCTTGGACTGTTGCTGCTGAATCTGAAGGAAAAATAGCAGAGTTGGAGGAGAAAAAGGAGAAGAATCAACAAGAGATTACCACCAATGAAAAGAACATCTCTTCTTGGGAGAGAAAGATCAAGAAGCTTCGAAACAGAATATCGAAAGCTAAGAAGAGAAATGTAGAGTTATCTTCCCTCGATGACTCTTGTCTCTCCATAGAGCTCAATCATGCTATCACTTTTGCAGAGGAGGCTCGACGTTTGGAAGCAGAGGTTGCCAAAATGGAGTCTGACAAGACCTTGTGTCAAAAGCGCCTCGAGCTCCAGAAGTTGAGATACTTTAGGATGAAAGAAAATCTCCCTTTTTAGTTTATTGTAACCTTCTATAATGCTTTTCCTTTTCGTGGCCCTTGTGAGCCATAGTTTCTGTTGATATGAACTGAGCCATTTTGGCCTTACATGAATACCATTTATGGCTTTATTTCGATGTCTTAAATTATTATGTTGATATTTTCACCTCTTGAAGCGCAGGTTTGTATTTTTTCAAATACTTATCATTCACTTTTAAGACTCTTCTATCTTCGTTTAATTCTTCTACTTCGTATGCTCCATTGAAGAATACTTTCGTGACTCGGGACAGGCCTTCCCACTTTGGAGACCACTTGCCAAAAGACCTAACCTTTTGATCCATAGGTAAGATCACCCTCCAAACCAAATCTCCTACAAAAAAGGTCTTAGCCTTAACCTTCTTGTTATATGACTTCTTTACTCTTTTCTTTTGCCTTCTCAAAAGTTCTAGAGCCTTATGTCTTTCTTCATCTAGGTCTACCAACTCATCAAGCATCATGTCCCAATAAATCTCACGAGGGATTTCATGATGTCTCTGAATCCTGACTGACTGTATGTAGATATCGACAGGTAACACTGCATCATGGCCAAAAGTCAACCGATAATGAGTGTTGTTGGTTGCTTCTTTGGGGGACGTTCGACATGCCCATAGAACTTGGTCAAGTGTTTTATGCCAATTTTTTGGTTTACTCCCCACTTTCCTTTTTATCAAACCAATCACCACTTTATTCGTTGCCTCAACTTGACTCTTTGCTTGAGCATAATAAGGTGTGGAGGTTAGAAGCTTGAATCCCATTTCTTTAGAGAATTCCTGCATTTTTCGACCAGAAAACACCGACCCCTGATCCGTCGTAATTATCTCTGGAACTCCAAACCTGTAAATGATATACTTTTGAATGAAATCGATGACATCCTCTTGATCTACTTTTGGTAAAGGTATCGCTTCGATCTATTTCGTAAAGTAATATATTCCTACTAAGATATACTTCTGGTTTTTGGAGGATGTTGGTCGAATCTCTTCAATCAAGTCCAAGTCCCATCCCCTGAAAGGCCAAGGCTTAACTACAGAGTGCAATTCGCTTGCTGGGACATGCTGTATGCCATCATGGATCTGACACTTCTGACAACCCTTGGCGGATTCGATGCAATCTTTCAACATAGTAGGCCAATACATGCCTTGACGAAATAATAACCATTTCATCTTGTGGCCTACTTGGTGTGCCCCACACGTCCCACTATGGACTGTCGATAGAGCCAAATATGCCTCAGATTCACTAAGGCATTTAAGCAAGACGCCCTCAGAGTTTTTTTTTGAATAATTCGTTTCCTAGAAGAACATAGCTTAGTGCTTGATACTTAATTTTTCGCTCTGCAGACACTGATGGGCTTTGAAGGTATTCGACCAAAGGTCTCCTCCAATCTTTGTCCGTCAGTCCTTCTACTGTGAAAATTTTGAAATTTTCTTCGTTAGCGTAGCCAAACCTCGTTACTTCTAGATCTGACGGTCGTAGGCCAACAGACACGACCTTACCTCTAGCTTCGATTACAAAGTTCATCAAGTAATATCCTCATTTGGTTTTGAGGCTAATCCGATTGATAATTGTGTATACCAAAAGTTCAGTGGGAGTAAATTTGTTTTCTTAGTAATATATTTAGATGATATCCTTTTAGCCAGCAATAATATAGACTCATTGCACAAAACCAAGAGATTTATCACAAATAAATTTTAGACGAAAGATCTTGGGGACGCCTCATTTGTCTTAGGAATTCAAATACTTAGAGACCGTTCTCGAGGTATTTTAGGATTTTTACAAAAGAGCTATATTGATACAATTTTAGATAGACTCTCCATGAAAGATAGTAAACCAGAAGACACACCCGTTGGTAAAGGAGACAAGTTTTGTCTCAAACAATGTCCCACTGCAGATTTTGAAAAGGAAGAGATGCATAAGGTTCCATATTCTTAAGCGGCAGGAAGTCTTATGTATGCTCAAGTTTGCACCCGCCCCGACTTAACATTCATTGTAGGAGTACTTAGAAGATATCTAAGCAATAATGGTATGCAACATTGGATAGCAGTAAAGCGTGTAATGTGCTACCTGAAGAGAACAAGAGACTTCATGCTCATTTATCGGAAGTCAAATAACTTGGAGAACATTGGGTATTCTAACTCAGATTTTGCAGGATGCCCGGATAACAGACGTTCCACATCTGGTTACATCTTTCTCTTGGCTGGAGGAGTCGTCTCCTGGAAGTCTTCCAAATAGACTTTAGTGGCTCCCTCCACAATGACAATAGAGTTTATGGCTTGCTTTAAAGCATTAAACCATTCAATTTGGCCTCAGAACTTTGTCACAAGCCTACACGTCGTTGGGAGCATTGAAATACCCTTGAAGGTTTACTGTGACAATAGTGCATATGTGCTTTACTCCTACAACAATATAAGTTATATAAAATCAAAATTGATGGATATCAAGTATCTTGTTGTGAAAGAAAGAGTTCAGGAGAAGCAACTTTTAATAGAACATATAGGGACTTAATGCTAGTTGACCCACTAACCAAAGGATTGACACCTAAGGTTTTTCATGGGCATGTTGGTCACATGAGTCTTGGTTTTAAGATTTCCTTAAATTAGTGGGAGTCTTTTCCTTAATTCTCTATGTTCTATATTTTGGTACAAACTTTATATTATGTTTGATTTTCTGCAGAAATAAAAATGTATGAGGTACTATTGTTTAGAATTTCTATTAATGGATGCAAAACGAATTTCTATCTATGCATGCAAATTAATTTGTATTTCCCGAGTGTGAAAGTTGCAATCTTGACTTGATGGATGGATGAAACAAAGTGTATTGAAATTAAAATTAAAATTGAATGTTGAAATAAAAGAAAGTGAAGTGACATCTATAAAAATTTGATAAATTAATATGTGCATAATATTTTTTATAATACTATCTAAATATTAAAAAAAATTTGACCCTTTAAATCTTAGATCCTAGATCATCGCACTCCAGATCTTAGTCTAAAGTCAACCCTATTCGAGTTTATCATCGATTAACAAATATATTTCTTTTAATCATTGTTCCCTTAACTCCATAATCTTATTGAATGGTTAAATTAATTTTTAAAACATTTATTTTATTTTCTACTCAAGCAAGAGATACTATTAAAGGTGTGTTTATCTTGAAATCATATTTTTTTAGTTTAACTTTATTTCTAACTTTTAATTACAAGAATGTCACCTTTGAGTTATACTATTTTATTTTAAAAATTTTGCTTCAAAAACATAAAATATTACTTTCATTGTTTTGATACAAATTTACGAAAACTATCATTAAAGAGAAAGCAAAAAACAATTTTTTTATAAATTCAAAATAAAAATAAAAAAAATTACAAATTGGAACACACACACTTTAATATATCAAATACTACATCTATAATTTTTTATGAATTAGATTTTTACGTGACATACAGATTCTCATTTTAAAAACACACTTGAATACTTTAAAAAGAACTTAATCGAGAAAAGCAAATGATGATAATGATAATAGCTTGAATAACACTTCAATAGTGAGAGACAAAAAAACCGTTAACTTTTCAAGTGAAATGGTGATATCAACATTTTTGCTAGTTGTAAAGCAAAGATTTCAAGAAAAAAAATATAACACATCAAGACAAAAAAAATCTACACCAAAATTCAAAGCTGGCATCCATGAACTCATATTTTCTTTTGACTTTTCTATGAAAAAGAATGGAGGGATTTTCTTTTTTGTGAAGATAATAATAGGAATCTATTTGTTTGATGATGATATTATGAACATGCGCGTAATTTACGCATGAAAGTATGGGTTGAAATTGACGAAATCTTCACTCTGGACTTGCTCGTACGTTTATGTTCGGACACGTGCTATCACCTTCTATTATTAAAGCTCACCACGTGGTATACATGCAATGTGTCAAACTTATAAATAAAAAATCTCAACCTTGTGATCTTATGCTTAGAATACATTAACAGAAAGCTCGTGTGTCCGTCGGATAAGTTTATATATATATATATATATATATATATATATATATATATATATATATATATATTATATATATATATATATATATATATATATATATATATATATATATATATATATATATATATATATATATATATATATATATATTTTGATAGTATAAAATATTTTTATTTTGTTAATCGATGATGTGTATTCCGTCATATCACATTTTTATTTTTAAAATATTATTATAAATTGACACTTTAAAATAATTTGATTGAATATTTGTCTTATATGATTTACACCGACGATACACTAACTTTAAACTCATAATTTAATATAAATGTTATTAAAAATATATATAATTTTTTATTTGATGGTAGAAGATAATATTAAAATTACATAAATTGTTTAAATCATAATAAAATAAATTGAATTAATATAGATTTTTATTTTTTTTAAGTAAGATATGGATTAAAAGAGTATTAGGGGTATTTAAATTAGATTAAAAAAATTTTCAGACCAAAGGGTAAATTAAAACCAAATGAAACTTATGCTAAATAATGTAATGGAAAGTTACAAAATTCGAAAAAATTACATTTGGAACTATTAATTTCTTTGATGAAAGACCACTTCCAAGCCAATATTTTGATGTTCCACAAAATATTTGAAACAACACAAGATTCGTTGTTAAAAACAATGTCGTTCCTCAATTCCACGAGCTCTAACACATTGTCAACCACAAACTACCAACCTTACCTTTCTTCACCTTCTTCTTCGAAAAAAATAAGCACAAAGATAAAATTACTTTACCCACTGCCTGTATGGACCGATTCCATCCCTATCTAAACCGCTACCTCCCTCCAATTCAATGGAACAAAAAACACATGTATTTTCTAAACTATTAATGATCCTGCGCCGAAGCAATTGCTCCTTCGACGAAAGCCTATCCAAAAAAACACCTCCACCCGAATGCCCTCACTCAAAGAAATCGAAGATCTCCATAGAAGAGTGAAAGGAACCTCCGAACATGCATAAGTATCAACAGAATTCATAAGATTAGTCATTATAACGTAACCCGACTTTTTCGTGTATCCTGTCCCCGAATTTGGTTTCCAAACCGACCTGTCCGACTGATCCTTGCAAGAAGTAACAACAGATAAAATCAATCTTAAAGCCTTCACCCTACCATGCGTTGTTGTGTTCGATGAAACAGAAACTCCCAAATCTCCCCAACTCCACCTGTCCCGAATCCATCAACTCATACTAGCAACATTTTCCTTCTTAGCCAAACTCAAACAATATAAGTCAAGAAAAGCAATTTTAAAACTCACATCTCCATGCCAAATAACAATGTCAAAACAGGACCGAATTACTGCTACCCAAAAAGAAACCACAATTTTCATTAAAAATTTCCTTATCATGCCTCCGTTCTAACATCAAAATATCTTTCCACCAAGACGATAACGATGCATACCTGTTAGAGCAAGTCAAACTTAAAACTTGAAAATTCAGATTGCCATATCTTGCCTTCAACACTTCAATCCACATGGAGTCCTTTCCCTCGATTACCCTGTTAGTGTAAGCCCTAGAGGCCAATACTTTTTGGTACTTGTATCAGATTATTCGTTTAATAATAAAAGGCATTTCTTTATTATGTTTGTCTTTCAGAATAATAAAGTCCCTAGAATAGTTAGTCTGTTTAATGAAATGTTAAGTGTGACTTAATCATGAGATCCCATTAAACATAAAGACATTATTCTTAAAATATCCGTAGTCAAGCTTTATTGCAAAGTGGGATAACATTAAAAGCATTGAGACTATTATGAAGATAGACTGATGATCACATCTCATGGATCATGGATAAAGAGTTATCAAGTCTTGACATAGGTATAAATATTAGGAGTAATATTTATACCGGATTGACCCGCTATGAGAATACTACATAGTATGTTATGCAAAGTGTCATGAGTTATTCTCATGGTGATAATGGTGTATTACCACCCTTCGACCTGAAACCACTATGGACCCTAGATGTAGAGTCGGGTGCTTTATTGCTGATCAAACATTATCCGTAACTGGATGATCATAAAGACAGTTGATGGGCACTCCACGAAGCATGCTGAGGAACATGAGTGTCCTAGATGGAATTTGCCAATCCTGCATAACAGGAGAAATGTCTAAGGACCCAATATTGAACTGGACAAGGATGACACAGTGTATGCCTTGTGTTCAATATAGACATAGGGGCAAAAGGGTAATTGTACAAACATATATTATCACGAAAAAGGTTTTGTCAGATCACATGACATTTTCGTGACTTGGGTAGCAGTGATGTGTTGCTAGATACCGCTTACTGTTTATTATGTTAAATATATAATTTAATATAATTACCAACGTTACGAAATCCTACAGGGTCACACACATAAGGACAGTTTGATGAGAGATAGAGAAATCAAAGGAACACCGTAAGGTACGGTGCACTTAAGTGAAAAAATAGAAATTCGGATAATATAATAATAATTATTGTTATTTTATAATGGTTATAAAATAATAATAAAATAAATATATTTATTATAATAATAGTTATTATAATAATATATAATATTATTATGGATCATGTGAATTGGGTTTTTAGCCCGCAGTCCACAAGAGAGTCTATAAAAGGAACCCTTGTGATGAAGCTTTCACTTGATGCAATTTCGTTTTTGATTCTCTTTTCTCACTCAAATAATTCCGTTCGTAAGCAGCTAGCACTGTGACCAGAAGCTGTTCGTGTGGACTGAGTAGAGGCGTTGCACTTCATCAACGCTTGTGATCGCTGCATCAAAGATCTGAATCGCCACAAAGAGGTAACGATTCTATCACTGACCATGCTCATTCGTAAGGATCACTAAAGGAAATTTTTGTTTTCCGCTGCGTTTAGATCGCAATTTTCCTTCAGTGGTATTAGGGCCACTTACGAAACCATGGATCTGATAGCTGTTAAATTTCCGTCTTTTCTGTATTTGATTCGATTAAAACACAGAATGAATTTAACAATAAACGATTAATTAAATTTGGCATCTGTTTTGTACGATTTGGATGATTGATGTTGATTATGCTTCAGAAACCGACATTAGTATGGTGAAGTTGTGCGATACATTGATCATCCATAGGTTACACAATTAGATCGATCACTTTTATATAAGATATAAGAAATTCTGATGCAAAGATGGTATATGGGATATACTGTTTTGATTTCATCCATTCAATCACATAAGGATTGTAATTCTTTTTGAAAGATCATCATTTTCATTCGCTTCGGAATCCGACGTTAGTATGGTGAAGCAATGACATGTTGATCTATCATATTGAGTTATCAATCGAGTTGTGTTTGACGGCATGAAATTGTTGCATTAGGATTAATGGCAGTACAAGTGTTGTATTGCCGCAGACTTTTCCGGTTGGGGTTGTAAATGCACAAAAGTTGTGCAGGAAACGACGTGAAATACAATGAAGTGTTCATAAAAGTGTGATCAATCAGCCGAAATTTAATTTAGTTTATTTAATTATCGGAATTTTAAACTAATAATAAAAGTGTGTTTATTATTATTTATTTGTGGTGATCAGTTATGGCCTTAGTTTTTCCTTTATTATTGTTTTGGGATTTTTGAATACGGCCTGCGTGTCGTGCCTCTCTCTCAATCTCTTTATGTAACTTCTTTTCTCATCTCACTCCCTCGTATGTAAAACGAGTTTTCCTATATGTAATGTAATATTATGTTATGAAAAAAAAAGAAGGAGGAAGTATTCAATATTAAAGGAGGATAACCTTGGAGATCATGCTTGGAGAAGCTTAGATCGTTATTAGGTTAGCTTAGGTTCTCTCATTGGCTTGAGAGAACAATTGCGTTAGGGGCCATAATTGTATCTTTTTTATATGTATGTTGATGCATGTAATTGTATGTTGATGCATGTGAGAGACGTTTTGCATGTTAAGCCGGTGAGATCAAACTAATAACAAATTCCCTCAAAATTAAATATTAAGTTTATGCTTTCCAATTTTTAGCACTCATCAAGACTAGTATCGAGCATTGTAGGTTTCGCCTACGCGAGGTGCATGTTCTATATTAGTAAGGTGTAATGGGATAATTGTAATATCCAATTGCTAAAACAATGGGTCAAACTTAACTAAACAAATTATAATAAGATTATATATGTTTAGAAGCAAGAATTGGGAATGATTCATGTGATGGATCAGAATAAGGAGTTATTCACCCAATTGAAAATATTCGAGAGTTGTATGAGATACAATTGGAAGGAGTTCCTACCTAAATAACTTAGTTTTGTGTAATCAGCCTAACGCTGACTTAAAACAAAGTGAAACATGGATCTCGACCCACTAGAAAGTCTTCCAACGGGATTTTCCGAATCAAATGATGAGGGTCATTTGTTTTGAATAAAATAGTGGGAGCATATTTGATTAAAGGCCTAATTAAATATGTTGTTTTAATGATACTTATATTTTCATATTTCTCTTGTAGATTACCATGACAACAAACACATCGAACAATATTTTGCGATCCATCCTAGATAAGGAAAAATTGTCTGGGACAAATTTCCTGGATTGGCACCGTAATCTGAGGATTGTCCTCAAGCACGATAAGAAGCTGTATGTCTTGGAGACACCAGTTCCTGAGGAGGAACCTCCTAGTTCTGCACCAAAGGCAGAAAGAGATGCTTATAAGAAGCATTTCGATGATGCCAATGAAACCGCTTGCCTCATGCTTGCTACCATGAACTCTGAGTTGCAAAAGCAACACGAGAACATGTCTGCGTTCGATATGATCGGACATCTGAAAACGCTTTATCAAGAGCAAGCAAGAAATGAGAGGTTTCAGGTTTCAAAGTCCCTTTTTAACAACAAGTTAGCTGAGGGAGCCCCTGTAAGTCCCCATGTACTCAAGATGATTGGGTATGTGGAGAACCTTGACAGATTAGGGTTTCCCCTTGGAAAGGAACTTGCGATTGATCTGATCTTGCAATCGTTGCCAGAGAGCTTCAGTCAGTTTGTCCTGAATTTCAATATGAATGACTTGGACAAAAGTCTTCCAGAACTGCTAGGCATGTTGAGAACTGCTGAGCAGAATATGAAGACAAAAGGGAAATCCATTCTGATGGTCAGTAATGGAAAGAAACAGAACAAGAGGCCCATCAAACAGGGTGGTAGAGGGAAAGGCAAGGAAGTTGCCAAACCCAAACCCACTCCTCCTGTTTTGAAGCCTAGTGGAGGAATAGCAAAGGAGGGCACTTGCTTCCATTGCGGTAAGACCGGACATTGGAAGAGAAATTGCCCAAAGTACCTGGAAGATAAGAATAATGGAGTAGAGACTTCAAATTCAGGTATTTTTGTTATTGAAATTAATTTATCTACTTCTGCATCATGGGTATTAGATACTGGATGCGGTTCTCACATTTGTACTAATGTGCAGGGGCTAAAAAGGAGTAGAGATTTGGCAAAAGGTGAAGTTGACCTACGAGTTGGCAATGGAGCAAAGGTTGCTGCTTTAGCTGTAGGAACTTATGTTTTAACTTTACCTAGTGGTTTAATAATTCAGTTAGAAAACTGTTATTATGTACCTGCAATTAGCAGGAATATTATTTCCGTTTCTTGTTTGGACAAGTTTGGTTTTTCATTCATAATAAGGAACAATTGTTGCTCCATTTATTTGAATGATATATTCTATGCTACTGCAAAAATGAATAATGGACTATATGTCCTTGATCTTGAAATGCCAATTTATAACATTAATACTAAAAGGTTGAAACCTAATGAGTTGAATCCAACTTACCTTTGGCACTGTCGATTAGGCCACATAAATGAGAAACGCATTTCCAAACTCCATAAAGATGGACTCTTGGACTCTTTTGATTATGAATCATATGAGACATGCAGATCTTGTTTAATTGGAAAGATGACAAAGTCCCCATTCACAGGAAAAGGTGAAAGGGCTAATGATCTTTTGGCACTCATACATACTGATGTATGTGGACCACTGAACATACCAGCCAGAGGAGGTTTTTAGTACTTCATCACTTTTACTGATGACTTCAGTAGATACGGATATGTGTATTTAATGAAACACAAATCTGAGTCCTTTGAAAAGTTCAAGGAATTCAAGAATGAAGTACAAAACCAACTAGGTAAGAATATTAAAGTTCTTCGATCAGATCGAGGCGGTGAATATTTAAGCCTAGAATTTGATGACCATCTAAAAGAGTATGGGATTTTATCCCAACTTACTCCTCCTGGAACACCACAATGGAGTGGTATATCTGAGAGAAGAAATCGAACCTTGTTAGACATGGTCTGATCCATGATGAGTCACGTCGATCTTCCAAACTCCTTTTGGGGACATGCATTATTAACAGCAGCTTACACACTTAACCGTGTTCCATCCAAAAAGGTTGATAAGACACCATATGAGATATGGAGTGGTAAGAAACCACATATGTCTTACATGAAGATTTGGGGTTGCGAAGTTTACGTCAAACGATAAATTTCAACCAAGCTTGAGCCCAAATCTGACAAATGCTTATTTGTGGGGTATCCTAAAGAAACAAGAGGATATTACTTCTACAATCTTTCTGAGGGCAAAGTGTTTGTCGCTCGAACTGGAGTCTTTCTGGAAAGGGATTTTATTTCCAAAGGAAACAGTGGGAGGAAAATAGAGCTTGAAGAAATTCAAGAATCACAAAACATTGAAACACCTATGGAGGAACTAGAGCGGGAAACACAAGTAGTTGTGGAAGAGCAACCTGCTCAAGTAGAACAAGACCAGCGTAGGTCAAGCAGGATACGTCACCAACCTGAGAGATATGGATATCTCATAAGTGATCAGGGTGATGTATTACTCATGGATCAAGATGAGCCTGTGACCTACAAAGAGGCCATAACTGGTCCTGAGTCTGAGAAGTGGCTAGAAGCCATGAAATCTGAAATGGATTCCATGTACACAAACCAGGTTTGGACCTTGGTAGAACCTCCTATAGGAGTTAACCCTATAGGATGCAAGTGGGTCTTCAAGAAGAAGACTGACATGGATGGTAAGGTACATACCTATAAAGCAAGACTGGTTGCAAAAGGCTATAAACAAATTCATGGGGTTGACTATGATGAAACCTTTTCACCAGTTGCAATGCTTAAATCTGTTCGAATTTTACTTGCCATCGCTGCATATCATGATTATGAAATATGGCAGATGGATGTCAAAACTGCTTTCCTTAATAGGAATCTTCTTGAGGATGTGTACATGACACAACCTGAAGGATTTGACATACCACAAGATGCCCAAAAGATATGCAAGTTACAGCGATCAATCTATGGATTGAAGCAAGCTTCCAGAAGCTGGAATCTTCGTTTTGATGAAACCGTAAAACAATATGGATTCATCAAAAATGAAGATGAACCTTGTGTCTACAAGAAGGTTAGTGGGAGCATGATCGTGTTTCTGGTATTATATGTAGATGACATATTACTCATTGGAAACGATGTCCCTACCTTGCAACAAGTGAAGACTTGGTTAGGGAATTGTTTTTCTATGAAAGACCTAGGTGAAGCAGCCTATATATTAGGAATTAAGATCTATAGAGATAGATCACAAAAACTGCTTGGCCTAAGTCAGAGTACATACATAGATAAAGTGTTGAGACGCTTTAATATGCATGATTCCAAGAAAGGATTCATACCTATGCAACATGGTCTGTGTTTATCAAAAACACAATCCCCTTCAACTAAGGAAGAAAGGCATCGCATGAATAAGATTCCATATGCATCTGCAATAGGATCTATCATGTATGCCATGTTATGTACTCGACCAGATGTCTCGTATGCATTAAGTGCAACGAGTAGGTACCAATCTGATCCCGGTGATGCTCATTGGGTAGCTGTCAAGAATATTCTTAAGTACTTGAGAAGGACTAAGGATTCATTCTTGATATATGGAGGTCAGGAAGAGCTTGAGTTAATTGGTTACACTGATGCTAGCTTCCAGACAGATAAGGATGATTTTAGATCACAATCTGGTTATGTGTTCTGTCTCAATGGTGGCGCTGTGAGCTGGAAAAGTTCAAAGCAAGAAACAGTTGCTGATTCTACAACTGAGGCCGAGTATATTGCTTCCTCAAATGCAGCAAAGGAAGCTGTTTGGATCAAGAAGTTCATTAGTGAACTTGGCATAGTCCCTAGCATTGTGGATCCCATTGGTTTATATTGTGATAACAATGGTGCTATCGCACAAGCTAAGGAGCCTAGATCTCACCAACGATCCAAACACATACTTAGGCGTTATCACCTCATTCGAGAGATAATCGATCGGGGAGATGTGAAGATATGCAGAGTACCTACACTTGACAATATCGCTGACCCATTAACAAAGCCTCTTGCGCAATAGAAGCATGATGGTCATACTAGATCTATGGGTATTAAGGGTATGCCTAATTGGCTCTAGTGCTAGTGGGAGATTGTTAGTGTAAGCCCTAGAGGCCAATACTTTTTGGTACTTGTATCAGATTATTCGTTTAATAATAAAAGGCATTTCTTTATTATGTTTGTCTTTCAGAATAATAAAGTCCCTAGAATAGTTAGTCTGTTTAATGAAATGTTAAGTGTGACTTAATCATGAGATCCCATTAAACATAAAGACATTATTCTTAAAATATCCGTAGTCAAGCTTTATTGCAAAGTGGGATAACATTAAAAGCATTGAGACTATTATGAAGATAGACTGATGATCACATCTCATGGATCATGGATAAAGAGTTATCAAGTCTTGACATAGGTATAAATATTAGGAGTAATATTTATACCGGATTGACCCGCTATGAGAATACTACATAGTATGTTATGCAAAGTGTCATGAGTTATTCTCATGGTGATAATGGTGTATTACCACCCTTCGACCTGAAACCACTATGGACCCTAGATGTAGAGTCGGGTGCTTTATTGCTGATCAAACATTATCCGTAACTGGATGATCATAAAGACAGTTGATGGGCACTCCACGAAGCATACTGAGGGACATGAGTGTCCTAGATGGAATTTGCCAATCCTGCATAACAGGAGAAATGTCTAAGGGCCCAATATTGAACTGGACAAGGATGACACAGTGTATGCCTTGTGTTCAATATAGACATAGGGGCAAAAGGGTAATTGTACAAACATATATTATCACGAAAAAGGTTTTGTCAGATCACATGACATTTTCGTGACTTGGGTAGCAGTGATGTGTTGCTAGATACCGCTTACTGTTTATTATGTTAAATATATAATTTAATATAATTACCAACGTTACGAAATCCTACAGGGTCACACACATAAGGACAGTTTGATGAGAGATAGAGAAATCAAAGGAACACCGTAAGGTACGGTGCACTTAAGTGAAAAAATAGAAATTCAGATAATATAATAATAATTATTGTTATTTTATAATGGTTATAAAATAATAATAAAATAAATATATTTATTATAATAATAGTTATTATAATAATATATAATATTATTATGGATCATGTGAATTGGGTTTTTAGCCCGCAGTCCACAAGAGAGTCTATAAAAGGAACCCTTGTGATGAAGCTTTCACTTGATGCAATTTCGTTTTTGATTCTCTTTTCTCACTCAAATAATTCCGTTCGTAAGCAGCTAGCACTGTGACCAGAAGCTGTTCGTGTGG
Source organism: Lathyrus sativus (assembly GCA_963859935.3). Taxonomy (NCBI): domain Eukaryota; kingdom Viridiplantae; phylum Streptophyta; class Magnoliopsida; order Fabales; family Fabaceae; genus Lathyrus; species Lathyrus sativus. The sequence continues at coordinate 19,538 of CAWUDS030000457.1, read as the reverse complement.
ACTGAGTAGAGGCGTTGCACTTCATCAACGCTTGTGATCGCTGCATCAAAGATCTGAATCGCCACAAAGAGGTAACGATTTTATCACTGACCATGCTCATTCGTAAGGATCACTAAAGGAAATTTTTGTTTTCCGCTGCGTTTAGATCGCAATTTTCCTTCATACCCTCCATTTCCATTTTAATAACAAAGAGTTGTTAAATTCCACAATACTTTTGAAGCCAAGCCCCATTTATCAATGGGCAAACATAATTTCTCCCACCCTATCCAATGCACCTTCCTGCCGCCTTCTACCCTGACCCAAAGAAACTTGTTTTGAATCTTCGTAATTTCTCTACATATCGATCCCGAAGCTTTGTAAAACGAAAGAAGGAAAACTGATAAATTGCACCAAACATACCTCAATAAAGTAATTCTACCTCCAAGGCTCACAGTTTTCCTTTCTAATTCACTAGGCGCGACTTCAATTTACTCACTAACGAATTCCACGACACTATCCTCCTAGGATTAATTTCGACCGGGATGCCAAGAAAAGCGAATTATTTAACTTCAACCCTGGAAGATAGAAAGTTAGCAGTGGCTAACATAAAATGTTGCTAAAGTTAATACCAATCAATTTTCTTTTAAAGAAGTTCACTCCTAGCCCTGAAACAGTTTTGAACCTTTTAAGAACAACTTTAAGAGACCACATGTGCTTCCAACTTACTTCCCCAAATAATAAAGTATCGTCGGCAAGCTGCAGGACATCCACCACATAAAGATCTTTCACCTTAAAATTGGAGAATCCACCAATATCGTGAGCCTTCTTAACCAAACCAGTGAGCCCTTCAGTAACTAGAACAAACAAAAAAGGTAATAACATATCACATTGTCTAAGGCCCCTGTCCACTCTAAACTCGCTTGTCGGACTCCCGTTGACCAAAATGTACATATAACTCGAGAAAATGGTAGCCTCCATCCATTTCAGCCAAATATTACCAAACCCCATCATTCTCATCATATATTTGAGAAATTCCCAATTCACTTTGTCATAAGCCTTTTTGAAGTCCACCTTGAAGAGTAAGCAATCCTTCATCTCCTTTGAAGCGAAATCCACAATTTCATTCGCGACCACAACTCCATCCAGCAACTGTCTTTCTGGTACAAAAGCACTTTAGCAATGCGAGATAATAGAACCAATGACCTTTTTAATTCTAGTAGTCAAGAGTTTGGATAACGCTTTATAGAGGCATCCAACAAAACAAATGGGTCTGTAGTCATCGAGATCCAATGAATTAGCATTATTCGAAATTAGAGTTAAAAAAGATAAAGAAATATACTTAGACAACACAACTTGATCACGAAAGTTGTGAAAAAGCGAGCAAAGTAATCCTTAATAAAGTACCAGCACTTTCTGATGAAGAAAAAGTTGTATCCATCAGGTCCCAGACTCTTCGAACCCTCATAACCCCACACTGCCTCCTTGATTTCAATATCTATGAAAATATCTTTTAATAACTTGCTCTCATCAACAGATAGCATGCTAAAGGAGATTCCGTCAAGCTTGGGGCGACTATAATCTTCTTCAACAAATTTATCCGCAAAATGTCTCCTAACTTCCTCCTTGACTTCTCTCGCAAAATCAACCATGCATTTAGCAGTATTAATTGAGCCAACGTATTTTTTTATGTCGTCTATCCTTCATTTCTCCATGAAAAGATCTGCTGTTAGAATCATCATCGCTACCCCACTTAATCCTAGATTTCTACAAGAGCATGTTTTTCTTTGATTTTAAGCTTTTACAAAAAGAGACATGTTTCACCCATTCTACTTTCCACAACCTCAGAAAATGGGTTGTCCCTACACCTCTCAAGCAATGCATCCGCTTCATTAATCCTATATTTCCCTTCTTCTATCTCTAAGTCAATCCTCCTTAACACTTCAGAATTCCAAGAGCACAAGCTAACTTTGAACAACCTTAACTTTTCTTTAAGACAAAATCACTTCTACCTTCCACCGTCTGATTCTTCCATGCTTCCTCAATAAAAGGTAAGAAATCTTTATTATCAAACTGACTACTGTTTACCTTAAACGGCTTCAAACCCCAGTCAGAATTATCAACTGCTAGCCAGGTCAGGCAATGGTCGGAAATGTATCTCATACCAATCAATTGACCTACTAAACCTCATTTTCTAATCAAAGAATCTGACATAAGAAAACGATAAATCATTCTCATTGATTTACCATCTCCACTAAACCAACTAAACTTGTTCCCTTTACACGGTAAGTCGATCAAATTGATACTCTCAATGAAATCCAAAAACTCCTTTATTTCAGTGCTTTTGCATACCATAGCTCTTCCTTTCCTCTCCCTCTGATTAACTACGAAATTGAAATCTTCACACAGGCACCAATCCCCATCATCATACCTCAATTTGAGATCCGCCAACTCCTTCCAAAACCTTCTTTTGAGCACCAAATAGAATGATGTATATTGATTATGTAGTCAATCCTACCCTTCAATTTCACCTTCAACCCCAAGTATCCTTCTCCTTTGAAATTGAAAATCACCTTAACTGTTCCCTCATTCCACAAAGAAATAAGCTCACCGGATTGACTTGTTGCCTTTGAAAACAACCATCCTGCATTCTCCTTCCTCCACAAACGATCAACAATTGCAGAATTCACACAAGATAATTTATATTTTTGCATGAGGAAGATATCTACCTTACCTTGAGAAATAATCTGACTAATTCTTTTTCTCTTTACAATGCTGCCTCCCTCCTAATGTTAACAGAACCGATTATCATTTCCCTGATTTTTTGTTTGCCTTCCATAATTGTTTCCTCTCTTTGTCTCTTTTTTCCATCTCTTCTATTTTCTTCTTGTAGTCCTTATCCATTTTGTTGGTCACAACCCCAAGATTAGCAATCTCCTTCCACACCTTCTCTCCTACCTTGACTCTAATTTTCCCAGAGTCTATAATTACAATGAACCACCTCTGAATGACTGGTCGAATCACAACACATAATTGTTTCAGTGGAAAATCTATCGTCCTCTTTAATGTCAATTATGGGTTTGAAAGGAACAGGTTTCACAAAGGGTTCAAGCAGATTATAATGAACATCCAAGGAATTATGTGTACTTTCCGCCACCAAGGTAAAATGTGTGAAGGAAATTCCTCATATACCATAAGTACATGTGTTTCGATGATGTCAAAACGTAATCATGGAAGAATCGGGTTTCCGGCTCTACCACCACAAGGAAAATGCATATCACACCTCTCATATCTCTCTTGTGTGCATGTCATGTCTATCAAACTTGCCATATGGAGTCCAATTTATTTGGTAGATCATTGGGTATGTCTAGAAGCATAGAATCCACAAAAATAAGCGTTTATGCAAAATTACAGGTTTTGAGTCGACTAGAGGTCGAAGCATGGAAAAAGTATGAATTCCCACGGGTCGGCGCACGCTGACCTATGGTCGACGCATGCTGTTAAAATTTTGAATCTGTCTAAAACTGCAGGTTATGCGTCGACGCATAGTCCTGCTATGATCGACCGCTCGCTGCATTTTCTGCATACTTTGAAGACTTTCACTTAGTTTGAAAAACTGTTATGTCTGTTGGTTTTTGGGTTACTATAAATAGAAGTTTGGTTCATTTCTTCAACAAAAAATTGAAAACATTGAGTCAGTTGTACATAAACAAGAAAAGTGAAATAGGTGCCCTAGTTCTCATCATCTCCATCTTCAACATTTCACAACACAACAATTACACACAACAATTCTTGTTGTGCATTGTGGTTTGCTTAAGGTGATAACGTCTGAAGCCGTCGATTGGGAATCCGGTTCGGGTTGAGTTTGGGGCAGGTTTTTCTTGAATAAAATATTGAAGGTTTTGTCCTCCAACATTTGGTGAATTTGGGGGGTTTTTGGTACGAATCGTCTCTACAACATTCAGCTGAGCGAAGGTGATTGAGGAATGGTGGGTTCCGTCAATCTAGTAGCGACAATCAGTGAATTGCGTAGGAGAGATTCGGGTTTGATTTAGGTGTATTTGAGATCAGCCGGGCTGGGGTTTGAAGAACGCAAGGTTATTCAACAAAGGGGCTGTAATCGGAGGTCTATCTACAATAATCGAAGGACTTGATTCAACTTGAATCAAGGAATAAGGAGAGAAAGCATCATCAACAACCAGAGATCTTGTTTGTATATTTTTCTTGTCTATCCTTGTATAAATGTTTCAACTCAACAGGTGATATCTATATTATATCGAGCTCAATTCTATTTTTAGAATTGAGGGCAGACGTGCCCCGAAGCAAGGACGGCGGGGGAACTGCCTCAACAAATCTTTGTCTCCTTTATTTTTCAGCACTTTCATTTTTGATTGATAATTGAGTAATTTTAGTATAAGCAATTTTATCAAAGTTAGCATTGGTTTGAGTAAGTGCTTAACATTGTTTTTAACTCTAGTACGATAGTGTATTGTACAAAGAAGCTAGAGTTACTTACTCAAGGTAAAACTCACTTGGAGTCCTACGCACGCCAAGTGTTTGATAAATTGTCTACACCAAAATTCACTTGTATTGTTTACATATTTTGGTTGGCATTGTGTAGCATTGGAACTAGTCTTACTAATTGCTGAAATTAATCAATTGATAGTGTGACTAGTGTGGTGATTCAATTTGCTCATTATCATTTTCATAAGGCTAGACGCATACCCGGTCTTCTAATAACGGTTCGTAATAGACGATATTTTTTCATGGCCGCTTCCGTATATCAAATATTTTTAAAACCAATTTTAATTGGTAGCGTCGACTGATTTTTTAATTGGGATCTATTCAACCCCCCATTCTAGATCCGTGCTATCGTCTAACAAAATGGGTTCCATAGGAGAATGGGCCCTAAGAGACTTCTTCTTGGGCCTGCGGTTTTTAATCGAAAACGGCCCACCCACATCATATACGCTATTTACCTTCTTGCCCATAGAGAGTAAAGTTTTATCAGCTGAGCCAACTCCCTTTTTATTCTTCGACGAAGTGAAAGTGAAACTAACTTTAGTATAAGACGAAATAGGGGAAATAGAAATGATCTTAGGGGCCCACCCTCTATGGACATATTATCTTTATCTAGCTTTTCCCCCCCGTAACGCCTTATTGGACCTGTCACATGTCTCATCCGTCTCCACCTCATACATAGACTCATACCTACCACCACCTACTTCCTTGAAAGTCACTCTATCTGAATTGACCTTTGCCACTTTAATGAAACCTTGTGCTTCATCATCGAATTAAACAAGACTGCAAAGCCTTTCCTCATCTTCCACTACTTCTAAATTGTTTGAGTGATGTTTCAGCCAACCTTAATCAGAATCAGAAGAAGAAGACTCTGAGACTGAGAACATCTTCCTTTCTTTGGACAAATTAATGCAAAGAGGACCATAAGAGTCTTCTAAAAATTTAATCGTGAATAAAAGATCATTAGTCTTAACATTGATAAGCTTATCTATCACCGATGCACAATAGGTCCTCACCATGAATCTAGATAAATCCATGTTATCTACCTTCAAGGTATTTTCATCAGAGCAAACATATTCACCCACTGAATTGCCCAACAATTTTAAAAATTTGAAACTCCATGCGTGACAAGGGATCCCATGAACCTTTATCCACATGACTCTTTCTTTGTCAATGTCATCTTCCTCTCCACTCCCTAATGTCCGAGAACCATTAACCCCCTAAGCTTCTTCCTTCCTTTACTAAGTCTAAGATTGTTCCCTCTTCAACTTCTTCCAACAGACATAAATTAGCTCCAAGGTGAGTAACTTTGATGGAGAAAAAACCTTCAATTTTAAAACATGTTTGAATGTTGTAGGCCATTCCAGGATTACTCACCACCCTCACATAAGCCTTTTTTAACCTATCAATCTCTTCCTATTTAGCATCGAAAAGTAAAACATGTGCATGATTCTCATAGTAGGGAGATGAACTATGCAACAACTTGTTTTTCACCACATCAGCAAATGACTTGTTGCCTACTAATCCTTCTCTAACCCTTCCTTTCCAAGGTCGCATATCCGTTTGATCCACTCGAGCACCTCTTTCCCTGACAACTCCTTCACCAGAAATCAGAATACCGATGTTTCTATTGAAACGAGGAGGATTTGCATGTATTTTCCTTCCATCGATAATGACATTATCAAGCTTCACCGCTAGAATCCTAACATCCTCAACGTTCTTGAATCTTGAAAAACCAAATCCATTACCCATATTTTTACGTTTAAGCAGAATCACATCTTCAACTATATCCCCTATACATCCAAATAGCTTAAAGACGTCTGCCACTTCTACCCTATCTAGTATTTCAGAGAGAAAAAATGGATAAAATTTCCGTATCTTCCCCCTCCTTAAACCTAGTTTCTTTCGAAAAGGAATCCCATTTAGATGTAAGATTCCTAAATCCCTTCCTATTAACTTTATGCTAAACCATAATGCTATTACAGAATCACCATGTTAAACGTGCTTACAGAAGTAAATTCATCGAATTAACTGTGATATGATGGCATATAAACAAAATATAAAAAAAACCTAATCATTTTCACTTCTTTATCCATCACATAATCAACAAAAAAATACACACCAAATAAATAAGTTAAGGTAAAAAAAGAGATAAATTGATCATGAGCTTAATTAGACATAAGTGAACTAAATTGCTATTACTTCTGTAGTGAACTAAATTCCAGGAACTTATTATATGAACAAGAATAATGTAAAGAAAAATGAGTTTAAAACTTATTATCAAATACTTCCTTTGAAGATATTGTTTAGATAAAAATTTATAACAAGATACGTTAACAAGATACGTCAGTGTAATGACATACATTAAATAGTTCTGCCATACAAAAATATGCATTAATATAAATTATGTATATTTTTTTTGTTCGAATTTAACTAATTGTGTCTAGTGCCACTCCATGAGACGGCAAACATTTCAATATTTTATTATTTATTAATTACACCTAATTAAACTGTAGGACACGTGTAAAATAATAACATAAAATTTTATTATTTTTAATGGTTAATTTGTTAACTAATTTTTAAAAAGTCAAATAGATTTATTGATAAATGATTTTTTCATAATTCATATACAATGATATAAGTTTTTTTTTTAGTTAATGGAAAAAAATTGTTGTTCATATGGTGCATAATTCATATCAGTCTAGCATTAATCTAGCTCTGTATAGCATATGTTGTCATATGCTACATAATATTAAGATAATATCACAATGCACCAATCACTAAATGTTAAAAATATTTATTTTCTTTAGAAAAATTAAGATGTAATTTGAATTCCAACCGCTCTCTTGCATCTTCTGGGCGTGAATATCATTCAAGTAAATATATCATCAATCACTATTGAATGTCATTCAAACAAATATACCATATTTTAGAAACCATAAAACTTGGAAAAATAAGGATATGACATGAGATCCAAATTCATTTTAGGGAATCCAATATCCTCCCCACAAAGGCATCTTTTCCAACCTTATCTAAATGTTGTAGTTTCCATGGAGGTGGTATAAAAAACTGGAATTTTTTTCTTAATCTTTGTATATTTTTCCATGAGTTATTTTCTACTCCCAAATTATAAGTCATTTTGTCAAAAAAAAAATCGTTTTAAATTATAAGTCAACTTACATTCTCAATGCAATATTAATGACATTTTTTCTAATATACCATCAAGTATTTATTATTATTTATTCTTTCAACTCTTTTAATTTCTCTCTCCTATATAATTATGAGGAGCATTACTCAGGGATCAAGTCTTTTTGGAAATCCTACTTAGGACATATGACATTTGTGGATTATTGCAAGTCAACCATAAGAGGTTCACCTGTTTAGTAAATGTTATCTGTTAAAGTACTGTATGGCTAGTTTGTCTGGTTGTCTATTTGAGTCAAGGCTTTGCAACTTGGATTCAAGGCAAAGAAATCAAGAGATTCAAAATCAAGAGATTCAAGGCAAAGAAATCAAAGAGATTCAAAATCAAGATTCATTCAAGAGGTCAATACTAGATTAATTTCAAAACCATGTTTTGGAGAGAAGTTACTTTCTTGAAACACAAGTCAATATTCATTCATTCAAAAGGCCTTTTTCATTACAAAACCATCAAACATTTCATTACAACATCCAAAAATCATAATCTACAAAAGATTACATGTTTGACCTGCAATTGACTTTTGGTCAACTGTTGACTTTTTAGTCAAAATGTTGACCAAAGTCAACTACCTAATCCTAATCCTAAACCCTAGCCCCATTTTTCTTTATTTACAAGGTATCCCTCCAAAACCTTGATGTTTCTCATGCCATGACCTGTTCTTTGATCCATGTCTCCATGTTCCATGCCATGCCAAAGTCTTGTTCCTACCATGTACCAACCCTGCAATCACACCAAATATACACCATTGTCAATATACAAACACCATACATGTTCACTTCATCATAAGCCAAGGCAATGGTGATTCAATACATTCACATGACTACACAAGGCACAATCAAATAAGTCATGGTTACTCAATATATACACACACATCCATAACCTTCCTACCAACCAAGTTTTCTTCCAAATTCTAGTTGCTACTAACATCTCCAAAAATAGCCAACTCATTCTACATCAAGGGACTAACATTTTAAATCATGCATACATATACATAATCAACACACCATCTTCAATTAATCTGTTGCATAACTAGCATTGACCAAAGTATATCACAACAAGTCCATATTAATTCAAACATCAAACCAACAACTGATTTGTGTACAATAAAAACATTAAACAATTCATTTTGCATCAGTTCCCTAACATAACATCACTAATTTCAAGCTAACCTAACTGTTTCTTCACATCCATTTTGATCTAACTGGTTTACTAATTCTGACAGTTCCATTTCAGAAAAAAAACATCTAAGCATTTCATTCAACATATAATCAATACAATTCCACTTAACAGCATAACGAAACAACTAACAGTAATCTCATCTATTTTTCTAATATCCTGCATGATCATTTTCATATTACTCATAACTTGTTATTACCCATTGAACCTAAGTCTTGGGATCTCCAGTCATTTAGGTCGGGTTACCATCATGAGTAACAAATTACTTTATAGGCATTAGTCCCATCCTTTTGGAAGTATTATGGACTTTCTCTCTAGCTAATCCTTTCGTCAAAGGATCTGCTAAGTTCTCATCAGTGCGTACATGATCCACTCTCACAGCTCCTTTAGAGATACAGTCTCTAACAGTGTTATGTTTTCTTCTAATTTGACGTCTTTTACCATTATAATAACGGTTCTCAACTTTTGCAATAGCCGCGGTACTATCGCAGTGGATCAACACAGCTGGTATAGGTTTTTCCCATAAAGGAATCTCAGCTAGCAAGCATCTTAACCAACTTGCTTCTTCACTAGCTGTAGCTAATGCTATCATCTCAGACTCCATTGTGGACTGTGCCAGAATGGTCTGTTTCTTTGATTTCCAAGATACAGTTCCACCGGCTATACTAAATATATAACCACTAGTAGCTTTGGAATCATCTGATAAGGTGTTCCAATCTGCATCACTATACCCTTCTAGTACAGCAGGAAATTTCTGATAGTGTAGGCCGAGGTCCATAGTCCTTTTAAGGTACCTCATTACTCGCTCAATAGCTTGCCAATGTTCGTTACTCGGCCTACTTGTAAATCTGCACAACAGTCCTACGACATATGCAATGTCGGGTCTAGTACAATCAGTGGCATACCTAAGACTGCCAATGATGCTCGCATATTCTGCTTGTTTGACACTTTCTCCAGTGTTCTTAAACAGTTTCACACTTAGATCATACGGAGTGCATGCAGGTTTACAATCAAAGTATTTATATTTCTTTAAGATCTTCTCCATATAGTGAGATTGATCCAAAGAAATTCCTTGGTCGGATCTCGTGATCTTGATACCCAAGATCACGCTTGCTTCTCCGAGGTCTTTCATATCAAAGTTATTGCATAACAATGATTTCATATCATTAATGGCCTGAATGTTTGATCCAAATATAAGTAGATCGTCTACATATAGACATATGATAGTACAAATGCGATTCTCATATTTGTAATAGACACACTTGTCACTTTCATTCACTTTGTACCCATTAATTATCATTAAGTTATCAAACTTTTCATGCCATTGTTTAGGGGCTTGTTTTAGTCCATACAGAGACTTATCTAACTTACAGACCTTGCTTTCTTGTCCTTGGATTACAAATCCTTCTGGTTGTTCCATATAGATTTCTTCTTCTAAGTCACCGTTTAAAAAGATGTTTTAACATCCATTTGGTGTACTATTAAGTTATAAATGGCTGCTATTGAAATGAGTACCCTAATGGATGTAATTCTAGTGACTGGAGAAAAGGTGTCGAAGAAATCTATATTTTCTCTTTGTCTAAAACCCTTGGCTACAAGGCGTGCCTTGTATTTCTCAATCGTTCCATCAGGTTTTAGTTTCTTTTTCAAAACCCACTTACAACCAATTGGTTTGCAACCCGGAGGTAAGTTTACTAAGTGCCAGGTCTTGTTAGATTCTAGAGAATCTATCTCATCATTAATGGCTTCTTGCCATAAGTCTGCATCCATAGATGACAGTGCTTCTTGAAGATTTATTGGATCTTATTCTACATTATAGGCCGCATAATCGGGCCTATAGTCTTTAGCAACTCTTGCTCTTTTACTTCTTCGAAGCTCTGTTTCTACATTGTCGCTGCTTTCAGTTCCTTTTTTCACAGGAATGTGACTCAATTGTGTGCCCCCACTATTTCTCGATTTGAAAGGAAATTTGTCTTCAAAGAATTCAACATCGTTTGATTCTATAATTACTCTGGCATTTAGGTCATAAAACCTGTATGCCTTACTGTTTGCTGCATACCCAATGAATACGCATTCACAGGCTCTACTAGCGAGTTTAACTCGTTTCGGATCCGAAATTCTGACATAAGCCAGACAACCCCAAGTTCTTAAATAATACAAATTTGGTTGTCTTTTCTTTAATATCTCATAAGGTGATATCTTACTTTTTGACTTGGGAACTTTATTCAGGACATAGCAAACAGTCAATAAAATTTCCCCCCACCAGTGAGGTGCAGCACCAGAATTTAACATGATTGCAACTACAAGTTCAGTAAGAGTCCTATTCTTTCTTTCTACTTTACCATTCATTTCAGGAGAGTATGGAGCAGTCGTTTCATGTATAATACCATGTTCAGCATAAAAATCATTAAACAAGCTAGAGTCATATTCGGTTCCCCTATCACTGCGAAGTCTCTTAATCTTCTTGTTAAATTGATTCTCAATTTCAGTTACATACACCTTAAACATGTCAAGCGCTTCACTTTTATTCTTCATTAGATATACATAAGTATAATCAGAGCAATCGTCAATAAAAGTGATAAAATAACGTTTATTATTTCTAGTTAAACTTCCATCTAATTCACATATATCAGAGTGTATAAGATCTAGGGGGTCAGATTCTTTTATAATTGATTTATGTGAAGTTTTTGTTATTTTAGCTTGACTGCAAAATTCACATTTATTGGAATCATTAACATTTAGTTTAGGGATTAGGCCTATGTTGCTTGCATTAGAAAGGATTCGTTTATTTACGTGACAAAGTCTACCATGCCAAATATTAAAGTCACACACAGAGTAAACAGAAGGAGAAATTTTATTCAAATCAACATTCAACTTAAACATGCCATCAGTGGCGTACCATTTCCCAACAAAAATACCATTCTTAGTGATGGTGTACAAATCTTCCCCTAAAGTTTGACTAAACCCAGCCTTATTCAAAAGAAAACCAGAAACAAGATTCTTCCTAATTTCAGGAACATGCATGACGTCCTTCAAGATCAAAGTCTTTCCTGAAGTGAACTTCAGCTCAACATCTCCAATTCCAGCAACATTAGTGGTGTGAGCATCTCCCAACAACACTTTCTTATCTTCAGTATTCATGTATGTCTTGAACATAGCACGATCATAACAGACATGACGAGTGGCGCCAATGTCTATCCACCAACCATCACTTCCACCAACCATGTTGATTTCAGTGATCATGGCAATGAGTTGCTCATCAGTCAGGTTGACCTGAGCATTTGAGCCAGCTGCAGGTTTAGGCCTGCTCCTACATTTCTTTGCCATATGGCCCGGTTTCCCACAGTTGTAGCAAGAAAAAACCGGAGCATCATTTCTTTGAGGTGGTGGCTGTTGCTTAGCAAATGGAGCCGATGGGGCCCTAGAGGGATTCCCATTCTTAGTTCGGTTCATAGCATTGCGGTTCTGATTCTTTAAAGGTTTGCCCGTAGGCTTCAGAACCGCACCGAATTTCTTTTTGTTGTTAGACACAACTAAGACTTCTTCTTTCTGATCTTGTTTCCGAGCCTCCTCTTTAATTCGGAGGCGAGTTATCAGACTCTCGATTGAAAATTCTTTTGTTTTATGACGAAGCACATTTTTGAAATCTTTCCAACCAGGGGGCAGTTTGTCAATAATTACAGCAATTTGAAATTGTTCATTAAGGGGCATACCTTCTGTAATGATCTCATGAGCAATCTTCTGAATTTCGTGGCTTTGAGCTTCCACCGACTTCTCATCCACCATCTTGTAGTTCAAGTAGCGGCTGACAACAAATTTCTTCGCACCTGCTTCTTCAGTATCGTATTTTCTTTGCAGAGCCTCCCAAACCTGTTTAGCAGTCCTGTAGCTACTGTAGTAGTCGTACAGATCATCAGTTAGGCTGTTCAGAATGTGATTTTTGCACAAATAATCATTCTCGTGCCATAAGGCGATTTCTTTTCGGAGCTGCAGATCATCTGCTGCAGCCTTAGCTTTTGCAGCATCTGAGTCAGACATTTTGGAAGTCCCGTCTGAATCTGCAAGTGAGTTACCGTTAGGTAGTTCAGATGATGCAGAAGGGACAACCGGGATATCCACAGTCAAAACGTGGGTAACCTTTTTCAGAGTTAAGAAAAATTTCATCTTAGCTTGCCAACGTTTGAAATTGGAACCCTCAAACCTGAAAGGTTTGTCAGAGACCGAAGCGGCCGCAGTAGTATCGATAATTTCCTCAGTTCCCATGGCAGTTATGAAACCGTCTTAAAATTGTTGTTTTCGAATTTGAAAAAATAGAGTTTGGCACAAGGAAATTATCGGGACGAGTCGCGTACTAGGTCACTTTCTTTAAGACGTTTCGCCGTACTGCCAAATTATGCAAAGCAGTCGAATTTACGACGACGCCTCCAGGATAAAACAGCCCGTTCAAACAACTTACGATTATCAGTTGCACACTGATAAATCGCTCTAGAAATACACCTTTCAAAGTATCTGGTTAAAATAACCAGTCAAGAAAAGAGAAAAATTATAGATGAAGAGAATTAAGGAAGAGAAGAGGGAAATCAAAATTCATGAATTTGTGAAATTCGGAGTACTTACTACTGAATTTCTACCCTTTATTTATAGGCAACTAGTAAGGCTTAATTTTCATTCTCGTCAATGTGGGACTAAAATGAATCTTAATTTCCATTCCCTTCAATGTTGGACTAAAATGAATCTTAATTTTCATTCCTTCAATGTGGGACTAAAATGAATCTTAATTTCCATTCCCTTCAATGTTGGACTAAAATGAATCTTAATTTTCATTCCCTTCAATGTTGGACTAAAATGAATCTTATTTTTCATTCCTTCAATGTGGGACTAAAATGAATTTTTCAAATTCACTTATATATTACTTCTTACTTGTGTTGATTTATTGCCCATTAATTGTCAATAAATCTTTCCAATTCCCACTCTAATTAATATAGTTCCAACAACAACAGATGTGAAAAATGCTAATACCTTCTCCTCGCATAACTGTCTCCCTTACTCGTTTCTCTTTCCCTTGAATTTTATCATATTTTCCCTTTTCTTTTGGACTGTGAATTTTATAGTAGGAGAGAACTCCATCTTGAAGAACAAGCCATAAAGGCCTCCATCCTTTGCCGTAATTTAACCAATTATACACTACCCCGGAGATTCCACTTTCGATGAGATCATTAATCTTCACATCGAAAAAATAAATGATTTAAAATGAAAATAAGCTTCTGACCAAAAGATTTAGAAAATAACAACCATCTACCCGCCACGTGGCCAAAGAATTTGTTATGATTGGTCATAATAATTGTATTTAGTCAATTACTGAAAATACCTTTTTGTAGTGTAATTAGAAAAGTTAATAAATGATATATTAGAGAGTTATTAGGCATCATTTAATCTTAGTTAGATAGTTGATGTGATAGAATAATGGCATTTTGGTAACCTATTTATGTGTTTTTGATTTTGATTTTTTTTTTTTTAATTTTAAAAACTAAATTTTCGGTTCTCAACTTTATTTTTTTAATAATTTTTTTTCTTCATCACTTTTGTGCATGTGACTTTCTTATTTATTACATGGCACTACTATAATTGCATCATGTCAGCTTTTATGTTTTTTATTTTAAAATAATATATTTTTAATTAAAAAATTAATAACATAAAATTAAATATATTTTTTTATATTAATTTAGAATATAATATAGTAAACGTAAGAGTTAGTTTAGGAAACATGTTCTCTATAAACCCTAATCCCTTTTCTTTTTACTCCTTCAATCGAGTCCAAACTACAATTAAAAACAAACTGCAATTAAAACCAAGCTTAATCAACCTCGTAGCATAACTAATCGTAGCTCATTCAACCTACAACATTTGTTTTATGGAATTCAAAGTTCTTTCTTGTGAAAACGAGCAAAGCACATACTCAATGAGATAGCAATGAAGAAGTTATAAGGTGTGTTTTTATGTCCCTTTTGCAAAGTTACAATGATCCCACTTGTTTTCTTGTTTCATTCATTTGTTCTGGTCCACCATGGTTTTTTAATGTTCACTTGTGGTCCTACTTATTTTTTTAATTGTTTTTTGTGTGGTCCCATTGCATGGTAATTTATACAATTTATTTTTCGATTAATTCTCAATTCAACAAAAATATAAGATTAGGTTAAGGTTACATCATAGGAGGAGACCAGTCGAGGATCCTATAAAATGGTATGTTGATGGGGAAGTATCTAAGAAGATTTGGAAGCATGATATGGATTACATGTCATACATGGAGTTTTAGAGTTTGATTAAAAGTGATGATTATAAGGACATAAGGTGTGTGTGGTATTATAACCCTAAGTATAGTTTTTCTCGTGGTCTTAGACCCTTGAATATTGATAATGATGTTCTGCAATTTTCCAAAGATGTTATACGGTTTAAGCTAATAAATGTATATGTTGAGCATAATGTATATAATCCTAAGATTGTGGATGCAAGTGAGTTAGGTATTAACCTTGATGATAATGATGGTGATGTACAATGTACTTAGAAGTGCAAATATTGCTATAGATGATGGTAATAATAAACATGTTAAACAAAGTGAAGTTCCGAATGTTGATGTTAATAATGAACATGCTAAACAAGTGAATATTCTTAATGTTGATGTAAATAATGAACATGTTGAAGAACATCATAGTCCTAATGTTAGGGTTAATAATCAACATGTTAAAGAAGGAAGTGATGAATATTATTTTACAAGTGAGGATCATTTTGATGATAGGAAGTTTCAATTTAGTGAAGAAATTGAGGAGATGGTCTAGACTAAAGTACTACCCCTTGAGATTCTAGGCGAGCACTACTACACAAAGATCTTTCATCACGGTTCAAAAAGGATACCATGGTGGTTAACCGAACATGGTTAGGTAGGGTGTTGTTGTAAATATGCTACTTTTCACCACATATGATTGACCGTAGTGATAAACTAAGTGTATATATATATATATATATATATATATATATATATATATATATATATATATATATATATATATATATATATATATATATATATATATATATATATATATATATATATATATATATATATATATATATATATATATATATATATATATATATAGTTCATGGGTTTGAAACTCATCAACATCAATTTAATTAAAGCGCATATAATATTAACCTTTCACAACGATTATATATCCCAACCGTGGTGGTATTATGAATTTATTATAAAATACATGGATTACTTGTTTTTTCTTACCCCTGAATAAACATATACAACTATTTAAATTGATTTAAAGATGATAATCTGAAAAAAATAATTTTTTCTTGAAAAATAATTTCGAATTGCATGCATCTTGTGATTCGTCTCTCACTCTTTAACATATATAATTTGATTCAATGCTCCAAGTTTTTGAAAGTAAAGATTCATTCTCTTCTATTTTATTTTGAAAAACATCAATTTGTTAACTAATTCAGATTCATCGTCATCACTATCATCATCATTATATTAAATGATGACGATGATTATTATTATGATAACAGTGATGACGATGATGTCATACCCCAATTTTGTCCGAACCTTCTTAAAACTTTCATACATTAGACTTTACTTTGTATCATCTGCATAGCATAACATGTATTTGATCACGCATAATGCCTAAAATACTGGCCAGAATAAATTTTCGGACCTACAAACAGACCAGTTGAATCATTTTTCAAATACACATAAAATCAGCGAGTAAAAAGTTTCAAAATCGAGCTTGCAGACGTTAATACTAATAATTTACGGTTCACATAGTTTAACCTGATATGCTTATTTTATTTTTTCAACTACTTTCCCAATCGCACTTTGATCAGCCTAAAGCTCTTTAACCGATAATTTTTTATTTTTAAAATTGATCAAAATCTGTATCTTTCCGAGAAGTATATTTCGCGCGGGTCATTTTAGCAAATTCATTTTTATTTTGTCGAGCATTTTCATGCCAAATTTTTATTTAGTTTAATTCATTTTACTTTAGAAATAAGTCAATAATCAAAATTATTTTTATTTGTTTCTGTTTTAATATATATATATATATATATATATATATATATATATATATATATATATATATATATATATATATATATATATATATATATATATATATATATATATTGATTTTACTTTATTATTTGAATTCAATTTTATCATAAAAGAATCACAAAAGGGTATTGTTGGTATTCTTTAAAATCTAGAAAGCCCTAATTAATACTCCCTTGATTTCTTTTTAAATGTCACTTTCTTAAAATAAAAAATTGTTCCTTTTTTTTTTTTGACTTCTAAAGCTCATGGTAGAATTATTTGCACTTTTGTCAAAATTATCTCAAAGTAATCATTAGAGAGAAAGAAAAAGTAAAATGAATATAATAAACGATTAAAGGTATTATAGGTAAAAGTAGAATTATTTTATTGTTTGAAAAGTAAAATACTGATTAACTTTCTTGGTATATGTAAAAAATCAAAAAATAACATTTAAAAAGGAACGAAGGGAATACTTAGAGCATCTTTAGTGGGAGTAAACTAAATGGGTAAACTAAGATACTTTTTGTGGGTCCAAAGTGATTTGTAGGATTTAAAAAATTTATAGTTGATTTGAGTAGTTTTTACTTTAATGGTGGTTGTCTATAAGAAAACCAAGACTTGATCCCACATTTTATATTTTTTATTCAAGTTACCATTAATTTAATTATTTTATTTAAAATGCATATATTTTTTTTAAAAAAATTTACCTTAAAAACTTAAAAATAATATTAAATATATTTTATTATAAAATTAAAAATGATACAAAATTCACAACAATAATAATAAAAAAAATTACATTTTCATAAGAATATAATTATAATAAAGATTTGATTGGTTGTCATCCATTTGATAAATAAATAAGATTGAAAATTGAAAGAAAAAAATTTAGAAGTAAAACTGTATGTAAAAAAAATTAAAGTTTCTATAAGGTAAAAAATGGTAACATGACCGTTATTATTTAAAATGAAATATTTGGAATATTTTATTAATATTAAATAATATTATAATAGGTTTCACAAGAATAGTTAACGTTAACTATATAGATAATGGGAATTAAATTTTAGTTCATTTGGATGCCACGTCAGCTCTACTATAATGCAAATTCCTTATTACTAACGTAAACTATAAGGAATTTTGGTTTAACAACCCTGCGTTAAAGTTGCTCTTATATATATCAAGTTGTTAGCAAAAAGGAGGCAAACAATTAGTATCCAAAACGACACTGACACTTAGGGCACTACAAGAAAATGTTGATTTTCCCTAGTGAGTTAGTGACGTGGTAAACACGTGGGAAAAAAAATTTGTTGCCAAGTGATTCCCATATCACTAAAATATTTAATTAATAAATTATGTACACCTAAAATCTGCAACGAAATTTTGGAATTTTAAGAGAAAGGGAAGTTTGAATTTTTCACAAATTCAGTTGTGGCGTGTAAAACACAAGGAAACTGAAAATTCAAAAAGTCCTTTTATTTGCCACGTGGGTAGCATGTCACAAAATACTCACATGCCTTTCACGTCGCAAAACTGCAAATAGTAAATGTCTCAACTTTTTCATTAACTTCTCAGACATATTGGTTATTGGAATTGAATGTGACAAGTTTGCGAAGTAATTCCCACGTCGCAACCCACTTACATCAATGCTTTCTTACCGTTGCGTTGGCATTTAGTGGAGCAACGGTTATATTTTAATACATGGGAATGTTCCAACGTGTTCTGCACATGGTAAATTTCCTAAGGGAATTTTACTAGTTGGTTCCGACGTGGTTTTCATGTGGGTACCTTCCCACGTGTCCACCACGTCGCAAGTGTCTTTATATATTTAATTACCAGAATTTCTTCAGACACATTTCGTTTCTCTTCTTTTCTTCTGCCTCTTCCTTCTTCCCCTTCCCTTCATTGTTCTCCTTCTGCCTCCCTCAGAGCTCCATTTTTAATGAAAATTTCGCAAAAATTTAAGGTGAAGCATTTGTATGTTGGTTTTGTGACTGTTTTACCTTACCGTTTATTTTATGTTTTTCTTATTATTAGTTATTGATTTTTTTCCAGATCTAAGATTGATTAAGAAGTTCCATTGGAAGCTTTGAGAGTTAGCTCTATATTGAGGTATTTATGCATTTCAATTTGTTTATCTTTGAGATCTTGGTGATATATGAAATATTATTTTAGAATATTGATTAGAAAATTTTAGATTTTTTGTTGTTAGATATATATATATATATATATATATAGTAGTTGTTGATGAAGAAAAATAAATATATATGTTATGATATATTATTAGAAAAGAAGGATATAGTATATATATATATATATATATATATATATATATATATATATATATATATATATATATATATATATTATATATATATATATATATATATATATATATATATATATATAGTATATATATATATATATATATATATATATATATATATTATATATATATATATAATATATATATATATATATATATATATATATATATATAGTATATTGTGTTGTTGTTGTTGAAAGCAAAAAATAAAAATAATATGTTATGTATTTTTATTAGAAAAACAG
>CAWUDS030000456.1:0-52775 GCA_963859935.3 Lathyrus sativus | reverse complement strand
GAGACTATGACCCAGGAGTGAACGCTTCGTATGTCACCCAAAGGGTACCACACTAACATCCAGATTACTGGAGAGAGACCGTCCACCAACCTTTTCCCAGATAGCTTAAGGCTCGTAACGTACGACTTCAATTAACCTTATTACTGTATTTTTGAATTGTTTTGAGATGATAAGAGAAAGACTCCCTAAAACTATGGTTGAAAGGGAATCTACCTATAGTTATCATGCATGGGTCAAAACCTAATGTCTGTCATAATTCCCTCTTGCACAGAGGAAATCAGAGATCCTAGGGGAAAACAGTAAAAGAAAGCAAGCAGTAACAGTAAACAGTAAAATGCATGCTATGCAACAATACAAGCGAGGCAAGGGAGTCCGACTCAACCTCAAACCTAAGAAAACAACAGGCAAGGGGAGACAAGCTCCACCTCAAACCTAGAGGTAAGCAACACAAGCAAACAGACAATACAACAAAAGAAAAGAAGCAGAGGAAGCAGTCCAAGCAGCAGCAACAGTCTTCAGCAACTTCAATACCCAACAGCAGCTCTAAACAGCAAATCCTCTTGACAGCAAAGTTGACAGCAAAAGGGCTTCATCTTCAAGCTAGCTTCTATCTTCAAGCTTCATCAAACTTCATCTTCAAGCTCTAGCAAGCACACTCCAAGCAAAGGATTAATCACTAAGATCAAGGTTGCAATGTTGAGAACCAAATGAAAACCAAAGGAAATCATCAAGTACCAACATTGAAATGGAAAGGCATCCTCAAAGTTCTACTCAACTATGGGCATACCACACATACCTCCAAAGGAGAGATGGAGTTTACCTAGGAGGACTTTACATCATTGGATAGAATAGAAGCACACAATGCATTCTATGTTTGATGAAAGAATCAAAACTAAACCTAATGGCTCTTCCTAAAACCCTAATTTCCTAAGCTCCTAAAAAGCTCCTAAAAGAGAAGAAAGATTCAACTCCAAACTCCAATCTTCAAGCCACAGCAGCTACACCAAATCAGAAGACCTCCCAAGAAGGAATCCAAGCAAAACCAGCTCCAAAGTCACCAACAAGACCAAACAAACAAGAGCACTAAAGATAGAACACCACAAGCACAAGCAACTTGCAAAATACAACTAAAATAGAAAAAAAAGTTGTAAAATTCTAATAAATTTCCTAGTGGAACATACATGTTTGAACAACCTAGGGTTAAAATATTAAAGCCTAATTCAACTTCTATGTCACCTAAATAATTTCTAAGTTGAAGGGTATCAAGGTGATCCACAAATTTGGGAAGGTTCTAATCTCAACACCTAAAACAGATCCTAAAGTTGTTCTAAAATTCTAACAAAAATTCTAAGGGAACATGAATATCTACCCTAAAACATACTAAAAAATCAAAGCCATAATCAACACCAATTAAGAGAACAAAATTCAACAAGACAGATGATCAAATATGCAAATATTAAAGAATTAAACAAAATAAGAAAAATCAAATTAAAATGAAAAATGCATGAAAATGCATTTTATTGATTTCAGAAAATCAAAAATTCTCTCAAGATCATGGAGATACTTTTAAAATAATTTTTGGATCAAGAATGAATTTATTGTGATTTTTAGAATCAATAATGCATTAAAAATAATAAAAATCAAATAAAAGAAATATTAAAACTGAGATAAAACATGAGCGCTTGGATGAGGAGACCGGTCAGCTGATCCAATACACGAGAGCTTGCCAGCACATTAAATGGAATGCTGCGTTCCATGGCTTCAGAAGTCAAAAAATTCAATTAGAACGTGGCCGTCAGATGCAAGGAAAAGTCGTGGTCAAAGCAAGATCCAATGGTCCAGTCTTCATCTTCTCCAACTCACAGGCCAACCGGAGTGAGATTCAGGGCGGCGGCCGGAGAAGACTCCAGTTGTCTTCTCCGGCGAGGTTCAAGTCTCAGGCAACCAAATGCAACAATCCTTATATCAATTTTGCTCAGTTTTTCATCAGGATTTCAAATCTCCTATCCACATGTTCTAACTCTCCATAGATTTCAAAATTCGAAGCAATGTTCAGAACACACATCCAATTTGATCATCACTATTTGCAAAACTAATGGTATAGAAGTCATCCTCATGTTACACTGATCATCCTGATCTAATCAACTTACTCTAACTCCTCATGAATCAAGAGATTCGAATCCAAACAGAATTACTATGTCATGATCAACTATCATCAAATGTTTCCAAATTAATCCTAAAACGATCTACATCTTGCCTAGATCTTAACCACAAGTTCAAATCTAACTATCTCATGCTGAATCATGTGGAATTTTAAAAGTTACTAACCTGTTGTAGATCTAGTAACAGAGGCACTTGGAGCTTGATTCTCCCTTCAAAACTCTCCAGATACGTTCACTGATGCAAGAGGATGATGCTTCAACCTTCAATTTGCTTTGATATTGCTCCAAACTGAAAACTCGATTTCACTTGCTCCTCTTGAATGTTCCACTGCAACTTCAGCTTCTGGCACGAAAATGGTTCCAAAGTTGATCTGAAATCAATCCAATGAATATATAGAATGTTTCCATGGGCTTTTGAATTCAATTTAAGGCCCAATCCAGCCAATTACAATTTCTGTTTTTGCTCTTGAAGTTGCACATGACAATCACGAATTGGCCATGGAAATTGTTCTAGAATCTTCCCTTTCAATTGCAAATTGCCTTGTGAATGAAATTGAAACAGTAGAATGGCCTGAATTGCATTGTTGAAGTGTTTGGTTATGTAACTTGCATTTGAAGCAACCATATGATAACTTGTAAAACTTGGCCTAAACTCAAAATCTGGTAATGCCAAAGTGTCTAAAATCAAATTTCCAATAAAAATGAGCACTTATTTGACATGTTTTGGTCATTCTATTCAAAATGTGAATTTTCCCTCCTTTAATCATTTGAAAATCTTCCTTATTCAAACCATTTCAAACCAAGTCTTGCTATGAGCCCCATAAATCCATCATGACCTCTTGGCTAGCCAAAAAACCACATTTTGAACGACTTTCATGTTGAACAAAAATCCATTTGACAAGTGCAAGTTGGAGATTTTGACCTATGATTGAAAATGACCTATAATCTCACTTTCCCAAAATACCCCTGACTTGTAAACCTCATAAGTTGAGTTCTACAAATCATATGGAAGACTTATATTACAATTTATAAAGCTAAGATCATGAGGAACAACTTTCATGTTGGCCAAAAGTTCAGGTAAAACCTCCTTCTAGGTCAAAAATAGCTTTGAAGTTAGATGATTTTCACAGACAAATTTCAGAGGCATTTGAGGACTTGTAACTTGTCTGGGTCATACCTTGAGTTTTATAAATCCCCTTGAGGACTTCTAGTACTCAAATTAAAGGTATTGAGATGCTCTACAAGTTTCATGTTGGCCAAAGATCCATTTGAAACTTGTATATTGACTTATGTGGTCTTGAAGTTAAGCACTAAATAGGGAATTTTGCACTGAAACCCTAATTTAGCAACTTCCCACACTCTTGATACTTCTTGACTTGATCTTGGGACAACACCACAAATGTCTTAAAATATCATTTCATGAACTCCATGACCTAAAAGTAGGCTTTGATACTCTTCAATTGCACAGTTGACCTAGGACTGACCCAGATGAAACCCTAATTGCTTGCACCTCAACTATGGCTCTTGCATTTGACACAATGACTTGATTAAACTCTCCCATGGCCCTCTAGGAATTCTATGAGCTCCATACACATCCTCTTCTCATACTTACCACTTCACATCCCTCTGATGGTCTTCAGTTGATCCTCAAGTTAGGAGAAGATTCACACTCAAACATCTAAACCCTTAGGCCCTCAAATCACCTCCTGATGACTTTGATAACTTCTCAAACTTGAGTAAAACCTCTTGATAGGCTACTCTTGATAATAATCACACTTTATCCCCTTCTATATGAATGATATCATGATATGCAAATGATATAACTATGCAAATGTTAATGCAATGAAACATAAACCAGGTAAGAAAAGGTTGAGCAAATTTTGGGGTACAACAGATGCAAGTCTCATCTCATATTGGCCCACATAAGAAACTTGTAGAGCATTTTCTTAGATTTCTTTTGAGTAGTAGAAGTCCTCCATTGGATTTATGGAACTCTAGTTATGAAGTTGACAAGTTACAAGTCACCAGGTGAATGTGAAATTAGTCAACAAAAGTCAACCAACTTCCAAGACATTTTTGACTTAGAAGGATGTTTTTCCTAGCTTAGACCCAAACATTAAAGTTGTTCCTCGTGATCTTAGCTTTCCAAAAAGTCCTAGATGTCCTTCATCTGATTTGTAGAGCTCAAGTTATAAGCTTTGCAAGGCAGGGGTATTTTGGGAATGTGGGATTATAGGTCATTTTCATTACAGGTCCATTTCACTATCTTGCACACTTCAAATGGAAATCTTTCCAACATAAAATATGCTCCAAATGGTGTCAATTGGTCAACCAAACATTGAGAAGTCATGTATTTGGCTTAGAATGAAGAATTGGTATTTGAATTGTCATGAGAGAATGATTAAAAGGGCAAATTTGGAATTAATTCATTTTTAATCATTTTGGTGCAAATGAATACATATTTTGAGTGGAAAATATGTTTTAACCTCATTGGCAATTTCAGAATTTGAATTTGAGGTGTTTTGTGAGCCATTTCCAAGATTACTTCACCATGAAGTTACACAATCAAAACCAACCATTGGATTGGAAACAAGGGCTGAATCTTGACCATTCATACTCCATACACTCCCAACAATTGAATTGACCCATTTTGGAGGCAAATGAGAGGGATTTTTGTGCTCCTTCATGAGGAAAAAGTGGAGAAAATTTGAAATTTCATTTGGGCTCTAAGGACTTTAATTGGGCTTCATTATCATCCAAATCCATCACATAAAAGATTTATATCATTCACAAAGCTCCAGAATTGGTTTTTGGAATGAATTGGAGCAAGAACAAAGTGAAAAAGTGAGCAAAGTTCAAATTTCAAATTCTGAGATTTACTCCATTTCAAGGCAAACTAAAGGTTGCAAAAGCTTCATTGAGGATCATTGAACGTGTTTGGATCATTTTCTTCAAGCTTCATCAAGAATTGAAGGCTCAGTGGAAGTTCTCCACTCGGTACTTATTTTTCAACTTATCTCACTCAATATGCCATGATTCTTTGCCATTTTTGTTGCATTATGATCCTTGAGTGATGTAGATCGTTTATGGATAATAATTGTTTGTGTTTGTGATGATTGATTTTATGAGCTCCAAACTTGTTTGATTTGATTTGATCAATTCTTGACGTGTTTTGCTTAAATTTTTGTTGATATATGATCTACATAACATGAGGATAATGTTAGGATAAAATTAACTGAGTTTTGATGAACTTTTGTTTTTGTGCACGTACCTTGTTGTTCGCTTTTCTCTTTAA
This sequence comes from Lathyrus sativus, assembly GCA_963859935.3. Taxonomy (NCBI): domain Eukaryota; kingdom Viridiplantae; phylum Streptophyta; class Magnoliopsida; order Fabales; family Fabaceae; genus Lathyrus; species Lathyrus sativus. Next base: position 47,318 of record CAWUDS030000456.1, on the reverse strand, counting down.
TGGTGCAAGATAAATGGAAACTAATGATAGATATGAGATCCTAGTTCCGAGGAGATGAATTTTAGTCTAAGAAACGTCCAAAACGGTGCAAAATCGCGGAAGTTACGTTTTGGGGGGAAGCAGCGGCGGCCGGCGCAATGGTAGGGTTGACCGGAAAACTTTTTCGGCGCCGGCGAAGTTCATGTGGAGAAGACGATCTCGTGTCCGTCCGATCGGAATACTTTGATGTGTGTGGTCTTGATTAAGACCTTCCATAGTTCTTAGTTGACTAATTATACAATATTATTAGGATTTCATTAATGTGTTGTCATGCTGTGAGCCACTTGATGTGCATACTACTATTTGATCACATGATTCACAATGAATTCCATGATACACCTTAGTCAACACATTACACTCAATTATCAGATTTTTTTGTGTTGAATTTTCTTGTTGGGCCTTACACTATGCGCTAATCACAACCCCTTGGAGGCCCAATCCACTTTTTTGCCTTGCTTGTGTTGTTATTCATCCCACTGTTTATCATTTTATTGTTAGTTTCTTTTATTATTATGTTTTGTTGCTGTTTGCATTTTAAATCAAATAAAATAGTTCCAATATCCTAAAAATTCCCCAAAAATATTTATCGTGAACTTTGAGATGTATAGTATTTTCTTGATATTTTTATTTTATTTTTTTATTTAATTTTCAATTTTAAAATGAATTAAATATTGGAACTGTTTTAGTTGAATTAAATTGTGATATTGTTTGTTCTTTAATTTGTTTCTCTCATTTCTTTTTGGTTCAATAATTGAAAATCAATCCTCATACTCTTGATGAGTTGAATGATTCTTGAGGACCGTTTTCCCCTGGTTGGTTGACTTTTGGTTGACTTTTGTGGCTTTTTTTTGCCTTTGTTTCTCCCATTTCAATGTGGTAACTCCTAATGAACTTTTTCTTTTGAGGGTGCTTTGAGGGAATATTTGCCTTGTGCTTATGGCTTCTGTTTGCCAATATGTTTAGCTACCTTGTGGATTTTATTTGTTAATTTTTGAACTATTTTCCTATTTTTGAGATGACTTGCAAGTTAAGTCACCTCTAAGAGAGGTTCACACAAGTGTATGACCTAGTTTGAATTGGAAATGACTTTTCTGGATCGAATAAGCTCTCAATTCTTTTATTTTCACATAATAGACATGTTGAGCTTGCTGTATGTTCATTTATAGGTAAAAATTTTGTTCATTGCTTGTTGGTTTATGCCTTTCCTTTTGTGCTTTCAACTTGAACTTCAATGTGATGCATATTTGCTTCCTTTGTGCTTTTGCTTGCATTTCATGTTGTTTTGTTTTGATTTAGCTTTGAGATTTCTTCTCTTCATCCCCCTTCTTTACAATGATCATGGGGTGTCATTTAAGGTGTTTGGTCCCTCCTTTGAAGGTACTTGAAGCTACCTAAAATGATGGGATCCTAGAGGACTTTTCTTGATGTTTTCTTGTGCTTCTTTGCACATTGTTTGTGATGCTCATGGTTGAGTGAATTTTATGAGGACCTTGCTGCCCTCATATTAGCCTCCCATCCTCACTTTGTTTTAGGCATCATTTCCTTTTCATTTGTGTTGTTTTTGTGCCCTTTGGTTGATGTTGTTTGGTTTAGGCCATTTCATCCCTTTTTGTATGGTTTTGTGTGCTTGCCTTTTGTTGCATTTCTTCTCCTTTTCTCTTGCATTTGTTCATACTATGGAATGAGGTTGAGATGAGCTTGTGGAGGCTCCATCCCCACACATATTTCCTCCCTCACTTGCATTTCATCATTGCCTTCCATGTTTGCATTTCATGTTTGCATTCTCATGTTTGTTTTCTTTTTCTTCTTTTGTCTTTCTTCCCTTAGGATTTCCATTCCTTCTTGTTCAAGTTGGAATGTGATAGACATTAGGATTCTAACCATGCATGATAACAGTAGGTATCTCCCTCCTAACCTCAATCATAGGATCAACTTTGCATGACAACTTTAGGATTGGATTAGTTCCCCTTTAGTGCGTCCTTTCTCTTCTCATCTTTAAACATTCTAAAACACTTAATAAAGGATAACATGTGTTGTACGCTACGAGCCTTAAGCTACTTGGGAAATAGTGATTGAGTGGCTTCCTCTTGATTGCTTAGAGTGTTTAGTGTACATCCTTAGGATGCTTTGCGACGCATTCGCTCCTAAGTCCAAGTCTTTAGTGCAACATGAGTTACAAATAAAACTCAAAACACTTCTTCTTTAAAAGACTTCAAAAACAAAAATCAAACTTCTTTTTGTCCCTTGAGACCTTTAATCCTTGGAAACCATTTTCATAAGGAGAGTTTTTTTAACTCTCGGTTCTACCGCAAACGGTAACGCCTAACGGTCGAGCTGCATACACCAACTGCTAGAACAGTTTGTTAACCCAACTAGGGTAAAACATTTTGAACTAACCTGTGGTCTTGTTAGCCCGAACTACGTTTGCTCCGATCTTTCATACCAGATGAAAGTACGTAGGCACGAGATGCGATATCTCAGAGAGCAACCTTCCTCCCTTTCACCCGTAGTTAGGCGAACTACGTTGACTCTGATTTCTCGTTCCAGACGGGAATACGTAGGCATAGAACTGTTGTGTTATGCTGAGTCACTTTTCTTTTCTTTTGTCCTTAAGCCTTTAGTTAGATAGATTTACACCCTTTTAGATAGACAACAAGCGTGGATCCCGTCGAGTACGATGGACGTGACGGGTGCTCATACCTTCCCCTTGCGTAACCGACTCCCGAACCTAGGACTTGGTTGCGATGACCTCGTCTTTTCCCTTTTTCGTTAGGTTTTCTCTGAGCATTTCCTTTCCCTCTTTTGGGATAAATAACGCACGGTGGCGACTCTTCTGTCATTGCCGGCCTCATTTTTCGCAGTAGCGACAACTGGCGACTCTGCTGGGGAAGAGAGCATCCCCTATGCGAGTTAATCCTAGCGCTTATTTGTTTTCCTTTTTGGGTGTTGTACATATGTGTTTTATCTTTATTTATTCGCTTTCCGCATTTACTTTCCGTATGATATCATGGATTACAGTGTTGTGGGAAGGGGGTTTCATTGAGAGATAAGCCATACCCAGGCTTGAGTATAAACCTAGTATTAGTTGTGGATATTAGTGAGGGACATGTTTGCTTAGCAGACACAGTTCCTCATGAAATTTGCGCTCGGACGAGATTCTCTTTGATGACTTCTTTTCTGGCCCTTAGGGCTCGAAGATTCGTTGGATCTAAGGGTTGTCGACTCTGGGGACTGATCATTTGGGATTCATCTAAGTGAGGCCGCTTCAAGAGATGATGATGCCAAACCAACAATGGTACCCGTATCATCATTTCTTGAAAGTCTGTGACGCTGATGAGCGCATAGGATGCCATACCTTGTCCATGGATTAAGTCCATACCTGTGAGTGGGATGGGGTCATGCAGGAAACTTTAGCCTTTAGATTACCCGATTTCGTACAAGTGTGAATTTGTGTTCTTGATTCAAGGGATCCTATTTGTAGTGATTGGTTTTTACTGAGGCGAAGCGCTGGTCATTCTTGCTACAGCACAGCAACCTTGATCCCCTGTTTGCATATGTTGCATTTTTGAATTTTCCTCTGCATCATCATAGCATATTTGCATTTTGGCATACATGTTTAGGTGTTCCCAGGGATCTTAACTCCGAGACTCGCTGCTAAGTGTTAAATCTTTTCCTCGTGGTTTGTCTGTGTAAAACATGAATCGGAGCAGACGGGTTCCTTGGAAATACTCGAACATGACATTCGCATTTCATTTGCATAGTAGGCGTTCGAGGCTGAGTTTTATTATCCTAATCTGGGTTTTCTTCAGTTTTTTTAGACACCAACTTGTGGAGAAGGTAGAAGCTAGTTGTTTCAGGATTGCCGATCAGATAATTCATCGATACTCCATAAGAGGTAATCGCAAGAAAGCTATGGATCAAATGCAAGTCGAGATGCAGGAGATGTGGGATAGGATGGCACAATTCATGCAAGTCATGGAAACTGTGGCTAAGGGCCAGGAGCAGCTTCAGACCTTGGTGCAGCCTCTGATTGCACGGGTTGATGGTAATGGTGTGCTACACGGTGGGGTTGCTACCAATCCTCCTCAAGTCGAGACTCCTCGAGCGGGCGAGTCGGTACCAGTGGTCGCTCTCAATGCTGGTGAGAATGGTAATGGAGCCGAAAATGGGAATGTAGCTGGAGTGGGTAACGGAAATGTCGAAACCAACAGAAATGTTGATGGAGGCAACGAAAATGTTGGAGCTGGAAATGTTGGTTTTGGCGTTGGTGCTGGAAATACTGGTGTAGGTATTGGTGGTGGCAATGCAGGCTTTAGCAATGCAGGCTTTGGAAATGCAGGTTTTGGCAACGCAAGCAACAATGGCTTCGGGATAGGTGCTTACAACGCTGGCTTTGGGTCGGGTATTGCTAATCAGGGCTTTAGTAATGCGGGGTATGGTCCCAGGTTTAATCAGAATGGCTTTGGTCCTATTGTTGCTTACGCTGAATATGATAATGTGGATCCTCATTGGAGTGAGGATCGTCAGGAGGACGCTTTCTCTATGCAGGGCATGGGTCTCGAGATGCCTACAGAAAATGACCGAAGGTTCAAGCTGTTGGAAGAACAAGTGAAAAGTCTTGCCAATCAGAATTCCATGGGGCTAGACATGGCTAATTTGGGACTGGTTCCTGGCTTGAGGGTGCCACTCAAGTTCAAAGCGCCCACGTTTGACAAGTATAAAGGGGATACCTTCCCAAGAGTTCATGCGCGGTCTTATTATCGGAGAATGTCCGCTTATTCGAGTGATGAAAAGATGTTGATGCATTTTTTCCAAGACAGCTTGTCTAGACCATCACTTGAATGGTATATGGGATTAGAGCCCACTCAAATTGGTAGCTGGAAAGAGTTGGCGGAAGCCTTTTTAAAGCACTATCAGTATAACAGTGACCTTGCTCTTAACAGGGTCCAACTTCAGAGTCTTTCTTAGAGGAATGGCGAGAGCTTTAAAGAGTACGCCCAGAGGTGGCGTGAAATTGCAGCTAGGGTGCAGCCACCCATGGTAGAGCGTGAATTGATGGACATCTTTGTGGGCACTTTCTCTGGTATGTATTATGATAAGCTTCTCGGTTGTATGATGGGTAGTTTTTCTGATATGATACTCATGGGGGAATGTATAGAGAACGGTATCAAAATAGGAAAAATTCAAGTCGCTTCTGATTCTCCAAAAGATGCAAGGAAGCCTTATGGGGGAGAGAAAGAGAAGCTAATGTTGTATCTACTCCAGTTGCTGCTCAAAGGCCAACACGCTACCAACAAACTTACGCTCCTCGGCAGCAAAACAATCAACGCCAGAACCAGAATAGGCCTCGTAGCAATAATCTGGAAAGAAGGAATGCTCATCTTCATCCAGTGCCTATGTCGCATAGTAAACTTCTGCCATTCCTGATTTAGAATGCGTTGGTGGATCCCAAGGCTCTCAAACCATTTCCAGAGCCATACCCTCCCGGGTATGATCCCAGTGCCCAATGTGAATATCATGCAGGATCCATAGGACACACAACTGAGGACTACAAAGCCTTTCAGGCCAAGGTTCAGCAATTGATGGACAAATAATACATTTCCTTTCCCGAAGGAAAGTTGGTTGTACACGTCGACTTCTCATCTGATTGAGTTTGAAGACTTCAAGGGTTGCATTTCCCTAGTCAGTGGTTCAAAGCCCGGTTCTCCGAAGCTGGCAGTTTATGTTTTATCATGTCATTCCTTTATATTTGTAATTTCTTTCCTGTTAGAATGCAAATCTCATTTGTAAAACTTGTTCGTTTTCAATTGATAATGATAATGAAATAAATATGCATGTTTTGATTTAATCCAGTCGTGTTCACTCTTTTTCTTTCATTTATTTCAGACGCTTGTTTAAGTGGAATCCGGGGAGGATGACGAAAATCGAAAGATGCGCAGGCTTTTGATTGTATGCTTTTGAATAAAACCTGCTGATGATGTACAGGCATTGTTTCAAATCCCTAAATATTGGAGATATAAGGAAGATAATCCCTTGTCAACCCCTTTGAGCCTAGTAGTAAGAGTTCTTTCTGAAAACGAAAAAACCCTCGATCTTAACCCGGGGCAGGATAGGTGTTAGCTAATTCGACCGAGCGTCCAAATTGCAAAAAAGGAGTATCTGTTCAAGGATCAATCACACCTCTAGAGGTAGTACCTAAAAAACCACAATGGTTAAACGTGAGGAGTGAGACAGTCACATTATTTCCCAAAGAGTCAGACAACCAGTGTCACACGACTTGCTCAAAAAAGAAAGAAAAAAAGAGAAAAGAATCAAAAGGAAAAACCCGCTAAGTCAAATCTTGAAAACAAGGGACTTAGGCAAAAATGAGGGTATCCCGCTGGACTTTAAAATCGAAAATTCAAAAGAATTAGTCCAGGCAAAAGTTAGGGAAAAAACGAAAAAGAACCGAAAAGCAAAAGGATTACCAAAGAAAAATCCTCGAAAATACAAGTCGTGTGACTCCAAGTCCCAAAAGACGAAAAGTGAATGACTGTCACTCCCAAAAGTAAGTGGTTTCCTGAACTGTCACTACTCCTATTCAACCTTTGAAGGGTGAGTGCTAAGGTCGAATTAGCTGAACGTAGGATCGGAGAACATCAAGGAGAATGGGTGGGTTAAAATGAATTTTGAGCCTTTATCCTTCCTTGTTAACTGTGAACTCGACCACGTTACAACATTCAAAAGTCCTAATTGAAGCAGGTTTATTTCGAGAGCATACTTAGGTAAAGATCGCATCGAAACTGACTACTAAAAGGATTCCTTTTGCAACGTTGCATTAATATTGACATTTTGATTCACACACCATATGTCACTAATTTTTCCCAGTAAACTGACTTGGATTTCAAAACTGTCATATGCATTGCATTTAATATATCTTTTATGCAGAACAATTTGTTTTACTTGCGAGTAAGCGCTTGACAGCAGGAAAGTTTCCAAAGTGGAAAGTTTGATCAGGATAGAATGCAGAACGCCGAATACTTCGTGAGTCGGGGAAAGCTATATCAGGTGATCCCTAGTGAGGTCATTCATCCAAAAATCAGTTAGTCTGGGTCAATTAGATCGAGATTCGGTAAATCTCTCGCAGCCAGGGGTACTACTCCAAAAATCGGTCAGTCAGGGGCAACGTTATTGCAAAGCTGGGGCATGTCACCCTAAGAGTAAAAGAATTGACTTCCTTCATATTGTTCAATTAGGGATGAATCTTTTCATGATACAGATTTTGGGGCAAGCCATCTTGAGGTTGTCTCATGGCAAGCTTTCCCTTTCAAGGTGAACTCTTTCCCAAAGATCAAGTTGGGGCAAGTGGAATTACACTGGGGCAGTTTGTTCAAGCAAGTTAGTTCTCATCAGCAAGAGTTAAGTAGTGGGGAATCGCGTCATCACCTCGCAACATGAAACATGTTACTTGTCAGAACCTAGTAACCAAATCAACTTCAAAAGCCCAGTTCTCGCTTGGCGAACCTCTAAAACCCAGTTCTCGCATGGAAAATCTTTAAACCAGTTCTTGTCTTGTCAACCTTTCAGTAAAAACTAGTTATTTTCTGGTATATGTCATATTTTCGACCAGGACCCGTCCGGTCACCCTTTTTGTAGCCCACTGTTTAACCAGTTCTCGCCGAGAAAATACAGTTTCAAAGTCCAGTTCATGTCAGGACAACCAGAAATCAGTTCTCATCTGATATCCAAAACCAGAGATTAGTTCACGTCTAATACTTAAAGTTAGAAGCTCAGTTCCCGCCTGACAACACAACCTCTTACAATCAGTTCTTGTCTGACCTGTTTTATAAACTCCAGTTCTTGCCTGGTAGTCAGTTCTCGTCTAACCTTTCCTTGAACCCAGTTCTTACCTGGTAGTCAGTTATTGTCTGACCTATTTTGTAGACTCCAGTTCTTGCCTGGTAGTCAGTTCTCGTCTAACCTTTCCTTGAACCCAGTTCTTGCCTGGTAGTCAGTTCTTGTCTGACCTGTTTTGTAGACTCCAGTTCTTGCCTGGTATTCAGTTCTCATCTAACCTTTCCTTGAACCCAGTTCTTGCCTGGTAGTCTGTTCTTGTCTGACCTATTTTGTAGACCCCATTACTCGCCTGGTAGTTAGTACCCGCCTGACCTTGTTTCCTTGAACCCAGTTCTTGCCTGGTAGTCAGTTCTTGTCTGACCTGTTTTGTATACCCCAGTACCCGCCTGGTAGTCAGTGCCCGCCTGACCTTGTTTCATTAAAACCAATACTCGCTTTGTAGTCAGTTCTTGCCTGACACGTTTTGAATCCAGTCCTCGCCTGGTAGCCAGTCCTCGTCTGACCTTGTTCTTGAACCCAGTTCTCGCCTGATAGTCAGTCCTCATCTGACGGTTTAACCTTTTTTGCCACCGGTTCCACCTGGTAGTTTACCCTTGGATATTAGTGCTTGTCTAGTAGTTTCCCTTTTAAAATCCATTCTTGTTGGTAACCAGAGATAAATCCAATCATCATAAACTTGGTCATATCCTAAAATCAAAAGCCAAACCATACTTGGCATATTCCTATTCTCGTTTGGAAAACCGTTTCAGAGTCCAGTTCTTGCCTGGCCTGTTATTCTTCTAAAGCTCAATTCCCGTATGATAAGTCTTCATAGAATACCAGTTCTTGTCTGGTATGATACACTTGAGTCCAGTTCTTGTCTAGTAAAAGTTAGTTGTTCAAACCAGTACCCATCCAGTCATTGTTTCTTTAGCCCACAGTTGAAACTCCAGTTTTCGCCTAGTGGTCAGTTGTCTTTATTACCAGTTCCTTCCTGGTGAAACGCATTTCAAAGTTATCGTTTGGAAAACCACGGTAGTAGTTCGTGTTCAGCATAAAAACAAGAAACCAGTTCTTTCCTAGTAGTCATTTCTCGTCTGACTGGTTTTTTATGAATCCAATTCTCACCCAGTTGTCAGTTCTTGCCTGACTTATCTAATTCAAATCCAGGGTTTTGTTTCCCATAGTAAATCCAATCGTACGTGGCATGTTCGGCCATCCCTAGCAGCGTTGGCCTCGTTTTTCCAACTTTTTTTGTTGGAGTGGTTCCTTTGCATTTTGCATTGTGCATAGCATCTACCCAAAACGCGTAGCATTTCCATTTCGTATGGAGCATTACGCCATATTCAAACATTAGTATTTGCATACCCTTTGTTTCTGTCCCCCCCGATCGGAGTGGGCAGTTCATTTCTGCGGTTGGAAAATTTCCGGGTTCTTTTGTATTCAACCGTCTTTTACCTTGATTGTCTAAAAGCCATTCTCTTTTCACCCAGTCAGGTCCAAGTCACTTGAATAGGGGCAGCTGTCGCACCCCAAAATTTTCCCAACTTTTTTCTTGCTTGGCTTATGTTTCTTTTCATTTTGTTCTAGCATTTGCATTGCATATCATTTCGCATTTAACAGGGGATCAAGAAAGGTGTACTTGTCAAGAGAGGAGAACCAAAGGTTAAAAGCCTATCCAAGAGGTTATATTCAAGTCATCAAGGGGGTTTATCATCATCAGAATCAAGCCAAAGTCCTTGAAGAAAGGCAAGCAAGTGGAGAGGGTTCATCTCCTGTCTAGGAGCCTATCTGAGGATCACCTGAGGATCACAAGCCCATGGTTGTGGATAGAGATTGTCATTTAAGCTTATTGGAGGCCTTGAGGGTCATGGTGGAGTTAATTCAAGTGTTTATGACAAGTGTGGAGAGTCACAGTTGAAGGTGTTGCAATTAGGGTTTTCATCTGGTCAACCCTAAGTCAACTGTGTAATTGAAGGAGATTAAGACTCAATTCTAAGTCTTTGTGATCATGGAATGTTGTGTTGAGGCATTTGAGATGTTATTCCAAGATCAATTCAAGAAGAATCCAAGGTGTGAGGAGTTACTAAATCAGGGTTCTCAATGTAAAATCCTATGTTTAATGCCTGACTTCAAGACCACTTATCTCAAGATGCAAGTCTCATCTCATCTTGGCCCATATATGAAACTTGTAGAGCATGTTCTTAGATTTCTTTTTAGTACTAGAAGTCCTCCATTGAATTTATGTAACTCTAGTTTTAAAGCTGACAAGTTACAGGTCACCAGGTGAATGTGAAATTAGTCAACAAAAGTCAACCAACTTCCAAGACATTTTTCACTTAGAAGGATGTTTCTCCTAGCTTTGACCCAAACATGAAAGTTGTTCCTCATGATCTTAGCTTTCCAAGAAGTCCTAGAAGTCCTTCATCTGATTTGTAGAGCTCAAGCTATAAGCTTTGCAAGGCAGGGGTATTTTGGGAAAGTGGGATTATAGGTCATTTTCATTACAGGTCCATTTCACTATCTTACACACTTCAAATGGAAATCTTTCCAACATCAAATTTGCTCAAAATGGTTTCAATTGGTCAACCAAATATTGAGAAGTCATGGATTTGGCTTAGAATGAAGAATTGGTATTTGAACTTTCATGAGAGAATGATTAAAAGGGAAAAATTGGAATTAATTCATTTTTAATCATTTTGGTGCAAATGAATACATATTTTGAGTGGAAAACATGTTTTAAACTCATTTGAAATTTCAGAAGTTGAATTTGAGGTGTTTTTGTGAGCCATTTCCAAGATTACTTCACCATGAAGTTACACAATCAAAACCAACCATTGGATTGGAAACAAGGGCTGAATCTTGACCAATCATACTCCATACACTCCCAGCAATTGAATTGACCCATTTTGGAGGCAAATGAAAGGGATTTTCGTGCTCCTTCATGAGGAAAAAGTGGAGAAAATTTGAAATTTCATTTGGGCTCTAAGGACTTTAATTGGGCTTCATTATCATCCAAATCCATCACATAAAAGATTTCTATCATTCACAAAGCTTCAGAATTGGTTTTTGGCAAGAATTGGAGCAAGAACAAAGTGAAACAAGTGAGCAAAGTTCAAATTTCGAATTCTGAGATTTACTCCATTTCAAGGCAAACTAAAGGTTGCAAAAGCTTCATTGAGGATCATTGAACGTGTTTGGATCATTTTCTTCAAGCTTCATCAAGAAATGAAGGCTCAGTGGAAGTTCTCCACTCGGTACTTATTTTTCAACTTATCTCACTCAATATGCCATGATTCTTTGCCATTTTTGTTGCATTATGATCCTTGAGTGATGTAGATCGTTTATGGATAATAATTGTTTATGTTTGTGATGATTGATTTTATGAGCTCCAAACTTGTTTGATTTGATTTGATCAATTCTTGATGTGTTTTGCTTAAATTTTTGTTGATCTATGATCTACATAACATGAGGATGATGTTAGGATAAAATTAACTGAGTTTTGATGAACTTTTGTTTTTGTGCACGTACCTTGTTGTTTGCTTTTCTCTTTAATGGTGCAAGATAAATGGAAACTAATGATAGATATGAGATCCTTGTTCTGAGGAGATGAATTTTAGTCTAAGAAACGTCCAAAATGGTGCAAAATCGCGGAAGTTACATTTTGGGGGGAAGCAGCGGCGGCCGGCGCAATGGTAGGGTTGACCGGAAAATTTTTCCGGCGCCGGCGAAGTTCATGTGGAGAAGACGATCTCGTGTCCGTCCGATCGGAATACTTTGATGTGTGTGGTCTTGATTAAGACATTCCATAGTCCTTAGTTGACTAATTATACAATATTATTAGGATTTCATTAATGTGTTGTCATGCTGTGAGCCACTTGATGTGCATACTACTATTTGATCACATGATTCACAATGAATTCCATGATACACCTTAGTCAACACACTACACTCAATTATCAAATTTTTTTGTGTTGATTTTTCTTGTTAGGCCTTACCCTCCACGCTAACAACACCCCCTTGGAGGCCGAGTCCACTTTTTTGCCTTGCTTGTGTTGCTATTCATACCAGTGTTTATCATTTTATTGTTAGTTTCTTTTATTATTCTGTTTTGTTGCTGTTTGCATTTTAAATCAAATAAAATAGTTCCAATATCCTAAAAATTCCCAAAAAATATTTTTCATGAACTTTGAGATGTCTAGTATTTTCTGGATATTTTTATTTTATTTTTTTATTTTATTTTCAATTTTAAAATGAATTAAATATTATAACTGTTTTAGTTGAATTAAATTGTGATATTGTTTGTTCTTTAATTTGTTTCTCTCATTTCTTTTTGGTTCAATGATTGAAAATCAATCCTCATACTCTTGATTAGTTGAATGATTTTTTAGGACCATTTTGCCCCTAGTTGGTTGACTTTTGGGTTGACTTTTGGGTTGACTTTTGTGGCTTTTCTTTTTGCCTTTGTTTCTCCCATTTCAAAGTGGTACCTCCTAATGAACTTTTTCTTTTGAGGGTACTTTGAGGGAATATTTGCCTTGTGCTTGTGGCTTCTGTTTGCTAACATGTTTAGCTACCTTGTGGATTTTATTTGTTAATTTTTGAACTATTTTCCTATTTTTGAGATGACTTGCAAGTTAAGTCACCTCTAAGGGAGGTTCACACAAGTGTATGACCTAGTTTGAATTGGAAATGACTTTTATGGATTTAATAAGCTCTCAATTCTTTTTTTTTCCACATAATAGACATGTTGATATTGCTGTATATTCATTTATAGGTCAAAATTATGTTCATTGCTTGTTGGTTTATGCCTTTCCTTTTGTGCTTTCAACTTGAACTTCAATGTGATGCATATTTGCTTCCTTTGTGCTTTTGCTTGCATTTCTTTTTGTTTTGTTTTGATTTAGCTTTTGATTTTTCTTCTCTTCATCCCCCTTCTGTCCAATGATCATGGAGTGTCATTTAAGGTGGTTTGGTCCCTCCTTTGGAGGTACTTGAAGCTACCTAAAATGATGGGATCTTAGAGGACTTTTCTTTATGTTTTCTTGTGCTTCTTTGCACATTGTTTGTGATGCTCATGGTTGAGTGAATGTTTTGAGGACCTTGATGCCCTCATATTATCCTCCCATCCTCACTTTGTTTTAGGCATCCTTGCCTTTTCATTTGTGTTGTTTTTGTGCCCTTTGGTTGATGTTGTTTGGTTTATGCCATTTCATCCCTTTTTGTATGCTTTTGTGTGCTTGCCTTTTGTTGCATTTCTTCTCCTCTTCTCTTGCATTTGTTCATACTATGGATTGAGGTTGAGATGAGCTTGTGGAGGCTCCATCCCCATACATATATCCTCCCTCACTTGCATTGCATCCTTGCCTTCCATGTTTGCATTCTCATGTTTGTTTTCTTTTTCTTCTTTTGTCTTTCTTCCCTTAGGATTTCCATTCCTTCTTGTTCAAGTTGGAATGTGATGGACATTAGGGTTATAACCATGCATGATAACAGTAGGTAGCTCCCTCTTAACCTCAATCATAGGATCAACTTTGCATGACAACTTTAGGATTGGATTAGTTCCCCTTTAATGCGTCCTTTCTCTTCTCATCTTCAAACATTCTAAAACACTTAATAAAGGATAACAAGTGTTGTACGCTACGAGCCTTAAGCTACTTGGGAAATAGCGATTGAGTGGCTTCCACTCGATTGCTTAGAGTGTTTAGTGTACATCCTTAGGATGCTATGCGATGCATTCGCTCCTAAGTCCAAGTCTTTAGTGCCACATGAGTTACAAATAAAACTCAAAACACTTCTTATTTAAAAGACTTCAAAGACAAAGATCAAACTTCTTTTTGTCCCTTGGGACCTTTAATTCTTGGAAACCATTTTCATAAGCAGAGTTTTGTTAACTCTCGGTTCTACCATAAACGGTAACTCCTAAGTCTCCAAAGGTCGAGCTTCATACACCAACTGCTAGAACCGTTTGTTAACCCAACTCGGGTAAAACATTTTGAACCAACCTGTGGTCTTGTTATCCCGAACCACGTTTGCTGTGATCTTTCATACCAAATGAAAGTACGTAGGCACGAGATGCGATATCTCGGCGAGCAACCTTCCCCCCTTTCACCCGTAGTTAGGCGAACTACGTTGACTCTGATTTCTCGTTCCATATGGGAATACGTAGGCATAGAACTGTTGTGTTCTGCCGAGTCACTTTTCTTTTCTTTTGTCCTTAAGCCTTTAGTTAGATAGATTTACACCCTTTTAGATAGACAACAAGCGTGGATCCCGTCAAGTACGACAAACGTGAGGGGTGCTCATACCTTCTCCTTGCGTAACCGACTCCCGAACCTAGGACTTGGTTGCGATGACCTCGTCTTTTCCCTTTTTTGTTAGGTTTTCTATGAGAGTTTCCTTTCCCTCTTTTGGGATAAATAACACACGGTGGCGACTCTTTTGTCATTGCCGGCCTCGTTTTTTGCAGTAGCGACACTATGGTCGCTCTCTTTCATGACATGATGCATAAAGAGATTGAAGTTTATGTTGATGATATGATTTACAAATCTCAAAGTGAAGAGGATCATTTGGATCATTTGTTGAAACTGTTTGAACGACTCAGGAAGTACTAGTTGAAACTCAATCATGTTAAGCTTACATTTTGTGTCAGATCTGGAAAACTACTTGGTTTTATTGTCAGCCAATGAGGAATCAAAGTAGATCCTGACAAAGTCCGAACCATCCAAAACATGCCTGCTCCGCAAACTGAAACACAAGTCAGATGTTTTCTTGGGCGACTGAACTAAATCTCCAGATTCATCTCCAATATGACTTCTACCTATGAGTCGATATTCAAGTTACTCTGCAAGGGTCTGAAGGTTGATTGGAATTCTGATAGTCAGCAAGCATTTGAGAAGATCAAGGGTTATCTGCAAGAGCCTCCTATCTTGATTCCCCATGTTCCTGGAAGACCACTCTTCATGTACCTTACTATTCTTGAGAAGTCTATGGGTTGCGTATTGGGTCAACACGATGAGACTGGACGAAAAGAATATGCCATCTACTACTTGAGCAAGAAGTTTACTGATTGTAAAAGCAGATATTCACTTTTGGAGAAGACTTGTTGTGAGCTAGCATGGGCTGCTAGGCGTCTCAAGCAATATATGATTTGTCACACTACTTTGTTGATCTCGAAAATAGATCCAATAAAATAAATTTTTTAAAAGCCTTATCAGACTGGAAGACTTGCCCGTTAGCACATGTCATTATCTGAATATGACATCCAGTATGTGGCTCAGAAAGCTATCAAAGGAAGTATCTTGTCAGATTATCTTGCAGACCAGCTAGTTGAAGACTATGAGCCTCTCAAGTTTGACTTTCCTGACGAAGACATTATATTGGTGAAGGATTATAAAGAGCCAGGTCATGATGAAGGACCCGAGCTGGGTCTCTGGTAGAAGATGATGTTTTATGGTTCCTCTAGTTACAGTGGGAACAACATAGACGTCGTTCTGATGAATCCAGAAGGTGGTTATACCCCATTTACAGCAAGATTAGACTTTGAATGTACGAACAATATTGCCGAATATGAAGCATGCATTCTTGGCCTTGAAGCAGCTATTGACCTCAGAATAAAACTTCTCAAAGTGAGTGGAGATTCAGCTTTGGTTATTTATCAAGTTACCGGTGAATGGGAGACCTGACATGAGAAGTTGATCCCTTACAGAGCCTACATCCTCGAAATGATTGAATACTTTGATGAGGTCACTTTCAAGCATGTTCTGAGATCTGAGAATCACATTATCGATGCTCTAGACATGTTAGCATCAATTTGGAGAGTTAGGTATTTCAATGATGCTACTCTCATCCAAATCAAACACAAGACTGAGCCCACCTACTGTCAGATGGTTAAAGAGGAAACTGATGACAAGCCTTGGTTTTATGACGTTAAGAATTATCTGCTCAAGCAAGAGTATCCAGCCGATGCTACTAATCTTGACAAGAAAACTCTGAGAAGATTAGCATCCAAGTTTTTCATTAGTAATGATGTGTTATACAAGAGGAATTACGACATGATTCTGATTAGATGTGTTGACAGACGTGAAGCAGACATGTTACTTCAAGAAATTCAGGAAGGGACCTTCAGAAATCACGTCAATGGTTATGTTATGTCTAAGAAGATTCTGAGGGCTGGATACTACTGGTTAACCATGGAATTTGATTGCATCCAATATGCCAAGAAATGCCATAAGTGCCAAATTTATGCTGACAAGGTCCACGTACCTCCAAAACCGCTGAATGTTTTATATTCACCATGACCTTTCTTAATGTGGGGCATTAGCATGATTGGAGAAATTGAGCCGAAAGCTTCCAACGGTCACCGATTCATTCTGAGCGAGATCTTCGTACTGACCACTCGAGATCTACCTCTATGAAGGCTCGCACTACGCGACCATCATTCCTAGTAGGCCAAGAGTTTAAGGTTCTTAGAGTTATAGATCTTTATGAAAACATCGAGGCCAATGACAACTACATGTCGGGCTTCAATATTCTAAAAAGATCAACTCTAAGTGAGGTTTTTATGTCGACCCTAACGAGATATAAATCTAGAGGGCCCACACTACTCAACCATCATCCTATCTTATGTTTTTACTCAAAGCTCGAGTAAAGAGCCATTTCCTCAAGGTTTTTTCCATCAGAAATCCAAGTACCAAAGATTCAATCAAAAAACGACAATATAGCAATAATAAAACATAAGATAAAAGAATAACCAGACAAATAAAAAAACATGAACACACACAAAAAAACCTAACTAGGCTTGACTCGCTTAGAGATGAGAGAGTCTTCAACAGAGCCGCCATCTTCCGTACCTCAAAAAATGAGAATGACCTCGTGAAACACAATCGCACGCCCGCAGGATGGACTTAACAGAGTCGCCACCGATCTTTATTTATTCTCATAGAGGGAAAGGGAAAAAATTGAATAAAACCGCTAAAAGAAAAAATAAGAATATGGTTATCGCAACCAAATGTCTAAGTTCGAGCGTCGGTTACGCAAGGGGAAGATATTAGCACCCCCTCGCGTTCGTTGTACTCAATGGGAACCATTAGGTTATTTGTGTGTGTTAGTGTTTGCTTAGGAATTAAGATTCTCAAGTTAATAAAAGGAGAAAGAAAAGAGAAATGGGGCCTAAAGGTTTTTATTACTAGGGGCACGACAAGACTTTGCAATCACGTGCCTACGTATCCTCATAGTGCAGTTAGGAAATCAGAGCATTCGTAGTTCAAGGACTAAGGTGAAAAAAGAAAGAGGTTGCTCGCCAAGGATTAGGGTCCTTATGCCTACGTATCCTCATTGTGAAATAAGAAATCATAGCGTTCATAGTTCGTGGTAAAATAAGTTTTTTGTTGGCCGATTTTAGTGAAAGTTATTTAGTCGCATTCGACAGAAAACATTATTTAACCCAAAAATGGTGAGGAGCGGACGTTTTCATCACAACAGAATGGATTTATAAATCAACGTTCACGGGAAACACCTCTTATCACAACTCAAATAGTTTGTGGACGAAGTAATATTTTGCATCGTCTCAAGACACAATATCTTACTTTTATGAAAAGGTTTAGGATTAACCGCACGACAGTGAGAACAAAGAGTTTGATGTGTTGTAGTGTTTTGAAATGATGAGAGAGCTCGGACGGTCGAGAACTACATCTCGTGTCCTCCTTCTCGGGAGACGTTGACCACACCCCGCTCATTTTTCATCTTTATTAATGATAAGTGTTTAAATATTTTTAGGTATTTTTGAGGTTGTTATTAGGAAAATGTTAGTGAAGTTTGTGAGTATGATTATTCACATGTGAGGGTAGGAACACGAATAAAGGTTACCTATCTAAATGAATAAATCTAGTCAAATAATCAATAATATACTTATTAGTAAAAACAACTAATTAATATCTAATCAAACTAAATAATTAGAATAATAATTGATTTAATAAAATACTAAACAAATAAAATAATAAAATTGAAATAACAAAAAATAGAAATAACAAAACATGATTGGGGTGCAAGTATTGACATGGGGTGTAAATTACCAAAAACTATACGGGCTTAACTCAAATGTCATAACTTGGCCCAAAAAAATAAATGAATAAATATGTAAACAAAATTGACTTACTTAAAAAAGTAAAAAAGAAATAACAAACAATAAAACAAAATCTTACCAATATTAAAAACAAAGTGAGAGAGAGAACGAGAGTCATTGAAACTAACACACACAAAACACAAATTAAATTCAATGCTTCAGAGAAAAAAATGTGTTTCACCATGAACTGAATCATAGGTCATCATCTCTCCTAAAAACACTAATGCAAAGCTCGCTACTCACATTCAAACATCAGCCAAAAACGAAATGCAAGGACTCTGAATTAAGAAACAACGACTCTGTAGTCATTATGCATCAACTGAAGTATGAGATTAAGTTGTTGAAAAAATTTTAGCTGATGAATTATAAGTCTGTAGTCACACATGCAAAGACAACCCATAAACTGGATTCTAATGTTGATGGTGAGGAAGTAAATGGTACAACTTTCAAACAGTTGGTTGGATCTCTGAGATATCTATGTAACACCAAGCCTGACATATGTTATGTAGTTGGAATGGTAAGTAGGTTTATGAGTAAGGCAAAGTCGTTACACTATCAAACTGTAGTCGTGATACTCGGGTTTGTAAAGGGAACTTTGAGGCATGGATGTATGTTTCCATCCGGAGTGTTAGATGATGTTGACCTGATATGACATTCAGACTTAAACTAATGTAGCGACAGAATGGACAGAAGGAGTAATACAGGGTATTTGTTCATATATTTATGAGCTCTCATTTCATAGTGTTTCAAGAAGCAACCAGTGGTTGAGTTGTCAACTTGTGAAGTAGGATACATAGTTATGCTTTATTTGCATTTCAAGCTATTTCGCTTATGAATTTGTTGCAGGAACTGAAGTTCAAAGTGAGCAAATCAGTAAGATTGATGATTGACAACAAATCATCCATAAGTCTTGTCAAGAATCCAATGCTCCATGGAAGAGGGAAGCACATTGACACAAAGTTTCATTTTCTGCGCAATCAAATTCAGAATGGAGTGTTTGTGGTTGTTCATTGGAGCACTCTTAAGATACTTTCAAATGTGCTAACATAGGCAACCAAAACTGAACACTTTATCAAGTTGAGTGATGGAATTGGTGTTGTTGATTTTTTTTAAACTTGAATATGAATTAAGGGAAGGTGTTAAATGTAATTCAAATTCAAATTGTTTAGTTTTAGTTTCATTTTGTTTGCATTTGAGTTTGATCTAATGTATACAAACTAAAATTTAGTTATAATTGAAAAAGGTAAAATTGAGTTTGTTGAGATTGAAAATTTTTATTACAGTTAGTTACGTTATTCTCTCTCTCTCTCTCTCTCTCTCTCTCTCTCTCTCTCTCTCTCTCTCTCTCTCTCAACCTTCATCATCTTCTTGTTTTTATACATCAATAGAGTTTCATTGTTAACTCCAATAATTCAGTGGTCATGAAGAATTAATCATAATCTCTCTTCAAAAGAATATGGTAATTATGTTATGTTCCTTAGCCAAACTGCTTGAACCAAAGATGAAATGTAGACTTTCTATGTAAGTTTATATGTTATGAACACACACACACAAAACCTAACTAGGCTTGAATCGCTTAGATATGAGAGAGTCTTCAACAGAGCCGCCATCTTCTGTACCTCGAAAAATGAGAATGACCTCGTGAAACACAATCGCACGCCTGCAGGATGGACTTAACAGAGTCGCCACCGATCTTTATTTATTCTCATAGAGGGAAAGGGAAAATATTGAATAAAAT
The DNA here is from genome assembly GCA_963859935.3 of Lathyrus sativus. Classification (NCBI taxonomy): domain Eukaryota; kingdom Viridiplantae; phylum Streptophyta; class Magnoliopsida; order Fabales; family Fabaceae; genus Lathyrus; species Lathyrus sativus. The sequence continues at coordinate 27,603 of CAWUDS030000456.1, read as the reverse complement.
ACCTAAAAGAAAAAATAAGAATATGGTCATCTCAACCAAATGTCTAAGTTCGAGAGTCGGTTACGCAAGGGGAAGATATTAGCACCCCCTCGCGTTCATTGTACTCAACGGGAACCATTAGGTTAGTTGTGTGTGTTAGTGTTTGCTTAGGAATTAAGATTCTCAAGTTAATAAAAGGAGAAAGAAAAGAGAAATGGGGCCTAAAGGTTTTTATTACTAGGGGCACGACAAGACTTTGCCATCTCGCTCCTACGTATCCTCATAGTGCAGTGAGGAAATCAGAGCATTCGTAGTTCAAGGACTACGGTGAAAAAAGAAAGAGGTTGCTCGCCAAGGATTAGGGTCCTTGTGCCTACGTATCCTCATTGTGAAATGAGAAATCATAGGGTTCATAGTTCGTGGTAAAATAAGTTGTTTGTTGGCCGACTTTAGCGAAAGTTATTTAGTCGCATTCGACAGAAAACATTGTTTAACCCAAAAATGGTGAGGAGCGGACGTTTTCATCACAACAGAATGGATTTATAAATCAACGTTCACGGGAAACACCTCTTATCACAACTCAAATAGTTTGTGGACGAAGTAATATTTTGCATCGTCTCAAGACACAATATCTTACTTTTATGAAAAGGTTTAGGATTAACCGCACGACAGTGAGAACAAAGAGTTTGATGTGTTGTAGTGTTTTGAAATGATGAGAGAACTCGGACGATCGAGAACTACATCTCGTGTCCTCTTTCTCGGGAGACGTTGACTACACCCCGCTCCTTTTCATCTTTATTAATGATAAGTGTTTAAATATTTTTAGGTATTTTTGAGGTTTTTATTAGGAAAATTTTAGTGAAGTTTGCGAGTATGATTATTCACATGTGAGGGTAGGAACATGAATAAAGGTTACCTATCTAAATGAATAAATCTAGTCAAATAATCAATAATATACTTATCAGTAAAAACAACTAATTAATATCTAATCAAACTAAACAATTAGAATAATAATCGATTTAATAAAATACTAAACAAATGAAATAATAAAATTGAAATAACAAAAAATAGAAATAACAAAACATGATTGGGGTGCAAGTATTGACATGGGGTGTTAATTACCAAAAACTATACGGGCTTAACTCAAATGTCATAACTTGGCCCAAAAAAATAAATGAATAAATATGTAAACAAAATTGACTTACTTAAAAAAGTAAAAAAGAAATAACAAACAATAAAACAAAATCTTACCAATATTAAAAACAAAGTGAGAGAGAGAACGAGAGTCATTGAAACCAACACACACAAAACACAAATTAAATTCAATGCTTCAGAGAAAAAAAATGTGTTTCACCATGAACTGAATCATTGTTCATCATCTCTCCTAAAAACACTAATGCAAAGCTCGCTACTCACATTCAAACATCAGCCACAAACGAAATGCAAGGACTCTGAATTAAGAAACAACGACTCTGTAGTCATTATGCATCAACTGAAGTATGAGATTAAGTTGTTGAAAAAATTTTAGCTGATGAATTATAAGTCTGTAGTCACACCTGCAAAGACAACCCATAAACTGGATTCTAATGTTGATGGTGAGGAAGTAAATGGTACAACTTTCAAACAGTTGGTTGGATCTCTGAGATATCTATGTAACACCAAGCCTGACATATGTTATGTAGTTGGAATGGTAATTAGGTTTATGAGTAAGGTAAAGTCGTCACACTATCAAACTGTAGTCGTGATACTCAGGTTTGTAAAGGGAACTTTGAGGCATGGATGTATGTTTCCATCTGGTGTGTTAGATGATGTTGACCTGATATGATATTCATACTTAAACTAATGTAGTGACAGAGTGGACAGAAGGAGTAATACAGGGTATTTGTTCATATATTTATGAGCTCTCATTTCATAGTGTTTCAAGAAGCAACTAGTGGTTGAGTTGTCAACTTGTGAAGCAGGATACATAGTTATGCTTTATTTGCATGTCAAGCTATTTGGCTTATGAATTTGCTGCAGGAACTGAAGTTCAAAGTGAGCAAATCAGTAAGATTGATGATTGACAACAAATCATCCATAAGTCTTGTCAAGAATCCAGTGTTCCATGGAAGAGGGAAGCACATTGACACAAAGTTTCATTTTCTGCGCAGTCAAATTCAGAATGGAGTGTTTGTGGTTGTTCATTGGAGCACTCTTAAGATACTTTCAAATGTGCTAACATAGGCAACCAAAACTGAATACTTTATCAATATGAGTGATGGAATTGGTGTTGTTGATTTTTTTAAACTTGAATATGAATTAAGGGAATGTGTTAAATGTAATTGAAATTCAAATTGTTTAGTTTTTGTTTCATTTGGTTTGCATTTGAGTTTGATCTAATGTATACAAACTAAAATTTAGTTATAATTGAAAAAAGTAAAATTGAGTTTGTTGAGATTGAAAAAATTTATTACAGTTAGTTACGTTATTCTCTCTCTCTCTCTTTCTCTCTCTCTCTCTCTCTCTCTCTCTCTCTCTCTCTCTCTCTCTCTCTGCAATTCTTTCAATCTTCATCATCTTCTTGTTTTTATACATCAATAGAGTTTCATTGTTAACTCCAATAATTCAGTGGTCATGAAGAATTAATCATCATCTCTCTTCAAAAGAATATGGTAATTATGTTATGTTCCTTAGCCAAACTGCTTGAACCAAAGATGAAATGTAGACTTTCTATGTAAGTTTATATGTTATGAACACACACAAAAAAACCTAACTAGGCTTGACTCGCTTAGAGATGAGAGAGTCTTCAACAGAGCCGCCATCTTCCGTACCTCGAAAAATGAGAATGACCTCGTGAAACACAATCGCACGCCCGCAGGATGGACTTAACAGAGTCGCCACCGATCTTTATTTATTCTCATAGAGGGAAAGGGAAAATATTGAATAAAACCCCTAAAAGAAAAATAAGAATATGGTCATTGCAACCAAATGTCTTAGTTCGAGAGTCGGTTACGCAAGGGGAAGATATTAGCACCCGCTCGCGTTTGTTGTACTCAACGGGAACCATTAGGTTAGTTGTGTGTGTTAGTGTTTGCTTAGGAATTAAGATTCTCAAGTTAATAAAAGGAGAAAGAAAAGAGAAATGGGGCCTAAAGGTTTTTATTACTAGGGGCATGACAAGACTTTGCAATCTCGTGCCTACGTATCCTCATAGTGCAGTGAGGAAATCAGAGCATTCGTAGTTCAAGGACTACAGTGAAAAAAGAAAGAGGTTGCTCGCCAAGGATTTGGGTCCTTGTGCCTACGTATCCTCATTGTGAATGATAAATCATAGCGTTCATAGTTCGTGGTAAAATAAGTTGTTTGTTGGCCGACTTTAGCGAAAGTTATTTAGTCGCATTCGACAGAAAACATTGTTTAACCCAAAAATGGTGAGGGGCGGACGTTTTCATCACAACAGAATGGATTTATAAATCAACGTTCACGGGAAACACCTCTTATCACAACTCAAATAGTTTGTGGACGAAGTAACATTTTGCGTCGTCTAAAGACACAATATCTTACTTTTATGAAAAGGTTTAGGATTAACCGCACGACAGTGAGAACAAAGAGTTTGATGTGTTGTAGTGTTTTGAAATGATGAGAGAGCTCGGACGATCGAGAACTACATCTAGTGTCCTCCTTCTCTGGAGACGTTGACTACACCCCGCTCCTTTTTCATCTTTATTAATGATAAGTGTTTAAATATTTTTAGGTATTTTTGAGGTTTTTATTAGGAAAATGTTAGTGAAGTTTGCGAGTATGATTATTCACATGTGAGGGTAGGAACACGAATAAAGGTTACCTATCTAAATGAATAAATCTAGTCAAGTAATCAATAATATACTTATCAGTAAAAACAACTAATTAATATCTAATTGTCATACCCCAAATTTGTCCTACCTACTTTTACATTTCATTTTTGTGCATCCAACCATTAACCATTATAAGAGGAAATCAAAATAGGTTGTTACCTTTATTTCTTCTTATTCAAGTTGTTCCAGGCAATGAGATTTATGTCAAAAATGTTTTATATTCAAGAATTGATTTACTTTCGGTCAGATTCAAGGTACAGAGGCTTCATTGTTTCAAGGCTTTAAGGCATTTAAAGATCTAGAATGTTACATGTTCACTGTTTCAAGATTAATTCAAGGATTATTGAAAATTGTTGAATTTGTTGACGTTATTTCTTTGGAGTCAATTCAAGCATGATTGTATAAATTCAAAGAAAAGAGAATCGAGTTTTCAAGCATAGAAACTAAGGATTTATCGGAGGTGCAAACAATGGAAAGTGGAAAGGACATTACATTTTGTTTAGGCCCATGGACAGAATTTACAAGTAATCCATTACCAATGAGACTTTTTAAAAAAAAGGGTACACACACAGTTCAGTGGAATGGAGTTCGTTATACAAGTGGCAAAATGATTGCAATATTATGTTCAACCCACTGTTTTGTTTTACAAAAAAAAAAGTTTCTAAAAGGGATCCATTTTGTCATTAATGTTACCAAGTTCATTTTATGAAGCCAAAAAGCCAGTACAACCTGGACGTGAGAATAACAGGAAAACACAATACAAACATGTAATATTTCATTTCGTACAGAACTGTTGTAAGAAAAATCTTGACTCCACAGCCACCTCCAAATAACCGGCAAAAATCACGGTTCACTACACAAAGATGAAATGAACAATATTCATGATTTTCTTCTAACACAACAACCGCAAAATTCGGTAAAAAAAAAAGAGGACATATTCGCAAAGAACAAGTTACGACTTGCTGCAACACACGCACCGTAACCCCAACCTGATTCCAAATCATCCAGCAATATGTAACGCACCGATCTACCGTTTCATGGTCCTACACACAGTACAGCCCAACCTGCTTTTGTTACAAAATCCACGCATAATAGCCGCAAGTCGACACAAAGAGCTGCAAGATCAAGCATCAACAAGTCAGATCATTCTCGAAAAAAAGCACATGATGGTTAGAAGAAATCGATGATAATATGATTTAATAGAAAAGGTCCTGATTCATCATGATATCATAAATCAAATTGCAGCAAAATCTTCACGCCATAGTAAACCTGAACCGCAGTGAACCTGCATAAACAACTTTGTGCAGAATTAATCATGACACAGCCACAAAGAATGTTGTTAAACATAACCCTCACAACTTTACGTATCCACCAAAATTGCAGCTTGCTGTCAAACCGTACGGCAACCCCTGCACATAGCAGCCAATTTTGAGAAAAATTGAAGTCCATGCTTGGATCAAATACAAGGCATAGGAGCAGCCATTAACCTGTCTTCCATGCCGAGTTATGTTCCTCTTCATGTTGAATCCATCATTCCCAGGTTCTTCATGAATACAAGCAAGTTTGATATAAGTCTGAGGCAAAGGCTAACCATTCATAAATCAGAATTTAATCTTGTCGGCAAGCACCTCTTGGTGCATTAAAGATCCTGATGCCTTCAAACAATAAGAAAAGTGGCATGTTAGTGGTAAAACTCTTAATGGAATGAACATAATGATATGGCAGTCATGAAACCAAGCCAGTCCAAGAAATCAAAAGAAGAGTTATCGCAGTGAAAAGTGAATTGATGGTAGAAAACTCACATAATTTTCCAGCTCATGCTAAAAACAAATTTGTACCTTTGGTCCCCACAAAAACAAAGCCTACTTACACCAACAAGCCAAAAAAAACCAGTTCCCCAAGCGTTGCTGAAATCCTGCTACAAACTGTCAAAAATTTAATGCAAAAACTCTGCTACCACACAGACCTACATACAAGGAATAAAATATGTCTAAATTAATTCAAGAAATGACAAAAAAAACAGTTCCAACACTATTGCCAGCTAACAAAATTGTACAGCTGCTACAAGACCATTCTTCACGCCATGTTTGCAGAGCTAGTCCAAAGAATACACAATATGAATAGAACAAGCAGCTTGCCACAAATGATGCCTACACACCCCCTTGCTGCATAAAGCTCAACCTTTACCTACACTAACAGAAAATGAATCATTTCATCATGACCAAACCACAGCATAAAAAAGCATAAAAGAAAGAAATGAGGTTCAGCAGAACCAACAATAACAAACAGCCCTAAAACGCCTCATTGATTGGAGTCATTACTCCACAAACCGTACGATGCAGAAGACAAAAAAACAGGGCATCTTCCTCAGATCGTACGCTGAACCAGAACCTACAATATACATTGCTACCTCCATCAAGACACCAAAGAGAAACCACCCCCTGTAGAATAAGACAAAGCAGTACGAAAAATTCACGGTGGGCCTTTACAAAATGCGAGGAATTTGTCAAAGCGGGGGAGGGAGGACTCACTTTTCTTGGACCAAAAGCTCCTCTTCTAAACCGCGAAAAAATCCCCAGACAAACCCAACTTTCTCTTCAAAAGAGGACCCAAAACAGAAACGCAAGAGGGGATTCTTCCTCTTCAACATTTCAAACCAAATCCTCTTCAAAACTTCTTCAAAACCCCTCGAATCCCAAAACCTCTTCCTCCATTAATCTTCAAATACCTCCCAAACTCAGAACTCTTCGACCTTTCTTCAATCCTAATCCTTTAAAAAAAAACCATGACAGAGAAATTTTGAAGAGGACTGAGATCTTCTCCTTCACAAATCTCTGAACCCTTCTACTTCTCCGCCCTCTGCTCCTTATCACCTTGATCTGAAAATCTTCAACAACCGTTAAACTTCAGCCTCCACCTTCTTCCACACCAAACTCCAAAACGCACCATCATCAACCCAAAAGAGAAACCCGTTTCAAAACTTCCATTTCCAACCAATAACCCATTCAACCAAAAGCAGAAATTGAAAATAGATGAAAAAAGATGACGAAGCAGGGAGACGAAGAGACATTCTGAAATGAAGAAGTTTGGGCAGATTCATTCGTATGCTTAGCCGATGTATTCAGTGTTTTTTTCCTTCCTTCATCGAACACAGGCTTGTGGGTCTCTTGTCTGTGAGAAAATGGGTGAGAAAGCATCCGTTTGTTGGTTTTGAGGTGAGGCTGCCTTCGATGGGCCGTGAGGCCCGTTTGTTTTTTTTCTCATTTTTTTTAAAATTTATTTTCATGTACTGCATATTCAGGGCCATTGAATTACCTAGACACACCACAAATAAAACCCAACGCACCCCCCTCATTTTCTCTGAAATTTTCTTTTAAAAAAAAAGTTTTAATATAAAGTTTTTTCATAATTATATTTTTTTTTTATTTTGTTGAGAGTTTCAATTAATTTATGTACATTTGTTGATATTTTTAATTAATATTGAAAGAATTCTTTAGTAAATAATTTTGGATATACTTTCAATCATATTCTCTTTTTATTCATTTTTTACCGTTTTTGGATCGATGACGAGATTACCATCGTTTAGCCGTCAAATTATTGGCGTGAAACAAAGGATCTGAGACCACCTTCTTTTTCCGATTTTATTTCGATTTTTGGATCAATGAAGTCTTTTCTTCGTAAGCGTCGCGTATCGAAGTCGATAACCTTCTCGATTTCAAATCTATGGTGAATAACCATTGGGGTCATTTTCCGTACTTTGGGATCGTGATAGGCTACCTTCGATTAATCGGCATTATGTTAGCGATTAAGACGAGATCCATTCTTTCGTGTCCCAATTCGATTCACTAACCATTAAATTTAATTTCCGTTAAATATTATTGTGAATATTATTGTCATATTATTATTCATATTATCATATCTCATTATTCATATTCATTCACCTATATTCGAAAATACCTAATAAATTATCGAAACTCCTAAAAGCCAAATTGGTGGACTGTTGGATCTTTGGTCATTTGCAGGTATCCTAACTTTGAGTCGTGCCCGACTCTTCTCAAGGCGTAGTTTAGGACACAAATACACACACATGGCTTTCTCTTGGGCTACCTTACAATGAGACCCCTTTATTTCGTGCAATCCCGTGTAACTTACATGTATCCCTTCCCCATTCCGATGTATGTTTCGCATTTCTTTGATTATTAGTTTATCTCCTAGGAGCTCCCATAGGGACTAGAGCGGATCAAACTATTTTCAAACTAATTCTCGATTCATCATCGAGCCATTTTCAAACCTTTGTAAGTCGGGTGTTTATACGCATTTGCCATCAACCTATTACAACTCGACCCTTGATGCGTAAGTCAAGTCGGTCTCTTCTTTCAAACAATTTCATTTTTCAACACACTTTGCACGTGATAATGAGTCAAACCCTTGATCCAACGTCAAGCGGATTTTCGAAACAAATTACCAATCAATTAACAATTATTCAATTCTTTTCAAGGTGTAAAGAGTAGGTTCAAGTCTTTGATCTTGCTTTCCGTTGTTTATATGCGAGTTATCTTATTCGTGTGTGAGCAATTGACGCCTTTAAATAATATTAACAAACTCGATAATACTCAACCATCTCCAATTACTCATCCTTTCACTCACCTTTCAAACAACTTCTTTTACGATGAAAAAGAGAGTGTTCCAAGTCTTTGGTTCGCTTTCCCGATTACTTGGGGTCTGTGAAGTCTTTCTTAGGCTTCAAGCAATCGTCATCATTTCAACCTTATCCTTTCAAACACATCATTCCTTCATGATGAAAAAGAGATAGTTCCAAGTCTTTGGTTCATTCTCCCGATTACTTGGGTCCGAGAAGTCTTTCTTAAACTTCGAGTAATCGTCATCCGTACCCCTTCAAACTCAATTCAAACCCGTTTCGAACCTCATCTTTTCGTGGTCGTTACCACGAACTACGAACGCTCTGATTCTTCATTCACTCTTGAATGTAAGATACGTAGGCACAAGATTGCGATGATCTTGGCGAGCACAATTCCCTCCATCTTCCACTTCCCTCATCCTTTCCCGTAGTCGAACTACGGCACTCTGATTTCTCATTCTCGTCCGAATGAGCATACGTAGGCACAAGGGCCTCAATCCTTGGCGAGCACCCTATCCTCTAACCATCCCATTTCCCCTAGTGTCTTTATCCCTTTATAGTATCATTTAGCATTTAGTAGCGAGAAGAGAAGAATTAAGTTTAGCTAACATCCATCACAACTCGAATTAAGAGGTTCCCGTCGAGTACGACGGACGTGAGGGGTGCTAATACCTTCCCCTCGCGTAACCGACTCCCGAAGCCAGGAATATGGTTGCGACGGCCGTGTTCCTTCCGCGTCTATGAGGTTTTCTCAATATTTTCCTCTCCCGTATATTCGGGAAAAATAAAGTTCGGTGGCGACTATGTCGAACCGCATTTTCCGCGCCTTTCGCGCGAGGGTCGTATGTTTGAAATGAATTTTCGAGGTGCGACAGGTGGCGACTCTGCTGGGGACTATCTGCTCCATGCAAGAGAGAGTCGAGCCTATCTTAGTTTGAGTTGTTAGCTTTTTGATTTTATTTTCTTCTCGCTTATTTATTAGTATCCTTGTCTTGGTTAATTATGCTTGTGGCATTATGGGGTTGTTCTGCTTATGGTTATTTTGTGAGATGGCTCTACACCCGACTCCGAGTATAACCCTAGGATTAGGATGGTGGTTGTGTAGTGGAGACTTGTGTGGAGTCTTTCACGTTAAGTTGAAGCGAAAACCCCGCTTGGAGTAGATTCCTTGGAGATGTTGTTGTTGTGGTGAGTCTTTGCCATGGCAATAATGTTTTCGAGTTTGAATCGTTGATCCCAAGGACCATAAACCATTTTATCCATGGTGGTTGGTAGTGTTAATTCTTTAAGAATTAATACGAACGCCCCAATCAGATGAGATCCCTTGAACGTATTACTTTCTTACAGTAATATTTTCAACCTCGATCTATGACTCTGAGAACCTTTTCTAGAATCCGTGTGTCGATGGTTGTGTAGTTGATGCCTCCGAGAAGTCTTTCTCGCGTGGAAGATACGAGAACCTCACCTAGAGGAGATTATTTTGAGGATATTACCGTCGTGATGAGGCTTTGTCATGGCAGTAATATCTTTGAAAGATGTCCATGACTCTAGGCACCTACCCATTTTAGAATCCTACCTGTGGGGGTTTCTTTGAGCAGTGACTGTGATCCTTGAACCGTTCACCCGGCTAATTCTCAGAATTGTTTGAATTTGCGATCCTGTGATCCTGGATCTTGCATCTTGCATCGCATATCATTTTCATTGCATCTCATATGTTGTGCATTTTGCATTTCCAATCCTTCAGCAGAATCTCATGTCTTCGTTCCTTCTTCTCCAGTAAATCAAGTTGATCCCTCGACACCAGTACACAACTAGAGCCAATACAAGACGAACGATGGAGCAGATTCAGCAAGAACAAGTTGCTATCAGGAAGGAGCTGGAATCCCTCAACAGAAAGATGGATCAGATCTTCGAAACCCTTTCCATAACTGGAAAGGAATCAGAACAGCGAACCGCTCAACGACCGCGTCAGCAAAATCAACACAGAACGTGGAAGCCAGATAGAGTATTTGATAGTCTTCCAATGACATATGCAGATATCTTTGCTCAACTGATGGAGAAGAAGGCTATCGTTCCGAGAGATCTAGTTCCCCCAACTGTCCTTCCTACTGATTACGACGCGAATGCTCATTGTGAGTTTCATAAGGGCGCTCCAGGTCACAACATTGAGAACTGCAGGTTTTTCAAGCACAAAATTCAAGACCTGGTTGACAAGGAAGCTCTCACCTTTGATGGGAAGTATCTCACTGCCATCAACGACCCGATGCCGCCAGCCAACTAGTGCTAACATCAGATCAAGTCCAGTCAAGTCCATTCTCTGAAGAAGGTCGTCATGCTGCCATTTAATCTTTCGCATTTCTTATATTTTGTCCTTGTGTGTTTAAGTATTGTATGCTTTGAACAATTGCCATTCGTATTTGGTTTCATTAATTTATCGTTTATGCATGTTTTGAATTAGTTATGTCGTATTCACTCATATTTTCACTTATCACCGACATGTTTATTCACTCCACTCTATTCACTGTTGTTTAGCATGATTTGAAGGAGGATGATGAAAACGAGATACCCATAATTGAAAATCGTATGCTTTCAGACCAAATCTCGTCAATGATGTACAAGCATTGCTTCAATTCCCCAAACACCGGAGATATAAGGAGTTAACCCCTAGTAAACCACTTCGAGCCTAGAATTAGCAGTTTCCTTCAGATATTCAAACCTTACACTTAACCTGGGGCAGGGTAGTGTTCAGTTAATTCAACCCCGCACTCGAATCAACAAAGCAAAATCCAGAAGGTGGTTACTCATCAATGACCCATGACATGGCAGTCACAACCTTCCCAAAAATCAAAAATCAAAAATCCTGCTAAGTCAAACACCTTAGAGGGGACTTAGGCAAAATCCAGGCAATCCCGATGGATCTGACAAGAAAATTCAATCCATGCAAAAGTTAGGGATCAAAAACAAAAGCAAAAGAGGACCCCGAAACCCTCAACAAAAACAAAAATATTCAATGGCCACCTGTTGCACCCCAAAATTTGCCCTCACAATACAAGACTTTGTGTTCTAAGAAGATTCACAAAGTTCACATATGTTGCACCCTAATTTTGACCATAAGATCACACCTCTTCAGGCACGGCATATTCAAGTACGGATCCTCACAATCGGATGTTTAGAAGCATCATCATTTCAAAAACTAATTTGAAGTTAAGACCTTTATATGACGCAAAAAGGGTTCCTTTTCAAAAAAGACTTGCAAGGTTTATTTAGAGTATACAGCAACTTGCATTTCAAGCCACGGGTCCGTTGAGGACTTTTCAAGGAGTTTCGTTTATGGAAAATGATTTCATGGTGATCTAAGGCCTCTTTCATTAAGCTATTTTCAAAGAGGAATCATCAAGAGCTACTATCTTCGAAGTTGTTTATCAGGAGTGTTTCTACATTTCAAGTTTGTAAATAGAGAGTATCATGTCCCACCGCTGTGTTGGTATATTTTGTTACAAACATCAAGGACGTGTAGTTGGAGATGGTTCTTCATACATATAAAAGGACTATACTAGTACAAGGATGATTAAAGATGCCTAATGAGAAGGAATTCATGATTTGCAACCAAAGTTAACAACAAGGTGTTACTCGTATGTCTATGTCGTACCATTTTTTCATCATATGTCATCATACAATCAGAGTTTGAAATACACAAAAAAAAAATGATGAAGAGCTTATTTACTACAATCTATTAATGTAAATGGCTATGCGGCTGCCCGGTAAGGTTTTCTCCATGAACACACGAGAATAAGACAACTCGGTAACGAACAGGCTCCCGGCAATGCTGATCTTCAAGATACCTGCTCAAATCCAATTCTCTAGTTTACGGCTTCTTCAACGTCCAGGCTTCACTCTTCTTCCTCCCCGTAAGCAGAACCGAAACCAATGCAGGAACCGCATGCTATAGCCTTCCCTGCAGTCCTCACCTGCAAGTATGACACAACTGATAATCAGAGCTCATAATAAGTTATTGGTACTTTATATGATTTGTTTTCAGCAAGAGATTATAGGTGGAATAAGTAAAAGAATCAAAGTTTCAAGATATGCACCATATTTATTTTTCTTCATCTTCTGATCATGGGAACTGTGGACGCCCAGATATACTTTACCAACATTGAATCTATAGCATACAAATTTCCTTTTCAAACAAGTACAAGGAATCAAGGACATATAGATAACCAAGCTTCAAGGTGATGTATAAATAAAATCCACAAAACTCTCTGCATACCCTTCTGTCAATTCCAGAAGTTGTGGATACAACTCTTCATCCGCGAACGCAAACCCTTAACAATTGCCCTGGTCTATCACATAAATGCATTGGTCTCTTGCAATTTGCTACCTGAGCTGGCAACATTTCCTGATGGATTCACTAGCCTACGGACAACAAATTAGGGAGTCACAAAAGACTTGAAGGCATGAAAAATGAAGCGGGAGAATCAATACATTTACAAGAAAATTTACACACTGATAATCAACAGGCTTTTAAGTAATACCTTTACTTCATCATAGAGTTTTCGCTCCCACGCATACAGTGTATCAAGGGTGGATGAATGACTTCCGACAATCATACATAATTCTTCAACAAAATCAACTACCAGTGAGAGTTTGCCTTCTTCTGTTGAAAGAGAACACCAATGGTTCTACGCAGGTATCTGCTTATGCTCCAACTGAAGGACCTATTACTCAAGTTGTGGACAGCTTGAACCATCATATGAGCGATACGCTGGATGTATTATCACAAGAGTGTATCACAGTTTCCTCGCAACCCTGTCAACAAAACCAAGAAACAACAAGTTAATTCTTAGAGAACTTTGAAAAGAAGTCATAACCGAAATCAACAAGCTCGCCTGTAGTAACAAATGGCATCGATTCATTGCACAGTCGGTCATCCTCATTCGTTAAATCTCCAACAGGTGCACGCCGTTCAGTTACATTCCAAGGACCGTCAGATTATCTATCTCCATTCAATCATAGTTCAGCTGCGTCACCGTTCATCTACCCGCTCCATGCCAAGCCTATCCCTGCGCAAAGAGCAATCACCGTTTAATTACGAGCTGATGATGAATTCCTGAGGATTTTAATATGAGCTTCTAAACATAACTATAAGATGATTGTTTCACATGAAAAGCCTATAACATTTGAGAGAGCACCACAGAAAATCAAGGCATTTTATTAACAAGTGAACTACAGGACTGATAATCTAAAGGAGGGTGAAATTTAACTTCGGCCCTCAGCTCAACTCATCATCGGGCACGAGACTCGAGCAGCCAGGAGGACTATGGCCGTGGCCATTATCAAACTCCCTACCGAGCATCGAAAATCGAAATAAGGCAACTGTTTCGAACAACTCAATGTAATTCGCGAGGCAACTACATCCGACAACCCAATATGGCTCAGACTATTAAGTCGTCATCACCATTATGTCCTTTCTCGCCAATGGCACAAGACCGGCAGCCTCCGAACTTATTTGCACCTGAAAGCAGAAGAGAGAAAATCAGTGTACTTCCCAAACAACGCGAAACTCATCACAAGCGAGCGCAAAGCACTAGAAGCAATAGACGACATTTAGTATACGTAAACAATGTCAAGAGTAACATTGGCAACAGCAAGGGCAAAGCAGCACTCGCAACAGCGTAACATCCACGATGTCAATTGCAAACAAGCATCATTACAACGGTAAAGCAATCTCAACCACGCAACCAGCGGTCTCAACATTTAGTCAGCATAACTCATCAGAAAACAAAGTAGTCGTTCTGAAGAAAAAGCCTATCAGAAAAGCCACAGAGTTGAGAAAAACATCGTATCCGAAGCCAAGGGTCAAGCGGTTTATCCCCTGAATAATTGTGCACTGAAGCCGAAGTGGAGTTCACCTGAAAACCAGACAAATCCATATCAGAAACAGGTCAATATCAGAAATATCGAACCAAACCAGATATCAAAGGGTAAATCCGGAACCATATCCATGGATATCCAAAACGAATCTGAATCAACATCTGAAAAGGAAATCAAATCATGTCAAGGAAATCCAACTAATATCAGAAAAGGAAAGAAATTGTATCAGACAATCAAATTGCAATCAAGCTCCAATCAAAAATAATAACGTGAAACCAATAAGGTCCAAGCCCACAAGTGAAATCCAATGGAATATAAAAAGGATGAAGCATAAACGAAAAAGGGGCGGTGAAACCCTAATGATATAAACAGAGAAAAACACCCAACCAAGAAGATAGAACGTTCTCACCAAAAAACAACGGGAAGCGGCGCTAAACCCAGAAGAAAGAGGATTCATCAGTGGCCACCAACAAAATCAATTCGGACTCAGAGGAAGCCAAAGCCCTCATCATCGCCCCGCAAAGACAACCCTTCGGCCCGTCAAACGCGGAATCAATAACCACGAACGAGTGAGAAGACCGCCGTCGTTGCCTAGCAACGGGCAATCTCCTCCTCGAGGCTCAGCAAACATCATTGCCCTCCAGCGTGCACTGTATCCGCTAGATCGTTAAAAGGTAGGACGAAAACTCTGAATCGTGTGTTTTAATCATGTTTGTTGTATGTTTCAGGCAGGATTAGAGGATGAAATTGGTGAGGATGATTCAAGAACGAGACATGCAAGAAGATGAAATAAAGCCAGCGCCGCGAGAACGATGGGGGTTCGTAACCCTAAAAGAGAATTGTTCTTTTGGCTCACGATGAACATACCGGGCCGAAGAAGAAAGAATCACCGGCCCAATTCCCTCTTATTTCCTCTTTTTATTTTTTTTATTTTTTTATTTAGTATCTTTTAAGTTTTTATTATTTTTGAATCTTATTAAAACTCTTCTTTTTTAAAGAAATAAAAAAATATAAAACTATAATAAGGTTTTTTTTTTATATAAATAGAATTAAAACTCTCTTTAGGTAATTTAGGTTAAAATAAGTTTTGAAAAAAGTAAATCTAGAGTTATAACTTTTATTTTAAAATTGGAAGTCTTTCATACATCACAAAAATAAAATCACAAAAACATGCATAATTCCATAATCCCATCTCATGACTTGTCTGGAAATTTATATATTTCTGTCTACTAACGTAGTTTGTGCAGCTTCATCACGTTGCCCTTTATCTTTGCTTATTTTTAAATTAAATCGTATCATACTATTGTAAATATTCCTCCTCTGTAACCTCGCGAACCTAATAATCGCGTTTACTTTTCGCATTTGAATTTCTGCTGATGTATTGCAATATTTCTGTCACATTACACACTCCGAAAGAATTAGGTCTAGCATTTGACCGCCGTGTCAATAGTCCTCACCTTCAAAATTACACCCTTACAAACCCTAATTTTCGCAAATGCCTCGCCGCAGGCGCAATTACCAATTTTACCCCTAGCATTAGGTCAAAGAGCCGCCACGCTCATTTTAGGGTTTCCCGCCGTGGAATCCCTAATTTAACCCTAATTACAACTTAACATTTCAACGTAGAAATTTGGAGTTCCTACACTCCGCGTAAGCGTGTCCTTAAGGCGCGTTTATCCCCCTTGAGACCTTGACCACTGTCAAGAGATCTCTAACCTCCCTTTTGAGGGGAACTACGATTACTCTGATTCCATTCCCGTAAGGATACGTAGGCACAAGATGCGATGTCTTGCCGAGTAAACTTAGAATTAACCCCCTTTATTATTTATTATTGCTTATTTATATTTTATTTATCTTTGCTATTTAATTATTTTGCTTATTATTTTGTAATTGTTTCTTGGATGTAAAGTTGTTTAATTATTTAATTATTATTATGGTTAGTAATTAGGGAGTGTAACAACATGTATGTAATATTAAAATAAATTTAGATCACTTTTAAATAAAGATAATTAAAATAAACACGTCACACACGTAAGTCGATTTTAATCGCCGTCTCACTTCCTAAGGATATCCCTCAAGTTGCCTACGAATAATGGTTAAGTGGGGTGTATAAAGCAAGTCCCTCAAATAGAAAAATCATCAAAGTCCCTTATGGTTGCCTTTACGAATCGAGTCCCTTTCGAAAAATGATGATGGTCCCTTATATGTGCTTATTACATCCCACAATGGCCTTCAAAGTCAAATTGTCCCTCACATGTCCCTTAACATCCAAAGTAAGGACTACCTACTCCATTATAGTAGGGATAGTCTTACTAAAGGAAAGAATAAAGAATAAGAAAGACCTTTAAACATTAGGGTAGGTTACTCCTAGGTACTTGCTCACTTCAAAACTTTTTCACACCTAAACAAATTTCCAACAAAATTTTCAAACAAGTTTTTTTTCACATCCATACACGGATTATTATTAAACTATTCTGAAATTTTTTGCTATTCACACACTACACTTTCAAAACAATTCAAAAGTGAGCTTAAGTACCTAAGAGCCCATGGATAACCATGGATGAAAAGGGTGCTAACACCTTCCCTTTTCATAACCTACCCCCCGGACCCAAAATATTCTCTAAGGTCTTTCCTGTTCTTTTATAACCTTTCCTTATGGATAAAATAAAAGTCGGTGGCGACTCTTGCTATCCGCAACATTGTTTAAAGTCAGTTCTCCCACCGTGTTACACCACCCAAATCAAAAGGGTCACCGATATTCATCAAAAACCAAAATAAGGTGACTGCCACGTCGAGCAAACCTTGAACCATTAAGTTTATACCGTCAAGACAAGTGTAGAATTAACTAAGCGTAGGACTGGAGATCGTTAAGAAGAATGGGTGGGTATAAATCATACTTTGAGCCTAACATCCTTTGTTTCATAACCGTGAACCAGACCACGTTATAACCCTTGAAAGACCTAATTGAGGCATGGTTTATTCTGAAAGCATACTATTGCAAGTTTGCGTAACCTGACTCCTCACATGATTGTTAATCATCAGCATTGGTGTCATTGTTCTTGCATCATCTTTTACACTAATCAAAATTCGCACAACGTTTGAGCTAATTGTCCATTTGTTTCACTACCACGACACTTTCAATAAATGACACACTTTTTCAAAACTTACATTGAACTTTGCATTAATATTACCATTTATGAATGTACAGTTTTAATTGCAAATCAGTGCTAGGTATTCAAGGACATCTCAACAAAGGACAATCAAGGAAGAACTTGACTTCCAGTGGCTGACACGAAGTGAGACTACCTCAGAACCCACAGGCTGGGGCAAATCACTCAACAGCTCGAGTAGGGGCAAATCATTCGAGTTCAACTTCCATATGTCAGAATTAGTTAATCTGGGGGCAGACCATTGCCATGTTCAAACTGGGGCAAGACCAGGTCGTCCTGACCAACAAGCAGAGTTGCAACCTTCTCTGAAGCAAATTCACAACAAATCACCAAGTACCCAGATTTGGGGCATATAGAGTATCTCCGCCTGTGTCAATCATGGCGTCTTCAGCAAACTGCGTGTCGAGGAAGACAACCCCTCCCACCACCCGAAGTTCAATTCGCTTTGGCAACTACCCAAAGTTCACCACGTTGGCGTCTCCCTGCATTTCCAATTACCTGTCTGCAATCATATGCATCATACGCATCGCATTCGACCTCATAAGTATCCTGCATCATATGCATACTCCAATCATACCATACTTCCCCAGCTCTTGCATCTCCGCGCGTCAGTGTTTGCATTTGCACTTCCACTCGTATGGAATATCATTTACCATCCAGCATTCATATATGCAAGTCAAGGTCCAGGATCAATCTTGAATATTTCCAATACCATCATCAGCCCGGTCAGGGGAATCTTCCACAAAGGTCGTGGATTTCTCCCATGAATATTAAGAGCTTCAAAGCAATCATCAGCACAGTCAGGGGCAATCTTCTGCAATTGTAGGTTTCTCCTACAAGATTCGAAGTTATTCAAAGCAAGATTCAGCCCAGTCAGAGGCATTTTTCAAAGACCATGGGCGTCACCCATGACGTATTTCAACCTTGTGGTTGATCAGATCTTCAAATCAACATTCAGCCCAGTCAGGGGCATACCATTCAAGACTGTGGGTGTTCCCCACGAAGTTGTTCAACCTTTTGTTGGGCAAATCCAAGAAGTTCAGTGCAAGATCCAATCCGAGCAAGGGCATCCTTAGCAAAACCATGAGCGTTCCTCATGAAGTTGTTCAGCCTTTTGTTGAGCAAAATAAGACATCAAGGCAAAATCAGCCCAGTCAGGGGCATCCTCTTCAGAGTTCATGGGCGTAACCATGAAATCATTTCAACAAAATTATGATTTCCAAGCAAGACGGTGGGCGTACCCCGTTGATTCATTTCAATCCAATCTTCCTCTTGGGTGTTCCCTAATGAGTTGTATTCAGCAAGCGTGACCGTTGTCAATTACCTTACTATCATCCTTTTGGTGATAGTCGAACCTCGTCAGTTCAATCTAGCCTACATCCTTTTGGGTGTTGTTAACCTTCAATTTGTGTTGTTCTATCATCCATTTGGTGATAGCAACTTGTGTGTGTGAGTTTCGCTCTGTCACCCTTTTGGTGGGGGGTTTATCATAGTCATTAATGATAGATTGTGCGATGGTTTGTTTGCGTTTCGCTCCGTCATCCTTTTGGTGAGGGGTCTATCATAGTCATTAATGATAGATTGTGTGATAGTTGGTTTGTGTTTTGCTCCGTCATCCTTTTGGTGGGGGGTCTGTCATAGTCATTAATGATAGATTGTGCGATCTGTGTTGTGTTTCGCCCCGTCATCCTTTTGGTGAGGGGTCTATCATAGTCATTAATGATAGATTGTGCGATAGTTGGTTTGCGTTTCGCTCCGTCATCCTTTTGGTGAGGGGTCTATCATAGTCATTAATGATAGATTGTGCGATAGTTGGTTTGTGTTTTGCTCCGTCATCCTTTTGGTGGGGGGTCTATCATAGTCATTAATGATAGATTGTGCGATAGTTTGTTTGTGTTTCGCTCCGTCATCCTTTTGGTGGGGGGTCTATCATAGTCATTAATGATAGATTGTGCGATATCGTTTGGCGTGTGTTTCGCGCCGTCATCCTTTTGGTGGGGGGTCTATCATAGTCATTAATGATAGATTGTGCGATATGTTTAGTGTGAGTTCGCTCCGTCATCCTTTTGGTGGGGGGTCTATCATAGTCATTAATGATAGATTGTGCGATATGTTTAGTGTGAGTTCGCTCCGCCATCCTTTTGGTGGGGGGTATGTCATAGTCATTAATGATAGATTGTGCGATAATGTTTGGTGTGAGTTTCGCTCCGTCACCCTTTTGGTGGAGGGTCTGTCATAGTCATTAATGATAGGTTGTGCGATATTATGGGAGTTTCGCTCCGTCATCCTTTTGGTGAGGGGTCTATCATAGTCATTAATGATAGATCGTGCGATATTGTTTGGTGTGAGTTTCGCTCCGTCATCCTTTTGGTGAAGGGTCTGTCATAGTCATTAATGATAGATTGTGAGATGTTATTTTGTGAATTTCGCTTCGTCATCCTTTTGGTGAGGGGTCTGTCATAGTCATTAATGATAGATTGTGCGATATTGTTTGTGTTTCGCTCCGTCATCCTTTTGGTGGGGGGTCTATCATAGTCATTAATGATAGATTGTGCGATAGTTTATTTGTGTTTCACTCTGTCATCCTTTTGGTGGGGGGTCTGTCATAGTCATTAATGATAGATTGTGCGATATTGTTTGTGTTTCGCTCCGTCATCCTTTTGGTGGGGGTTTATCATAGTCATTAATGATAGATTGTGCGATAGTTTATTTGTCTTTCGCTCCGTCACCCTTTTGGTGGGGGGTCTATCATAGTCATTAATGATAGATTGTGCGATGTTCTTGTTTTGTGTTTGTTTCGCTCCGTCATCCTTTTGGTGGGGGGTCTGTCACTGGGATTAGTGTCAGATTGTGCGATAGTGTTTTGCTCTACCATCCTTTTGGTGGTAGTAGCCGTGTGTGTTTTCTTCCCATCATCTTTTTGGTGATGTTGACCTTTTCCCAGGCATTCTTTTTCTTTTCAAACAAATTCAGGGTCTTCTTTATATCTAATTACCTTCTACCTCAAGAAAAGGAACGTTGTAACAGTTCATTTCCCTAGGTTTAAGCCAATCAGATAAGGGCATTTGTCATACCACAAATTTGTCCTACCTACTTTTATATTTCATTTTTGTGCATCCAACCATTAACCATTATAAGAGGAAATCAAAACAGGTTGTTACCTTTATTTCTTCTTATTCAAGTTGTTCCAGGCAATGAGATTTATGTCAAAAATGTTTTATATTCATGAATTGATTCCCTTTCGGCCAGATTCAAGGTACAGAGGCTTCATTGTTTCAAGGCTTTAAGGCATTTAAAGATCTAGAATGTTACATGTTCATTGTTTCAAGATTAATTCAAGGACTATTGAAAATTGTTTGAATTTGTTGACGTTATTTCTTTGGAGTCAATTCAAGCATGATTGTATAAATTCAAAGTAAAGAGAATCGAGTTTTCAAGCATAGAAACTAAGGATTTATCGGAGGTGCAAACAATGGAAAGTGGAAATGCCATTACATTTTGTTTAGGCCCATGGACAGAATTTACAAGTAATCCATTACCAATGAGACTTTTAAAAAAAAAGGGTACATACACAGTTCAGTGGAATGGAGTTTGTTATACAAGTGGAAAAATAATTGCAAATATTATGTTCAACCCACTGTTTTGTTTTACAAAAAAAAAGTTTCTAAAAGGGATCCATTTTGTCATTAATGTTACTCAAGTTCATTTTATGAAGCCAAAAAGGCAGTACAACCTGGACGTGAGAATAACAGGAAAACACAATACAAACATGTAATATTTCATTTTGTACAGAACTGTTGTAAGAAAAATCCTGACTCCCACAGCCACCTCCAAATAACCGGCAAAAATCACGGTTCACTACACAAAGATGAAATGAACAATATTCATGATTTTCTTCTAACACAACAACCGCAAATTCGGTAAAAAAAAAAAAAAGAGGACATATTCACAAAGAACAAGTTACGACTTTGCTGCAGCACACGCACCATAACCCCAACCTGATTCCAAATCAATCCAGCAATATGTAACGCAACCGATATACCGTTTCATGGTCCTACACACAGTACAGCCCAACCTGCTTTTGTTACAAAATCCACGCATAATAGCCGCAAGTCGACACAAAGAGCTGCAAGATCAAGCATCAACAAGTCAGATCATTCTCGAAAAAAAGCACATGATGGTTAGAAGAAATCGATGATAATATGATTTAATAGAAAAGGGTCCTGATTCATCATGATATCATAAATCAAATTGCAGCAAAATCTTCACGCCATAGTAAACCTGAACCGCAGTGCACCTGCATAAACAACTTTGTGCAGAATTAATCATGACCACTGCCGCAAAGAATGTTGTTAAACATAACCCCTCACAACTTTACGTATCCACCACAAATTGCAGCTTGCTGTCAAACCCGTACGGCAACCCCTGCACATAGCAGCTAATTTTGAGAAAAATTGAAGTCCATGCTTGGATCAAATACAAGGCATAGGAGCAGTCATTAACCTCTCTTCCATGCCGAGTTATGTTCCTCTTCATGTTGAATCCATCATTCCCAGGTTCTTCATGAATACAAGCAAGTTTGATATAAGTCTGAGGCAAAGGCTAACCATTCATAAATCAGAAATTTAATCTTGTCGGCAAGCACCTCTTGGTGCATTAAAGATCCTGATACCTTCAAACAATAAGAAAAGTGGCATGTTAGTGGTAAAACTCTTAATGGAATGAACATGATGATATGGCAGTCACGAACCAAGCCAGTCCAAGAAATCAAAAGAAGAGTTATCGCAGTGAAAAGTGAATTGATGGTAGAAAACTCACATATTTTCCAGCTCATGCTAAAAACAAATTTGTACCTTGATCCCCATCAAAAACAAAGCCTACTTACACCAACAAGCAAAAAAAAACCAGTTCCCCAAGCGTTGCTGAAATCCTGCTACAAACTGTCAAAATTTTAATGCAAAAACTCTGCTACCACACAGACCTACATACAAGGAATAAAATATGTCTAAATTAATTCAAGAAATGACAAAAAAAACAGTTCCAACACTATTGCCAGCTAACAAAATTGTACAACTGCTACAAGACCCATTCTTCACGCCATGTTTGCAGAGCTAGTCCAAAGAATACACAATATGAATAGAACAAGCAGCTTGCCACAAATGATGGCTACACACCCCCTTGCTGCATAAAGCTCAACCTTTACCTACACTAACAGCAAATGAATCATTTCATCATGACCAAACCACAGCATAAAAAAGCATAAAATAAAGAAATGAGGTTCAGCAGAACCAACAATAACAAACAGCCCCAACACGCCTCATTGATTGGAGCCATTACTCCATAAATCGTACGATGCAGAAGACAGAAAAACAGGGCATCTTCCTCAGATCGTACGCTGAACCAAAACCTACAATATACATTGCTACCTCCATCAAGACACCAAAGAGAAACCACCCCCTGCAAAATAAGACAAAGCAGTAAGAAAAATTCACGGTGGGCCTTTACAAAACGCAGGGAATTTGTCAAAGCGGGGGAGGGAGGACTCACTTTTCTTGGACCAAAAGCTCCTCTTCTAAACCGCGAAAAAATCCCCAGACCAAACCCAACTTTCTCTTCAAAAGAGGACCCAAAACAGAAACGCAAGAGGGGATTCTTCCTCTTCAACATTTCAAACCAAATCCTCTTCAAAACTTCTTCAAAACCCCTCGAATCCCAAAACCTCTTCCTCCATTAATCTTCAAATACCTCCCAAACTCAGAACTCTTCGACCTTTCTTCAATCCTAATCCTTTAAAAAAACCCATGACAGAGAAATTTTGAAGAGGACTGAGATCTTCTCCTTCACAAATCTCTGAACCCTTCTACTTCTCCGCCCTCTGCTCCTTATCACCTTGATCCAAAAATCTTCAACAACCGTTAAACTTCAGCCTCCACCTTCTTCCACACCAAACTCCAAAATGCACCATCATCAACCCAAAAGAGAAACCTGTTTCAAAACTTCCATTTCCAACCAAAAACCCATTCAACCAAAAGCAGAAATTGAAAATAGATGAAAAAAGATGACGAAGCAGGGAGACGAAGAGACATTCTGAAATGAAGAAGTTTGGGGCAGATTCATTCGTATGCTTAGCCTATGTATTCAGTGTTTTTTTTCCTTCCTTCATCGAACACAGGCTTGTGGGTCTCTTGTCTGTAAGAAAATGGGGTGAGAAAAGCATCCGTTTTGTTGGGTTTTGAGGTGAGGCTACCTCCGATGGGCCGTGAGGCCCGTTTGTTTTTTTTTCATTTTTTTTTAAAATTTATTTTCATGTACTGCATATTGAGGGCCATTGAATTACCTAGACACACCACAAATAAAACCAACGCACCCCCCTCATTTTCTCTGAAATTTTCTTTTAAAAAAAAGTTTTAATATAAAGTTTTTTCATAATTATATTTTTTTTTTTTAATTTTGTTGAGAGTTTCAATTAATTTATGTACATTTGTTGATATTTTTAATTAATATTGAAAGAATTCTTTAGTAAATAATTTTGGATATACTTTCAATCATATTCTCTTTTTATTCATTTTTTACCATTTTTGGGTCGATGACGAGGATTACCACCGTTTAGCCGTCAAATTATTGGCGTGAAATGTAACAGCCCAAATTTCATTAAATAATTAATTGTAGTAATTAATTGATTTAGTGGGATTTTATGTTAATATTGGAATTAATTTTTATAATTGGAATTAATAGAGAATTGAAAGGAAATTGGAAGGAAAGAAAATAAAAGGGGATATATAAGTGAGAAAGAAGAGAAAGGAAATTAGAGAAAATATTTGGAGAGAAAGAGGAAAGAAAGAAGAAAGAAGAGAAAGAGGAGGAGAAGAAGAGGAAAAGTGGAAAAATCATCAAGAACCAACATCAAAGCTCCGATTAATCGAGGTAAGGGTGAGAAATGTTTCTATTTGATCATTGCATGATGTTATGTATGTTGGGTTGGGGTTTTGGTAGAGTTTTCATCACTTTCCAATTAGGGCAAATGTTGGATTAATCGGTAGATTGATGATTTAATCGGTTGGAACTGAGTAATAACACCGTAGAATAGTCGGGTAACATGTATTGATGCTATTTGTACTGATTTGGATGTTCAAGAGTTTGTGGATGGTGGAATGGTGAAGGAGGGACAGAGTGTGGTTCTGTTCTGCGCAGGTTCGCTGGCTCTCGCCAGGCGAGCGAAGGCGAAGCTTCGCCAGGCGAAGCCCAGCGAATGCTGGCGAATAATTAAGTTTAAGTTCCAGTGGACTTCGCTGGCGAGTTCGCCAGGCGAAGTTGGATAGCGAAGGTTCGCCCAGCGAAGGTGCTGGCGAATGGTGGCGAATGAAGTCAGTAGCTACTGACTTGGGTTCGCTGAGAGAGTTCGCCAGGCAAAGGCCAGGCGAAGGTTCGCTGCGAGGGTTCGCCAGGCGAATGAAGGCGAATGTGACAGCATTTTTCTTTTGCTGTGTTGCTCATGTGGTGATTGTTTGATTGATTCACATAGGTTAATACCTCTATGATATGATATAGATATGATCTATTGTGATGATGTGTACTGTGGGTAGCCTCCGGGCGTGAATCCTAGTTGATGTGCGATGCGTATTAATTATGATAAATAGAAATACATGTGAATACAATGATGAATGTATGTGTATTGTCTAATGAACTTGCGAATGCTTAATGGGTATACAATTATGTGATGAGTATGCATGAGAACATTGTGGATATGTGTGCATGACTTATAATTGTATAAATGGTATTGTGATGTGAATACCTTGATTGTGTGATATATATTGTATGTGCAATCATTGTGTAATTCTTGAAGAGATGAATTATGTAAATGCATGAGATTAAGATGTCGGTCTTAAGTGCATTTGTTGTGGTTGATTGTACATGCATCATTTAGTCAAGAGGCAATATCTGTTAGTTTCGTGGAAACTAGTGGCTTGTCCCAAACCTAGAAGGGTGGGTTTGAAGGCTTAGAGGACGGGCCTTTGTGGTTATCGGTCTAGAAGAGTGGACCCGATTTAATGTAAAAACCGAAAAAAGATAACGGGTTATCGGTCTAGAAGAGTGGACCCGGTTTAATGTAAAAACCGAAAAAAGATAACGAGAGTCGGTACCGCGTTGCATGAGTTGCATTGAGTTGTTGAGTCACATTAATATATGACATATGCATGAAGAGATGCTTATGTGTGAATGATGAGATTGTGAAATTGTGAGAGTATGCATGATGTGGAAATGCTTTACAAATATTCGTGTTGTCATTATATGTGTGGCAAATATATATGACTAAGAAATTGAATTGTGGTGAGAAATACGGAGTGGAACTTGTATTGATTACCTATATATATATATATATAATCTTATGCTTTGATTATTATGGTTATATTTCTCACCCTTCTGCTGTTTTATAATGCTCTACGAGGCATTGCAGATTAGGATGCTGGAGTCCCTTTTGTGAAGTATTCTTCATTCTTTTGAGTCTGCTGCTCTGATATGTAACACCGGGTAGTTAGACTAGTATAGTCATTCTTTTGTGATACATTGCGATGTATCAGTTGATGTGATTGTGTAATCTAACTGATATGATGTATTAATTTGGATTAACTTGTGTGTACGTGGATTAATATTTTGAAAACGATTAAATGATTTGATCTTCCGCTTAATTTTGAAATTGTTACATATCTTATGGAGAAAAATGTGAAAGTGTTTTATTGGTGAAATTGTGGCATTCTTCTTTTATACCTTATTATAAAACCTTTTTACTCTGATAATTTGTATGTGCTTAATTGTTTTATATGCATTTATTTGGGGTATAGAAGGGGGTGTTACAATAGTGGTATCAGAGCAGGTCGGTCCGTCCGGCCAAGTTGTTAGAGTGTTTTTTTCCTGTGTGTTATTGATATGCATGTGTTGCATTATCAATATTGGTTGTTCTTACGCGATTCTGTTGCTGGAATTAGTAAGATGGTTGCAGGAAGGAACGACGAAGCGATTGCGGAGGCATTGACGAGATTGGCGGGGGCAATTGGGCAGAATCCTCCGGCCAATGTGAATGTGAGGAATCATGCTGATGATGGATTCCGTGCTTTGGGGAAATTCCAAAAGAATAACCCTCCGGTCTTCAAGGGAACTCATGAACCGGACAAGGCACAAATTTGGTTGAAAGCTGTGGAAAAGATTTTTGAGTTATGAATTGCTCGGATGCACAGAAGGTGCAGTTTGGGACTCATATGCTCGAAGAAGAAGCTGAAGATTGGTGGGGTAATACTCGCCAAAGATTTGAGGAAGATGATATTGTGATTACGTGGGATTTGTTTAGAGAAACCTTTCTGGAGAAGTATTTTCCAGAGGATGTGCGGGGGAAGAAAGAGATCGAATTTCTTGAGTTGAAGCAAGGTAATTCGACGGTTGCTGAGTATGCGGCGAAATTTGAGGAGTTGATCAAATTTTGTCCTCACTATAATACTGGTAATGCTGAGAGGTCTAAGTGCCTCAAGTTTGTGAACGGTTTGAGACCCGAGATTAGACAAGCTATTGGGTACCAGGAAATCAGACGGTTTTCTGAGTTGGTTAACAAGAGCAGAATTTATGACGAAGACAGTAGGGCTAGGTCTAGCCACTACAAGAGCCTAAGTGATAAGAAAGGAAAAGGACAATTCAGAGGAAAACCTTACGTAACTCCTGCCGATAAGGGGAAACAAAAGGTTGGTTTTGGCAAGAAGCCAAGTGGGGGAGTTTCTACCCCGGTTAGGTGTTACAATTGTGGTGAAGCGGGGCATCGTGCTCCGGAGTGCAAAAGTGTTGAACAGAAGTGTTTTAAGTGTGGCAAGCCAGGCCACAAGGCTCTAGAGTGTAGAAGCGGTGCGGGTGTTACTTGCTATAACTGTGGTGAGCGAGGGCACATCAGTACCAAGTGTGATAAGCCGAAGAAGAATCAAGGGAGCGGGAAAGTGTTCGCTCTATCTGGATCTGAGACTGCTAGCGAAGATCGATTGATCCGAGGTACGTGCTTCATTAATGTACACCTTTGATCGCTATAATTGATATCGGAGCTACGCATTCTTTTATTTCTTTGGATTGTGTT
>CAWUDS030000455.1:30000-37500 GCA_963859935.3 Lathyrus sativus | reverse complement strand
TCATTCATCAATCTATTTAATGAAAAATTGGCAAAATAATGAAAGTACGAGAATTTATTGAAAATTCCCTGTAATCTAGAATTGATACCCGATTAGATAATGTGTAACAATGAAAATGGATATTCTGGAGTTGACATATATTAACAGTTCTTCTTATAATGGAAATAGAGAAGGATTCTAAAAAATCAAGATTCCTGAATTCTTCCGGAATTTGTAATTAATGGTTGCTTGCTATTTGTCCCGAAATTTTTACTTTTCTTTTGTGACTGAAAAGGTATACGTTGGTTTTTTGGAGAGGAGGGATATTCTGATCCATTTTTTTTTTATCAGGTTTTTTGGCGGCATGGCCGAGTGGTAAGGCAGGGGACTGCAAATCCTTTTTCCCCAGTTCAAATCCGGGTGTCGCCTGATCGACAAGATAATGTATTCCGTTTTGTTCATACAAAAACTTTGTCTTTTTTCCATGTGGAAGCAAGGGAAAGCGTTCTTGTCTTGAGACTTGTTTGATTCAAAATTCTACGCATTAAAATGCTTTCAATCTTTGCGTCTCGGATTCCATGAAAAATGAATTCGAGTAGTGAAATAAAAAGGAATAGATCAATCTTGAAGTCAAAGTCTTTTCACTCTACTACTGCTGTAGTGTCTGTCTACTGATTGGGTCTTGAATTAGATTGGATAGGTAGGACGGGGAATAGAATTCCATTTTTCGTTTCGTTGGCGAAGCGATAGAAGAAAAACCTTCTATACAAACTTATGTCCAATATATGAACGCTTCTGCATTTTTTCCATATTTGTTAGCTTAATGAAATTGAATATTTCGATTTATTTTTTTTTTTAATAGTTCTAATTTGATATTAATATTTTTTTTACTATGAATTTCATTTAATGTCAAAAAAAAGACTTCTAGTAAGATTCCGTTAGTATCATTAGTATCAAAAAGGTTTGGTTCTACAGAATATTTGACCGCTAGAAAATAGATTCTAGAATTCCCAATTCTTACACACTATAATTATTATATATTATTGGGCCACCCAGAAGAAGTAAATCAACTAATTGCTTCTTTCTTTTATTTTTCTTTCAAGTTGAAAGAAAAAGTTTCGACAGATATTATCCAGAAAAAATGTTTTGAACCAATTAATGAAGTTCCTTTTTCATTAAGATCCTAAAAAAAGGAAATGGAATTTTTGGAAACATAGAATAAAGTTATCTATTGACTCAATTACCAAAATATTCTGATTATGAATAACTCAACGGGACCCCCTCGAATTCATCAAAGAAAGAGTGGATCCCTGTTGAGTTCTTATGCTTTCATTTCGAAAACGAAATTCATCCGATTATTACAGGGATGATCCCAATCCGGAATATGAACCATAAAAGAAAATACCAATTAAACCGATCACAACAATACCAGCTACAGTACCTATTATCCAAAGAGGAATTCTTCCAGTAGTATTGGCCATTTATTTATCCCACTTTCCTCCACATTTGATCAAGTAGTAAGTCATACTAGAGACCTAAACAGTCATAGATAATTATGAAATGAGATCCTTCCGAATAGGATAAGAGAATTCCTAATATATATACTATTATCTTAATTTCTATTAATTGAAGAAATAATTTGAAAATAAAACAGCAAGTACAAAAATGAGTAATAAACCCCAGTAGAGACTGGTACGATTCAATTCAACATTTTGTTCATTTGGGTTTGATTGTGTCATAGCTCTATAATTCGGATTAGGTTTATCGTTGGATGAACTGCATTGCTGATATTGATCCCAAAAAAGAAACGGTGGGTACCGCTAGTCCGTGAACAGCCAACCATCGTACTGTAAAAATGGGATAGGTCCTATCTATGGTCATTGGAGCCTCCTAAAAAGATCTACTAAATTCATCGAGTTGTTCCAAAGAATCAAAACGGCCAGTTATTAAAGGAATTCCTTGTCGGGTTTCTGTAAAATACTCGTTTGGACGGGGGCTTCCAAATACATCGTAAGCTAAACCCGTGCTGACAAATAACCAACCCGCAATGAATAGGGAGGGTATAGTAATGCTATGAATAATCCAGTATCGAATACTGGTAATAATATCAGCAAAAGAACGTTCTCCTGTGCTTCCAGACATGCCGAGCTCCACATATTCTTATACAGTCAAAGGGGGATCGATTCCATAAAAGATCAGATCAGTAAGTATAAATTGACTGAAATTTTATTTTTGGTTACGATCGGCAATGGAGTACCAAGGGTCTCTTTTGAATCGACGCAATCAGTATAGCTATCCTTCTTCGAAGACAGCAACGAAATTTCACAATCAGTGACAAGATCAACTACTACCAAATAAAATTTCTTTTTTTCTGGTTGTTTCGATGTACTGAATCGAAAATTCCTCAAAGTTTAAGACTATAATATAAGATAGGGGTTCTTTACATTGATTCTTTCTTAGCTTCGGACTATAAATGGAGGATCAATGAAAATGTGGTGAATAGCATGAATTGATTTCTAATAATATAATTCATGAAGGAAATAATAATATTTCTAGAATTCAATTCGATAGGAAACATAGAAATATACTTTTTGGGGGTTGTCGAAGATCCTTTTTGTTAGAATCCCTTCTTGAATTTCATTTTCCAGAATTCAATTCATTAGTCGTCCAGTAACACGTAACAATAATATCAATATCAGTAGACACATATCCAAGAATGACCTATTCATAAAAACTTGCCCTTATTTTAGGCTTGTTTTTTTTTTATGTTATCTGGCGAAATAAAAATTATTTTTAACAAAATAAACTCATTCTGTACTCTGCACAATTTTATATTAAAGTAATATGCTGATGTCAGGCAACTGCATCATTTTTTTATGCCAGTGGGTGTTCCAAAGGTAGCCTTTCAAATTCCTGGCGAGGATGAAGCTACTTGGGTTGACTTATACCATCAACTTTTTTACAGCAGACTTCTTTTTTTAGGTGACGAGATTGAGAGTGAACTAGCAAATCAAGTTGCTGGTATGATGATATATCTCAGTTTAGAGAACAAGAACAAAGATTTGTATCTGTTTATAAATTCTCCCGGCGGAGAGGTTATGTCTGGAATGGCCATTTTTGATACTATGCAAGTTGTAGAAGCACAAGTACATACAATATGCATGGGATTAGCCGCTTCAATGGCATCTCTTATTTTGGCAGGAGGCGGAATTACCAAACGTCTAGCATTTCCTCACGCTTGGCGCCAATGATTCTTATTTGTAGAAGAAGACTATGCCTACGCCAATATGAAGTAAAAAAAGCATGGCACTCTGAGTTCGATATGCAAAAATAATTTTTTTTTAAATCATTCGATTCTATATCGAAAGAGTAGTAGGAAAAAGGGGAAGGGGTATTTACAATTTTATATTTCCTCTTATCTATTAATTAGAGCCTCTTTTAGTGTCACGATTTTTTTTTTACTTCATTTGAAAAAAAAAAAAAGAAACTTTGGGATTGCTGAATCAAAAACTACACGAAATTAAGAGAGCAACGGAATCATCATAGTCTTTAAATTTTTTAAAATATTCTAAAAAAAAAAAAAAGAAAGATGGTTATTGGATTCTTTACTGATCTGGGTCTGATAGACCCGGTATATATATATATATATTTTTATTTCTTCAATGAAAGGTAAAAAAAATGAAAAATTAAAAGTATAGAGCCGTATGCTATATAAAAAATCCAAAAGATGCTTGCCTGTACGGCTTTCAATTTAAATTGAAGTTCTTTTGAATATCCCTTCTTTCTTATTTTTTTAAGTCAAGATTGAGAGAAAAAACCAAAATATATTATACTATCAGGGTAATGATCCATCAACCTCATAGTGCCCCTTATGAGGGACCATCAGGAGAATGTATGCTGGAAGCAGATGAAATGGTGATACTTCGAGAAACAATAACAGCTATTTATTCGCAAAGAACACGCAAACCGGTATGGCAGATATCTAAAGACCTGGAAAGGGATCATTTTATGTCACCCGAAGAAGCCCAAGCCTACGGAATTATTGATTCCGTATCAGATTCTTTGCCTACGGAAGCAATTTTTGATTCCGGAGCAGATTCTTTTTTTTAAATGCAAAATTT
The DNA here is from genome assembly GCA_963859935.3 of Lathyrus sativus. Classification (NCBI taxonomy): domain Eukaryota; kingdom Viridiplantae; phylum Streptophyta; class Magnoliopsida; order Fabales; family Fabaceae; genus Lathyrus; species Lathyrus sativus. Next base: position 33,400 of record CAWUDS030000455.1, on the reverse strand, counting down.
GCATATGTCAATATTGATAGTTGGAATCAATATTGATGTTTGGACTATTTCTGTCCTTTTTATTCCTACTAAACACAGAATTTGCTTTCAAACTATTTCTGTCCCCACTATTTTTTTTCTTCTGGGAATAGTGGATTTATTCCTAAACCTTTGTCCCTAATAAACACAGATTTATTCCTAATAAATACATGCATGAGATGTTGTCTTTTCTCTTTTTAATCGTCTTAACAACCAGATTTCATAGAGTCGAATAAATTCTAAATGGAAATTATTGGGTTAGGATTGATCGAAACCAGCTCATTATGTATATGATTCACCATGCCAACTATAAAACAACTTATTAGAAACGCAAGACAGCCAATCCGGACTGTAACAAAATCTCCCGCTCTTCGGGGATGCCCTCAACGCCGAGGAACATGTAATAGGGTGTATGTGCGACTCGTTTAGATCATATACTCAAATTAAAAAATCGATTCTATTAATAAGAATTGTATATATATAATTCTATTGTGTATAAATTTTGTATCAAATTTATGGTTTCTCAATTGGTGCAAACCAAATCACCTTCATTTTCAATTTAAGATGCAAAGTATATTCCCCTTGGGGATAAAGTAGTTTCCCATTAAGCGGGAAAAATCCTATTTGAAAGAAAAACAAATTATGCCCTAAATTTAGAACGGACTAAGAGGGTCAACTACCCAGCTAATCTTCATACTTAAATACCGTTACTGTATAGCTAGATTTCATTGTGAAAGACCTATTACTAGATATTTCATGGGTAGAGCCCAGAAGTGTGAACTGTACAAATTCACAATAACATTGATTGAATCAAGATTCAATGAAGGAAGGGGCTCCGGTGTATAGAGAGGACCTCACCGTTTAACAAGTAATCATAGAAACGATGGAACCCACCATTTCTTTGTTTATTTTATTTACTATGGTTTTTGGCATACCTAGTATCAATAGAAGTTATTATTTAGAGTTTCAATACTTATACTTAGAAAAAATGAAAAAAAATCGTGGTTGGGAAGGTTATAGTAGCAAAAGCCATTGGAATTTTTATTTTATATATTGGAAGAATCCATGTTGTTAGTAATATACTAGAAAGGATAAAAGAATAACTGAAAGAAAAAATCAAAATAGTTATTCATCGAAGTCTCATTTATCCAATGATCAGAACTAAACGAGGATCCATCGCTCGAAAACGGAGGACAAAAAGTCGTTCCTTTACATCAAGCTTTCGCGGAGCTCTTACTCGAACTATTTCGCAACAGAGAAGAAAAGCTTTGGTTTCGTCTCAGCGGGATAGAGATAGGAAAAAAAGGGACTTTCGAAGTTTGTGGATCAGTCGAATAAATGCAATAATTCGACAGAATAAAGAAAAAATCTACTATAGTAATTTAATGTATAATCTGTACAAGAATCAATTGCTTCTTAATCGTAAAATCGTTGCACAAATAGCTATATTAAAGGGGAATTGTCTTTTTACGATTGCCAACGATATCATTAATAAAACTTCCCCGGAGAGTGAACTCCGGGAAGGTGGTAGAATAAAAGAGATTTGTATGATAAAATAGAATTCATATGAATTATGAAAATAATAAACCACGCTCAAAAAAAAATACCAATCCGCATAAACTTTGAGTTTAGATTCAATTAATGAAGTAAAGTAACTCTATTTTTTTTTTTTTAGAACAGGAGTTCTAGTAATCGACTTGCTTTTTTCATATTTTTTTTTTTTTTCATATTTTTTTTCATATTTTTTTTTTGCAATTTTAAGAAGAGGTGACGAACTTCCAAAAGGTAACAAAGATAAAATACGAGCTTGTTTTATAGCAATCGTAATCCATCGTTGTTGTTTTAAGGTCAATTTATTAACACGTCTAGATAAAATTTTGCCTTCTCGAGTGACAAGTTTGAAAAGTAAACTCAAGTTTTTATAATCAATTCGATCCCCAAATTGGATTAGGGGCGACCTCCTACGAATTGATTTCTTCTTCTTCGATTTAACAAACAGTAGCTTAGATGATTTAACAAACAGTCGCTTAGATTTATCCATGGTTTGTTTATTCCTATACCGAAAATCCCGTTTGTTATAAAACAAAGGATTTGTTTTAGTTATATATATTCTTATTTTTTTTTTTTTTTTTTTAATAAATTTTATTTTTTATATAAGGAAATAGATCCTATATAATGATATATGTATATAATTTCATGTTATAGAATTTTATTTATAGAATATAGAGAAGATAATTTCTCTGATATCTATATAATTCATTTTTATGTTATTTAATTTTTTCAATTTACCTCCTAAGGGTAATACACAAGTAATCCATTTTCTCTATTTCTTGATCTCTGCGTGAATCATATGTTTGCAACAAAAGGGACAGAATTTTCTCAATTCCAATCGACTAGGCGTATTGTGTCGATTCTTTTGAGTAATATATCGAGAAATACCTCTCGATTCCTTATTAACACTCTTTTTATCACAACTAGTACATTCTAAAATAACAGTTATTCGGATATCTTTACCCTTAGCCATGAGCCTCCTTTGGTTTTTTTTATTCACTTAACTCTTCGATTTTAAGATTCGAAGGGAAGAAGAAAAAAGGAACGAAAAAAAATATAAGTTGATAAGTCAAAATAAAATTCTGAAATATTTTGTTCCAATTCATTTTATATAGTACAGTAATAATTCACTACTACAATGCTTTCGAAATATATTTCGAATTACAGTATAGTATTTCTGTTTTTATTTAAATATCTTTTATGATATTATTGCCCCTACCCTAATAATTCCATTTCTGGTCTGACTATTCAGAATTCTAATAGTTATTAATAGCAATGGAATTGAAGTATTAATTCAATTCCATTTAAACGAAACCTGGGCAAAATTCAAAATTTCACGGAGGCCCAATCCACCTTTTTGAATTTCCTTAATTTATTATTCTAGTATAAAAAAAGCAACGAAGAGGGATTGAATCACAGATATTTTATTGGATCCCTAATCTTCGTCACCCTTTCCCGTGCCAATAACTAGAATCAAAAAAAGGGGAATGTCAATGCATCTGGGAATAAACGATTGATTTCGATCAAGAGACCCGCTAGAGCCGCGAACCATAAAGTACTTGCCACTGGTGCCACAGAGAGATATGTTTTTAGATCTCGCATTTCCAATCCTCCTTCGTTTTTTCTTGTAATTTTGAATACCTAATAATACAGAATATAGGAATATGATTCCATGTTTTTTTATTAATAAAATCACTTGGATTTGTCGGGGGAAGTCCGAATCCAAATTGAATTGTACAACAATTCATTAGATATTTTTTTATAGAGTACTTTTTTTATAAGAATTAGAATAATAGACTATTATTCTAAATTCTATTATATATATATATTA
>CAWUDS030000455.1:0-27500 GCA_963859935.3 Lathyrus sativus | reverse complement strand
TACAAAGGATTGCGTATGGGAAATATTGAAACCGTCCTTTCCAGTAGTATCGCTGCTGTATTTTTTGCAGCTTTTGTTGTTGCTGGAACTATGTGGTATGGTTCAGCAACTACCCCGATTGAATTATTTGGTCCTACTCGTTATCAATGGGATCAGGGATACTTCCAGCAAGAAATATATCGAAGAGTTGGTAGTGGGCTAGTCGAAAATCAAAGTTTATCAGAAGCTTGGTCTAAAATTCCTGAAAAATTAGCTTTTTATGATTACATCGGTAATAATCCGGCAAAAGGGGGTTTGTTTAGAGCGGGCTCAATGGACAATGGAGATGGAATAGCGGTTGGTTGGTTAGGGCATCCTATCTTTAGAGACAAAGAGGGGCATGAACTTTTTGTACGTCGTATGCCTACCTTTTTTGAAACTTTTCCGGTTGTTTTGGTAGACGGAGACGGAATTGTTAGAGCAGATGTTCCTTTTCGAAGGGCAGAATCGAAGTATAGTGTCGAACAAGTAGGTGTAATTGTTGAATTCTATGGTGGCGAACTCAATGGAGTCAGTTATAGCGATCCTGCTACTGTGAAAAAATATGCTCGACGTGCTCAATTGGGTGAAATTTTTGAATTAGATCGTGCTACTTTAAAATCGGATGGTGTTTTTCGTAGCAGTCCAAGGGGTTGGTTTACTTTTGGACATGCTTCGTTTGCTCTGCTCTTCTTTTTCGGACACATTTGGCATGGTGCTAGAACCTTGTTCAGAGATGTTTTTGCTGGTATTGATCCAGATTTGGATGCGCAAGTAGAATTTGGAGCATTCCAAAAACTTGGAGATCCAACTACAAAAAAACAGGGAGTCTGATAGAAATAGGTTTGTTCCTTTTCGATTCGATTTTTTTTTTGTTATGTGAATTTGATATTAGGGAACTAGATAAATCTTGATTCCATTTTGTTTTACTCTTGTTCTTTCTTTTTCTTTATCCAGGAGATAATCCCCCAAAACAGGTATGAAAGCTATAATTGTAAACCACGATCAAATCTATGGAAGCATTGGTTTATACATTCCTCTTAGTCTCGACTTTAGGAATCATTTTTTTCGCTATTTTTTTTAGAGAACCCCCTAAAGTTCCCACTAAAAACACGAAATGATTGAGAATTATCTCAATTGAATGAAGTAATGAGCCTCCAATATCGTAATATTGGGGGCTCATTACTTCAACTAGTCCCCATGTTCTTCGAATGGATCTCTTAGTTGTTGAGAGGGTTGCCCAAAAGCAGTATATAAGGCATACCCAGTAAAACTTACAATTAAACCGGATATAGAGATGGCAATTAGGGTTGCTGTTTCCATGATTCTATAATATCAAGACTACAATGGATCTATAGGGTAAGATCCTTTATCTACAGCGGAATGGTATACAAAGTCAACAGATCTCAATAAAAAAATAGGATTTATGGCTACACAAACCGTTGAGGGTAGTTCTAGATCTGGTCCAAGACGAACTGTTGTAGGAGATTTATTGAAACCATTGAATTCAGAATATGGTAAAGTAGCTCCGGGGTGGGGAACTACCCCTTGGATGGGGGTTGCAATGGCCCTATTTGCGGTATTTCTCTCTATTATTTTAGAGATTTATAATTCGTCCCTTTTACTGGACCAAATTTCCATGAATTAGAGAATTCGATTCACAAGAACCAACTAACTAGCTTTTCAATAGAAAAGTCAAGTTTAGCATTTAGATCGTTCATTTTTAGACCATTCCATTTTGATTTGGTAGTTGGACCGCGAAACTTCTTTGTTTCTCTATTTCCGGAATATGAGTGTGTGACTTGTTATAATGGATCCTATTGATAGTACAGAACATAAAATGGATACGTCATCTTATCTTGATAGATGGCTTTACCCCGTCAGATATTTATTCTAGTATCTGGAGCACGGAATATAGAAAATAAATAGATTCTAAAGTGTTAGAACTATGATTCATACTTAATATTTATATTTAGACCTCGCAACCGGACGAAAAAAAATGAAAGAGTTAGAAGAATTCATTTAGAAAAAGAAATGGAATTTTATTCGGCCGCCGCTTATCCATTTCTTTGTATTTTTTTTTTTTCATTATATCTATTTATTGAAATTGAATAAGTGATGATCTAGCAGTTCTTACTCAGGGAATTCTTGGACTTCGATTAAAGGTTTTTTTGGAAATCATCGTGGTTCTGGTATGAATCTCAGGTTTTCCATTGATTCTATAGGGTCTTAACAAGAAAATTCTTATCAATAAAAAAAAAAAACAGAAGTCAAATCTTATTACATACACAATACAAAAAAAATGAAGTAAATAATAGAATATTCAAGAGGCCTGTAAGGATCAAGAGAAAAGACGAGTGAGCCGACTTGAAATTTTGGCATTATAAACACTAAGAATATCTTGTAGATTTCTATTTTTTGGATCTTCAAAAAAGACTGGAATCATAGGATTAACTTCAGAAGTTTCAAACTTTCTATTACACATATCTGTTTTCCAAATAACCAGTATTTGAGTCTTTTTGTTTGAGCCGTACGAGATGAAATTTTCATATACGGTTCGAAGGGGGGTTCCTTGGTTTACCTATCTCAATAAAGTCTATGATTGGTTCGAAGAACGTCTTGAGATTCAGGCCATTGCCGATGATATAACTAGTAAATATGTCCCTCCTCATGTAAATATATTTTATTGTTTAGGAGGAATTACACTTACTTGTTTTTTAGTCCAAGTAGCGACGGGTTTTGCTATGACTTTTTATTATCGTCCAACCGTTACGGAGGCTTTTGCTTCTGTTCAATATATAATGACTGAGGCTAACTTTGGTTGGTTAATCCGATCAGTTCATCGATGGTCAGCAAGTATGATGGTATTAATGATGATCTTGCACGTATTTCGCGTGTATCTCACTGGTGGTTTTAAAAAACCTCGCGAATTGACTTGGGTTACAGGTGTAATTTTGGGTGTATTGACTGCATCCTTTGGTGTAACTGGTTATTCTTTACCTTGGGACCAAATTGGTTATTGGGCAGTCAAAATTGTAACAGGTGTACCCGATGCTATTCCTGTAATAGGATCCTCGGTGGTAGAGTTATTGCGCGGCAGCGCTAGTGTGGGACAATCTACCTTGACTCGTTTTTATAGTTTACATACTTTTGTATTACCTCTACTTACTGCCGTATTCATGTTAATGCACTTTCCAATGATACGTAAGCAAGGAATTTCCGGTCCTTTATAGAGAATATGAATCATAGATATTTGTAATAAATCATTTGGGGGAGGAGTAATAGTATTTCATTGCTACAAATATGCATTATTTTTTTTGAATAAGACATGTATTTGGATATTTCCCTTCCACTTAACAAAATAAATTGGATTCTTTATTTGACATACACGAATAGTGGAAGGGAACTCTCCGAAAAAAGAATGGATTATGGGAGTGTATGACTTGAACTATTGATTGGGCCATGCAGATATATGACTTCATCTTATCTGCCACATTTGAATTCACAATTAAATGTGTCTTTGTTCCAACCACGGCGCCAGTCCTCTACAGAGGATAGTCAGTCCGGTTCGCTTGAAGAAAATATTTTCTATGATCAGACTCGATCATATCCTGTGCATGAACAGGCTCCGTAATATCCAGTAAAATAAGTAAAATGATATAATCTAAATTATGTAACATGTATTTCATTAAACTTAATAGTATGGAAATGCATTCATTTCCTATGCATTGACTCAATTTATGATACTATCGGAGTTAAACAAGTAGATCTAAAGAAAAAGCGGGTTGTATTATATTAGTAACAAGTAAATCCTTTCTATGTCAAAAATTCCGAAAATTCTTTTTTTGAGGTATACCAGGCGAAAGGTTTGAGATCACCCAGAAAGAACTTTGGATTTTGAAAACTTACTTGGGTGAAAAGCATTTACTTAAAAATAAGAACTGAATTTTTTGCATTTACAATGGATAGTTGTAATTTCGAAAAAAAAACAATTAAATCCATTTTATTACATATTATTACATAGAATCATGATATATGAGTGACTAACATATAAAGAATTTCTATGTCTGCATTCAGTTTGTTTGATTCGTGCTCGAGCCGGATGATGCAAAATTATCATGTCCGGTTCTTTCGGAGGATGGATCTATAAGAATTCACCTATCCCAATAACAAAAAAACCTGATTTGACGGATCCTGTATTAAGAGCGAAATTGGCCAAAGGGATGGGTCATAATTATTATGGCGAACCCGCATGGCCTAACGATCTTTTATATATTTTTCCAGTAGTTATTCTGGGTACTATTGCCTGTAACGTAGGCTTAGCGGTTCTCGAACCATCAATGATTGGGGAACCCGCGGATCCGTTTGCAACTCCTTTGGAAATATTGCCCGAATGGTATTTTTTTCCCGTATTTCAAATACTTCGTACCGTACCCAATAAATTATTGGGCGTTCTTTTAATGGTTTCAGTACCCGCGGGATTATTAACAGTACCTTTTTTGGAAAATGTTAATAAGTTCCAAAACCCATTTCGGCGTCCAGTAGCAACAACCGTCTTTTTGATTGGTACCGTCGTGGCTCTTTGGTTGGGTATTGGAGCAACATTACCTATTGAAAAATCCCTAACGTTAGGGATTTTTTAAATTGATTCTATTGTCAAATAAAATATCATGACAGGTGTATTGTGTATCTAGGGAAAATTCACTTTGAAATGACTAATCCCTAGATCCATCTATTTCATTTTATACCTATTCTGAATATATTGATTTGTGCTAAAGATTCAAATTTAATATTGGAAGCTTTCTTTTTATAAATAAAAAAAAAATGAAAGATTCAAAAAAATCCAATGGATTTTCAATTTATACAAAATGATTTTCGATTTGTAAAATGTTTAATATATTTTTTAAATCTTCTACGCGAAAATGTTCAATTTTCATAAGGTCTTCTTGACTCTTATTCAAAAATTCAAATACTGTATGTATATTGGACTTTTTAAGACAATTATAGATCCGGGGAGGCAATTCTAATTGGTCAATAAAAATGGATTTCAATGTAATTTCTTTTTGAGTGTTCGTTAGTTTATCCTTAACGAATCTATCATGATCATGAAAAGTAAAAAGGGGCCAAGTCATTTTGTGTTGATTGTTTTCCAAATTGAAGTTTTCTTCTTCTGCATGTAAAAAAGGAATAAATAAATCAATCAAATTCCGGGAGGCTTCATAAAGTGCTTCCTTAGGAGTGAAACTTCCATTTGTCCATATTTCGAGAAATAGTATGTCTTGTTTTTCATTTCCATTCACATAAGAATGAATACTATAATTTGCATTTCTAACAGGCATGAATACAGCATCTATAGTATAACTTCCATCTTGAATGTTGTTTAGTGTTTTTATACGATATCCCCGCTTTCTCTCAATTTGTAATTCAATACACAAATTAATAGGTTCCGTTAGGTTAGCTATATGTTGTGTCTTATCAATGACTTCCACCGAAGGTGGTAAAATGATGTCTTGAGCAGTTACATATCCAGGACCTTTGAAAGAAATAGACGCCTCCCGAGTTCCATACAGATTACTTCTCAATACAATTTCTTTCAAATTCATTAAAATTTCATGTATTGATTCTTGAATACCTACTACGGTAGAATATTCATGTGGTATTTTCTCAGATTTTGCACGTGTGATACATGTTCCGTCTATTTCTCCGAGCAAAATTCTTCGCATTGCAATGCCTATTGTATCTGCTTGACCTTTCAGAAGTGGAGACAGAATAAAGCGTCCATAATAAAGACGCTTACTGTCTACCCTTGATTCAACACACTTCCACTGTAGTGTCTTAGTAGATACTTTTAGTTTTTCTCGAATCATAGTAATCTATTTTTATGAAACTCTTGATTTAATTGTTTATTTCTCTTGAAATCTTTTTCTTTCATATTTATTGTTAGTTTTACACACGTCTTTTTTTAGGAGCCCTACATCCATTATATGGTATAGGGGTTACATCCCGTATAACGTTTAATAGTATCCCACTTCGAACAATAACTCTTAATGCCGCATCTCTTCCTCGACCGGGACCCTTTATGCTGACGTCTGCTCGTTGCATGCCTTGATCGACTACTGTTCGAAGAGCATTTCCCGTTGCGGTTGTAGCGGCAAATGGTGTCCCCCTTCGTGTACCCTTGAATCCACATGAACCGGCGGAGGACCAAGAAATCACCCGACCTCCTACATCTGTAACAGTCACAATGGTATTATTGAAACTAGCTTGAATATAAATAACCCCCTTTGGTATTTTACGCGGATGCTTACGCGAACCAATACGTCCAGTTTTCCGTGAACCAAGTTTTGGTATAGATTTTGCCATTTTTTTTTTATTTAAAAAAAAAGATAAGTCCGAAATATATGGATATATCCATTTCCTGTCAAAAAGGATTCTTTACTATTTTCTAACTAGTTATTCTATTGTATTCTATAATTCGATTAATATAGAATACCCTTTTTTCAAATATTAAGCAATAAGCAATTCTATTTATTCGAATACTTATAACTATAGACTAGATTCGAATATAGAATCTAAATTTTTCGATTTGTATGATTTAGTATTTAAGAAAAGGGCTTTCCATTAATAAGATTTTGAATTCTATTCAAAATCTTATTAATGGAAAGCCCTTAATTTATATTAATTTAATATTTTATATTAATTTAATATTATCCTTGTCGTTGTTTATGTTTTGGATTCGAACAAATTACTATAAGTCGACCTCGCCTACGGATCAATCGACATTTTGCACAAATTTTACGAACAGAGGCCGCTACTTTCATATTTTTAACTCCTTAGAAATTAAATTGAATACCAAATTTATATATTGTAAGAAAATGGGGTTTCCTTACATTTTGAACTTAAAATTGTTCCTCCTAAAAAATATTTTCAAGTTATAAAAGAGTCGGGTGGTCGTCGTCATCGACGTCCCCAAGAATAGAAACCCTATCAATCAATAGGGCCAAAATCTTCATCAATCTCTTCCAAAATCAAAATCTGCCGACCGGCATTTCGAGAATAATGTTGATACAATAAACTGTGTACAAATTCTCGATCATATTGCATATATCCTACAACAAAATATGAATCTGAGGTGGCTGCTGAGCTCACCTTTATAAATAAGCCCTCATACTTAAGGTCTTTGTCTATTTCTGCTAGAAAATCGTCTGCGTGTTCCGAAATCGGAATATAGAAGGTTACCAAATGTAAGGTAATCATAGAGAAATATCCTTGGGTGTTTTTTTTTTTCTCTTGAAATTCAATTTACCTAAAGCAACCTGCAACGTTGCAGGTTGCTTTAGGTAAATTGATAGATTCAATAAAATTAAGCGAAGTACCCACCATGATCGTCATCGTCACTAGGACCAGCCAAAATAACAACATCCAAAGGGCCCCAATTGGGATCCAGAAGCGCACCAAACAAAATATTCATATGGGCTTCTAAATAAAAGCGATACAATAAAAATCGTGTTTCTCTTCGATTATATTGCGAATACATTCGGATAAAATAGAATTCTGCGGAGGGTTCTACTGGGTCTCTAACTATAAATTTGGAGTCGTCATCCTGAAATTCTTTTTTCATGACTTTCATAAAATCGTCTGTGTGTTTCGTAATCGGAAGAAGTAATTTTACCATATTAAGCATATTATCTCACCTCCTATTTTTTCTAATCGAGCCTGTCGATCGGTGATTATACCCCTAGAAGTAGAAAGAATTACAATCCCTATTCCTCCCAAAACTTTTGGGATTTTGGGATAGTTAGAATATATTCGTAGACCGGGCGTACTAATCTGTTTAAAATTTAAACAACTTTTAAAAGGATATGATCCTTTATTATTTCTTCTATACTTTAGAGTTAAAACTAAAAACTTTTTGTTGCTTTCTCGATGTTTTCTGACGTTTTCAAGAAAACCCTGTCGTAAAAGAATTTGAACAATGTTTTCGTTCATCTTAGTGAACGGTATTGGAATAATTCTTTTTCTATTCATGTCCGCATTGCGTAACAATGTGAACATATTTCCGATCATATCTTTGTTCATGATAGCCTCCTGTAATTATGTTTTTTTATGCTATTAGGTGGAAGATAATAGGGTTTTCTTTCTAAGATAACGGAGCTGTTTTTTTTTTTTTATTTATAAGAGGTAGAATAACCCGGTTGAAGAGAGTATATATTTCATTTTTATTTTAATATTTTTCTCGAAAATAAACAAATGAAAGGCTTTTATTCTGTACATGTTAAATCATGAATTAGTACATGGAATCTCCAATAACCCTTGATGTATGTATCCTTAGGTCTATGTGTGTATATGGACCATAGATCCTGTTCATGGATATTTATGTATGGATCCCCTTTATATTTATATAATATATATATATAAATCCTACTACCGATTCATGGGGATACTCCATCAAATATCAAGTATAACGTATTATATCAGATTATAGCACCTCGGGTGCGAGTGAAATTATTTTAGTAAAATTTAACTGTCTCAATTCTCGGGCTATTGCGGAAAAAATTCGAGTTCCTTTTGGATTTCCCTGTTTATCAATGAGAACGGCTGCATTATCATCATATTTTATTATTATACCATTATGACGTTTTAGTTCTTTAGAGGTACGTACAATTACAGCTCTGATGACTTGAGATCTTTCTAACGATGAATTTGGCACTGCTTTTTTGATTACAGCGACAATAATGTCACCCATATAAGCATACCGTCGATTACTAGCTCCTATGATTCTAATACACATCAATTCGCGCGCTCCGCTATTATCGGCTACATTTAAATAGGTTTGAGGTTGAATCATATCCTTTTTTCTTATCTTTCAGTCAAAAAGTTGAAATAAAAAAAATATTGTGTGTTCAAAAAAAAAAAGAAACGGAGAATTTCCTTTTTTCATACTAACATTCGTTCTAATGATTATTTGGAAAAAATGAATTGAGTTCGTATAGGCATTTTGGATGCCGCTATTGAAATCGCCTTTCTAGCGATATTTTCTGGGACCCCTCCCATTTCATAAAGTATTTTTCCGGGTTTAACAACAGCTACCCAATATTCAGGCGATCCTTTTCCCGAACCCATACGCGTTTCGGTAGGTCTTACTGTAACTGGTTTGTCTGGAAATATGCAGACCCATATTTGTCCACCCCGGCGAACATTTCGTGACATTGCCCGTCGACCCGCTTCTAGTTGTCTAGATGTGATCCAAGCGGGCTCAAGTGCCTGAAGAGCATATTTTCCGAAGCAAATTTTATTACCGCGAGAGGCGTTTCCTTTTAATTTCCCTCTATGATGTTTGCGGAATCTCGTTCTTTTTGGGTTATAGTTGATGGTTATTTCTCAATTCCATCTCTATTACAGAACCGTACATGAGATTTTCACCTCATACGGCTCCTCGCAAATAAATCGATTGAAAAATCTGGAACCGAAAAAAGAATAATAATTAAAATAATATACACTAATATACATATTTTTTTCTAAAATAGAAAATGAAATAGAATCGCGGGATTTTCGCGGGCGAATATTGACTCTCTGATTATAAATTGAAGATGTAATGTTGGGTTCGTCCACAACTCCTCAAAAAACCATGAATTTTTAGTTTCTTCCGCCATCCCATCTAATGAATCAGTAAGATTTCTAATTTTCATGGAATCTTTTGTATTCACAGGTTCCGTCGTTCCCATCGCTTTTCAATTTATGGTTAGGTCTAAATTCTACAATGGAGCTGCTTTAATAAGATTAATAAGATTTTGTTTTTTTTTTATTCTTTTTTGTTGAATCAACCCTCTCAGTTTTCTTGATTCGTGGCTCTTTATTCGTTTATTCTAATATTCATCCATATATGGATGAATTTTGAATATTGATGCTTTATTACACTACTTTTTATGAGATGACCAATAGACCTTTACATAGTAGAATTCTATATCATTAATATCCTTTTTCTAGCTTTCTTTCACCCCTTCATTTATCTGTATATTCTTATTGCTTTACAACTAATAATTTTATTTTTTTATTTCAGTTGCTATAATTATATCACCACATAGATCCTTATTTTGATTTTCTATTTTCGGCAGTTCTTTCTATCCAGATAATGGGAAGCGATGAGTAGGTTTTTTATAGTAATGAATTCTACGAATTTTTGTAGAAATTGAAACACTCAAAAAAAACCAACGAGTCACACACTAAGCATAGCAACTCCTTCATTCTAAAATGATTCATTAATTTTTTTTTATTCAATCTTCCAAATTTTGTAATTTCTTCAACGTAAAGTATTTCAAATTGTCATTTTTTGTTTTAAAAAAAGATGCAACGTTATAAGGGAAAGTTGATTAGTCGTTGTTTAGAAGTTTTGAAATATCCAGATTTTGACTCCGAATACCCCAAACAAAGTTACAAGTGGAACGGAACAAAAATCCATTGGAGCTCGAATGGTTTGTAGAGGAACCCTACCTTCTCTCGTCCATTCGACACGTGCAATTTCTTTTCCTTCCATACGTCCCGCAATTTTTATTTGAACTCCTTTTGTATCTGCCTGTTCAGCTAATTCAATACCTTTTTGCATTGCTTTACGAAACGAAATTCGATTCCGTAATAGTTCGCTTAAAAATTCTGCAACAATTTTAGCGTCTCTATAAAGATAAGGACTTGGAAGTTTTGTAATTTCAAGGTCGAGTTCTCGGTTCCCACAAGTTACTTTTTTTTGCACTTGAGTCTTTAATTGTTCGACTCTTAGATCCTTAACCTTTTCTTTTAAGGAGTCTGGAAGTCCCATATAGATTATCACTTTAATCAGATCGATTCTTTTTTGAATCTTTATTCGTCCCATTCCATAGCCAGAGATATCGGTCTCGAATTCACAGGATTCGGGTACCGTTTTTTGTATAAAATTATTGATACAATATCGTATAATTTTATCTTCTTTTACATTCTCGGAATACATTTTTGGTTTTGCAAACCAAATAGAATAATGACTTTGAGTTGCACCAAGTCGGAAAACAAGCGGATGTATTTTTTGGCCCATAACCACCACTCGGTATCTTTTTGTTTATCCATAATTATATTTTTTTTTATTAAACTTTCTATATCTTTATTTCTTTTTCTGTTGCAGAATAATACAATTCTTTTTATTCTGCAACAGATTGAGTAATTTATTAATTAATCCGAATCCTCATAATGTTCATTTTTATCAATGATGATTGCGAAAAGTATCCTAAAATGAATGGGAAAATTCACTTCAATGATGATTGTGACCTGTATTTTTAAATATATGGTAAAAAAATATAGGTCCAAGGGTAAATTGAGAAATATATTTTTTCTCATTTTTTGGATACCCTCCCAAGTTTTCGAGTAGGTGAAAATTCTCCTAATTTATGGCCTACCATACGATCTGTTATATAAATAGGTAAATGCTCTTTTCCATTATGGATAGCAATGGTATGCCCAATCATTGTAGGTATAATGGTAGATGTTCTGGACCAAGTTTTTATTAACTCCTTTTCTCCTTTTGTGTTAAGCTTCTTTATTTTTCTTAATAAATGATTGGCTACAAAAGGATTTTTTGTTCGTGAACGTGTCATAGTTAATTATTCCTCCTATAATAACTAAAAAAGTTAATTTTGTTCTCTTATATTTCCAATTCTAAAATATAGAATCTCTAAAAAAAGAAAATCCTATAATGTCCCAGTAAATTGCTATTTTCTTTTGTAAAGACGAAGAAACAAATTCTATTTTATCTACGCTTACGCTCGACTATTTACTACGGCGACGAAGAATCAAATTATCACTATATTGATTCGTTTTTCTAGTTCTTCTTCCAAGTGCAGGATAACCCCAAGGAGTTGAGGGTTTTTTTCTACCAATTGGGGCCCTCCCTTCACCACCCCCATGTGGATGGTCTACAGGGTTCATAACGACCCCTCTTACTACAGGACGCTTGCCTCGCCAACGTTTAGCTCCGGCTCTGCCCAAACTTTTCTGGTTTACCCCAACATTCCCTACTTGTCCAACTGTTGCTGAGCAGTTTTTGGATATCAAACGGACCTCGCCAGAAGGTAATTTTAATGTTGCTGATTTACCTTCTTTTGCAATCAGTTTCGCTACAGCACCCGCTGCTCTAGCTAATTGTCCACCCTTTCCAAGTGTTATTTCTATGTTATGTATGGCCGTGCCTAACGGCATATCGGTTGAAGTAGATTCTTATCAAAACCCCTTCCCAAACTGTACAAGCTTCTTCCAAAGCATACGGCTTTCTGGATGTAGATTCTAATATCTATACAGCTGCATCTTATATATCGTTTATTTCGTAGATTATAAATGACATAACGAAGTACCATACCACATGAGTGGATATATATTATACGAATCCAAATCTTCCGAATGACTCATGTTATGATCTTCTACATCCTAGGTCTTTCTGTTCCGTTCCTTCATCTGGCTTATGTTCTTCATGTAGCATTCAGACCGAATGACTCTATGAAATTACGTTGCTACTTACACCTAGTACGGGTAACGTAGGAGACATTTCTATTTTTTCCCGGGGGAATCCTTAGAATTACCACTGCTTCGCTTTCAATTTGTCCTTGACCATCAAATGAAATGTGAATAATCCGGATCTTCCCCTTATTTGTTTGAAACGAGGAGCGCTTCGTGTTCTGTCGGTGCTTGAAACAATTTTGTCTTCTCCATATTACTATATCTCTAGGGTCAATAATGGTATATTAGCAACTACTGAACTCAATCACTTGCTGCCGTTACTCTTCAGTTTTCTGTTGAAGTCTATCCTGTAGAGGTACTCCAATTGGATAAGAGATCGATTTCTAGGTTTCGCCATAAACCTAATTGGTTACTTCCAATTACGTAAATCAATAGTTCAAACCGCACTCAAAGGTAGGGCATTTCCCATTTTTATAGGAACTTCTGTACCATAAACAATGGTATCTCCAATTATAGCCCCTCTGGGGTGTAAAATATATCTTTTCTCACCATCCCCATAGTGTATGAGACAAATGTGTGCATTTCGATTAGGGTCATATTCTATAGTTATGATTCTACCATATATGTCTTTTTCATTGCGTCGAAAATCAATTTTACGGTATAGACGCTTATGACCTCCCCCTCTATGCCCTGCGGTAATAATTCCTCTGGCATTACGCCCTTTACAACAATGATGTTGTCCAGAAATCAAACGATTTCGTGAATTGGATTTCACTTGACTGTTTAAGGCTCCATTGCGTGTGCTCGGGCTCGAAGTTTTATGTATCGCCATGTTATTAATTGTTTAAGTTCTTTTCTTTCTAACTAAGAGGTGGAATAGAATAACCCGATTCTAAGGAATCGAATAAGCCGGTTCAAGCATAATGATCATACGTTTGTAATGCATTGTATGTCCCATAATAGGTCGCATTCTTCTACCGTTTCTTGGGAGTCCATCGTCCATTGATACAGATCAAATGTTATTATAACTATTCTAACATAATTGGATTGAATCGACCACACCTTTGTTATTGATGGATGATGAGATTCCATTGATATTGATACGGATCCAATCGTTTTTTTTTTGAAAAGAAGATAAAGAATGAATATAGTCAATATAATTCAGATAATCATGTAGCTGTATTTACAAATTTCATTCTGTAACAAAAATCGAGTGGGGGATATTTCTATGGGGATGCATCCAGTAGGAATTGAACCCACGACTTCGCCAATTATGAGTTGGGTGCTTTAACCACTCAGCCATGGATGCTTCGAGGAAACCCTCCGACTTCATCACTAACCCAATTTCAATTGAAGTCAAATCTTTTGGATAAATCAATTTCTCCATGTATGTATCCTTTATCTAATACATACATAGAGAAATTGATTAAAGATAAGATAGATATATATCTATAGATTTCGACTTTTTTATTGATCACTCCTAATAGATATCAAATACATCTCTGCACAAATCGAATTGATATAGAAAGTATCAATTAGAATAAAAAAATGCGGATATAGTTGAATGGTATAATTTCTCTTTGCCAAGGAGAAGACGCGGGTTCAATTCCCGCTATCCGCCGTTACTTCTGTATTGAATAGTATATTTCTTTATATTATCAAATATATATATAAGTGAATTTCCATTTTTATCCAAAATGGTGCGGAGACAGGATTTGAACCCGTAACCTCAAGGTTATGAGCCTTGCGAGCTACCAAGTTGCTCCACTCCGCCATGCCATAAGAAGAACAATTGACAATTAATGGAAAACAGAGATTGAATTTGCCTGCCGCCCCTCCACCATATCTGTACAAATAGAATAAACCATTTATACGGAATGGTCAAGGGACCGTCCTATGATCGCAGATCATCAAAAAGAATAAAAAAATGAAGAGAATTTTTTATTCTTACCAACTCGATCTTGTTGCACCGGGCAACAAACATTGGTGAACCATTTCACGAAGTGCGTGTCTAGATAATCCAAAGTGTCGATAATTACCTCGTGATCTTCCAGTCGCAAAACAACGTCGATGAAGACGTGTAGGTGCACTATTACGCGGTAGTGCTTCGAACTTTGCCTTAATTTCCCATTTCTCACTTAACGACTGAGCTTTGCTCATTTCTTTTTTTGGAGATCGTCGAATCAAATGATATTTTTTTTCCAATTTTTGCCTCTTCTTCTCCCTGGCAATGCTACTTTTCTTTGCCATTATGATGATGATTCATTTCCTATTAGTATCAATGATAGAAATAAGTCGGATCCTAGATGTAGAAATAGAAGAAGCACCTTCTTCATACAAAGAGATTCAATTTTTGGAGATACAATAAAGAATGAAATTAACCAAATTTACCTGATGTAGAGGCAATCAAGAAAGCTGCATAAGTAAATATATAACCTACCGAAAAGTGGACTAATCCAACCAATCTTGCTTGGACAATCGAAAGAGCCACAGGTTTATCTCTCCATCGAATCAAATTCGCCAAAGGTGTGCGTTCATGAGCCCATGCTAAAGTTTCAATCAATTCCTGCCAATATCCGCGCCATGAGATTAAGAACATAAATCCAGTAGCCCAAACAAGATGTCCAAATAAGAACATCCACGCCCAGACTGATAAACTATTCATACCAAAGGGGTTATATCCATTGATAAGTTGTGAAGAATTTAACCATAGATAATCTCTTAACCATCCCATCAAATAGGTTGAAGATTCATTAAATTGTGAAACATTACCTTGCCATAATGTAATGTGCTTCCAATGCCAATAAAAAGTAACCCATCCAATGGTATTTAACATCCAGAAAACTGCCAAATAAAATGCGTCCCAAGCAGAAATATCACAAGTACCACCTCGTCCCGGACCGTCGCAAGGAAAACTATAACCAAAATCCTTTTTATCCGGCATTAACTTGGAACCACGTGCATCTAAAGCACCTTTTACTAAGATCAATGTAGTTGTATGTAAACCAAGAGCAATAGCATGATGAACCAAGAAGTCTCCAGGCCCGATTGTTAAGAATAGAGAATTACGATTCTCATTAATAGCATTTAACCAACCCGGCAACCATATGCTTCGCCCCGCATTGAGCGCCGGACTATTCGTTGAAGATAAAAGTACATCGAAACCATATGAAGTTTTACCGTGAGCAGATTGTATCCATTGGGCAAATATGGGTTCGATCAAGATTTGTTTCTCCGGAGTGCCAAAAGCAAGCATGACATCATTATGGACATAAAGTCCCAAAGTATGGAACCCCAGAAATAGGCTGGCCCAACTTAAATGGGATATGATAGCTTCTTTGTGCTCTAACATTCTTGCCAATACATTATCCTCATTCTGTTCGGGATTGTAATCTCTAATAAAAAAGATAGCTCCATGAGCAAAAGCCCCCGTCATAATAAATCCTGCAATGTATTGATGATGAGTATATAACGCAGCTTGAGTAGTAAAGTCTTGTGCTATAAACGCATAAGCAGGTAACGAATACATGTGTTGAGCTACCAAAGAAGTAATGACCCCTAACGAGGCTAGAGCAAGGCCTAATTGAAAATGAATTGAATTATTGATTGTGTCATAAAGACCCTTATGTCCACGCCCCAATCTACCCCCCGGAGGAATATGCGCTTCTAAAATATCTTTTATACTGTGCCCAATACCGAAGTTAGTTCTATACATATGACCAGCAATTAGAAAAAGAATTGCAATAGCTAAATGATGATGGGCCATATCGGTAAGCCATAAACTTTGCGTTTGAGGATGGAATCCCCCGAGAAGTGTTAGAATGGCAGTTCCCGCGCCTTGCGAAGTACTAAATAAATGATTACTAGAATCGGGGTTTTGAGCATAAAGATTCCACTGACCTGTAAAAAATGGCCCTAATCCTTGAGGATGAGGCAATACACTTAAGAAATTATTCCATCGAACATATTCTCCTCTGGATCCTGGAATAGCCACATGGACTAAATGCCCTGCCCAAGCTAAGGAACTGACTCCAAATAGTCCTGACAAATGATGATTGAGGCGGGATTCGGCATTTTTAAACCACGAAACGCTCGGTTTCCATTTCGGTTGTAGGTGTAACCAGCCCGCTAATAAGGATATGAAAGAAAGAAATAATAGAAAAATAGCTCCAGTATAAAGATCCTCATTAGTACGTAAACCAATTGTATACCACCACTGATAAACACCGGAATAGGCAATATTCACTGGGCCAAGCGCACCCCCTCGCGTAAAAGCTTCTACAGCCGGTTGACCAAAATGGGGATCCCAAATTGCATGAGCAATAGGTCTTACATGTAAAGGATCCTGTACCCATGCCTCAAAATTTCCTTGCCAAGCTACATGGAAGAGATTCCCGGAAGTCCACAGAAAAATGATTGCTAATTGTCCGAAATGAGAAGCAAAAATATTCTGATAAAGACGTTCCTCAGTAATATCATCATGACTCTCGAAGTCATGTGCGGTAGCAATACCAAACCAAATACGACGAGTAGTGGGGTCCTGAACTAAGCCTTGGCTAAACCTTGGAAATCTTAATGCCATAATGCTTTTCAAATCCTCCTAGCCATTATCCTACTGCAATAATTCTTGCTAAGAAGAATGCCCACGTTGTGGCAATTCCACCCAGAAGGTAATGTGTTACTCCTACAGCACGTCCCTGTACAATGCTTAAGGCTCTAGGCTGAGTAGCAGGAGCAACTTTTAATTTATTATGAGCCCAAACGATGGATTCAATAAGTTCTTGCCAATAACCACGCCCGCTGAATAGAAACATTAAACTAAAAGCCCATACAAAATGGGCGCCTAAGAAAAAAAGACCATATGCAGATAATGAGGAACCATAAGACTGAATTACCTGGGATGCCTGCGCCCATAAGAAATCGCGAAGCCACCCATTAATGGTAATCGAACTCTGCGCAAAGTTTCCTCCTGTGATATGAGTTATTACTCCTTGATCATTTATACTTCCCCAAACATCTGATTGCATTTTCCAACTGAAATGGAATATTACTACAGAAATTGCATTGTACATCCAAAATAATCCTAGGAAGACATGATCCCAAGCGGATACTTGGCATGTCCCCCCTCTTCCCGGGCCATCACAAGGGAACCGAAAACCAAGATTTGCTTTATCCGGTATCAAGCGTGAGCTACGAGCAAATAGAACACCTTTTAGGAGTATCAATACCGTCACATGAATTGTAAATGCATGAATATGATGTACCAAAAAATCTGCGGTTCCTAATGGAATAGGTAACAAAGCTACTTTGCCGCCCACTGCCACTAAATCACCACCGCCCCAAGTCAAACTGGTGCTTGTTGTTGCACCAGGGGCTGTTGTGCCAGGTGCTAAAGCATGGGTATTTTGTATCCATTGAGCAAAGACAGGTTGTAATTGTATAGCGGTATCTGAAAACATATCTTGAGGGCGCCCTAAAGCACTCATGGTATCATTATGAATATACAACCCAAAACTGTGAAAACCTAAAAATATACACACCCAGTTGAGATGTGATATGATTGCATCACGATGTCTAAGAAC
The DNA here is from genome assembly GCA_963859935.3 of Lathyrus sativus. Classification (NCBI taxonomy): domain Eukaryota; kingdom Viridiplantae; phylum Streptophyta; class Magnoliopsida; order Fabales; family Fabaceae; genus Lathyrus; species Lathyrus sativus. The sequence continues at coordinate 9,426 of CAWUDS030000455.1, read as the reverse complement.
ACGATCTAATAGATCGTTGTATCGAGTAGTTGGATCATAGTCTCTTACCATAAAAATGGCTGCATGTGCAGCAGCACCAACTATGAGAAAGCCCCCAATCCACATGTGATGTGTGAACAATGACAGTTGTGTACCATAATCAGTAGCTAGGTATGGATAAGGAGGCATAGCATACATATGGTGAGCTACAATAATGGTCAAAGAGCCTAACATAGCTAGGTTAATAGATAATTGAGCATGCCATGACGTTGTTAGGATCTCATATAGCCCTTTATGACCCTGGCCTGTAAATGGACCTTTATGGGCTTCTAAAATATCTTTTATACCATGACCAATACCCCAGTTAGTTCTATACATATGACCCGCAATGAGAAAAAGAATTGCAATAGCTAAATGATGATGTGCAATATCAGTAAGCCATAGACCACCAGTTAGTGGGTCTAATCCTCCACGAAAAGTAAGAAAGTCCGCATATTTTGACCAATTCAAGGTAAAAAATGGGGTTGCTCCCTCAGCAAAACTTGGATAAAGTTGAGCCAAAAGATCCCGATTCAAGATAAATTCATGAGGAAGTGGGATCTCTTTGGGATCTACTCCAGCATTTAGAAATTGGTTAATTGGTAAAGATACATGTACTTGATGCCCCGCCCAAGAAAGAGACCCAAGTCCTAGTAGACCTGCCAAATGGTGATTCAACATGGATTCTACATCTTGAAACCAAGCCAATTTTGGAGCAGCTTTGTGATAATGAAACCAACCAGCAAAAAGCATTAAGGCTGCAAAGACCAACGCACCGATTGCAGTACAATAGAGTTGTAATTCACTAGTTATTCCAGATGCTCGCCAAATCTGAAAAAAACCGGAGGTTATTTGTATTCCCCGGAAACCTCCCCCTACATCACCATTCAATATTTCTTGGCCTACTATTGGCCAAACCACCTGGGCACTAGGTCGAATGTGAGTAGGATCATTTAGCCATGCTTCATAATTTGAAAAACGAGCACCATGGAAATACATGCCACTCAGCCAAAGAAAGATAATGGAGAGTTGACCGAAATGAGCACTAAATACTTTTCGGGAAATCTCCTCTAAATCACTAGTATGGCTATCGAAATCATGAGCATCAGCATGTAGGTTCCAGATCCAAGTAGTAGTATCAGGTCCCTTAGCTATTGTTCTTGAGAAATGACCAGGTTTTGCCCATTGCTCGAAAGAAGTTTTTATGGGATCCCTATCTACCAAAATTTTGACTTTTGGTTCCGGCGAACGAATAATCATTGAGTCCTCCTCTTTCCGGACAACACATACAAAGAGACCCGCCAACATAAAACATAATTCGTGAACTTATGAGAAATGTTTATATTGAATATCTTTCTCTTCTATCTCCCATCTATTCCATATTTTCTTGAGTTATTCACTAGAACAATTAGGATCCGGAAGTGAATCCGGGGCAAGTGTTCGGATCCATTATGACATAGCAGTGAGGCGCTCAACGGACCCTTTTATTTGATTGATGGGGACAATAAACTATCAAAAATTCAATATATATAATGGATTTTCTATATATTTTATTCTCTATTAGAGAATAAAATATAGACAATAATATTTGAATTAGAATAAAAAAAAGAAAATAATAAAAAGACTGTTCTTATTCAAAACGCCCTGTGATCTTCAACCAATTCTGTGCCTCAATATAATTACCAGGGGTAAGGGCTATAGCTTGTTTCCAATATTCAGCAGCTTGATCAAACCAAGATTCTCCAATTTCAGAATCTCCCTGTCGAATGGCCTGTTCTCCGCGGTCGGAATAGGGGAGTAAAATCCTTCCCTTAGAACCGTACTTGAGAGTTTCCTGACTCATACGGCTCAACAGTCAATTCTTTTGATCTTCCATTTTTTCTGGAGTTAATAACAAGAAAAGAGGTTAATTACATGAGTTTAAAACTTGAATTTGGATTAATAATTCAATTGAATCCTTTGTTTTTAGTTTTATCTTTTCTCCTACCTTCTGAAGAAGAAGGCATCGACATTAATACTAACGCTCTTATTTGAATTTTCTCAAAGGTAACTATCTCGAGTTCATATATCATTTCATATATAATATATCTATTTCTATAGAATCTGTGAGAAAGACTTTTCTTCATAAGAAAAGACTTACTATCTTTGGGATCTGATACTACACCGCTGCTCAAAACCTTCGGGGATCAACTTTATTACATAAGTTGATTTCGAATCTATCATCATATAAGTAAGCAGTTCTGGTTGTATCGGCCAAAAACCTTGTTAATTGATCTTTACGGTGCTTCCTTTATCAATTAGATCTTTTATCCATAGAAAAAAGTATCTAGGCATATATATATTCTATTTCTTCATATTTTTACTTCTATGAATATGAAGTTTCTTTCTTTGCTACAGCTCATAAAAATCGTTGTTTCGAACGATATATATGTAGAAAGCCTATTTTTTTTGTCTAGTATTTATGACTATTAGTGGAGGTTCTTTTCTTTTTTCTTTCTATAGTGGAGATAGTCGCACGTAATGACAGATCACGGCCATATTGTTAAAAGCTTGAGGTAAGAAAGGGTTTCGTTCGAGTGCCCGAAAATAGTATTCCAAAGCTTTTGTATGTTCTCCGTTACTTGTGTGGATAAGGCCGATGTTATAAAGTATATAACTTCGATCATAGGGATCAATTTCCAGTCGCATCGCCTCATAATAATTCTGTAAAGCTTCCGCATAATTTCCTTCAGATTGAGCCGACATCCGTTACGGTCGTCATTCGGTTCAAAGAATCTCCGTTCCAGAACCGTACGTGAGATTGTCATCTCATACGGCTCCTCCTTTATGTGGATAATGAGAAACATCCATGGAATCAAAAAAGATTGCAATATTCTCATTATCAACTGAGCGGGACTAGTGTTTTTACACGAAATCTCTAGCCAACCTTTCTGTAAAGGATCTTTTATTAACATTTAGTAAGTTATTACTGGATAAATCAATCGTAACTTCAACAATTTATTTGTCCTCAACGCCGCTTAATTTCCCGGAATTAGTCACTTCAACAGTCTTTGATGGTTATATGGGTATCCAAAATACGAACGAGATGGATGTTTGTTGTCCCAACCATTCTAGTTAGTCCCGATCCCGATAAGAAAGGAAGGATTTTTTTTACAAATTTTTCTCCTGTTGTTGATTCCCTAGCGTAGTGCTTCTTCCCCCATGCCGCCTATTTGTACTAGTGGAGTAGGATTCACCTAACCCCATAAATAGGTATATATAGGTATAACCTTTCGCTTAATACTATAAACCTAAAATTGAAGCATATTGAGGCTGCATTAATCGGGAATACACGACAGAAGGGATTAATCGTTTTATTTCCAAACTTCACCTTCAGCAAGCGTCGGTTTTTTTTGATTTGTCTCTGAAGAATGTATCTTTCTCCTAAGACTGAGATCGGTAAAAAAAAAAAATAATCAAATCGCACCATCTCTGTAATAAGTGAATGCCTCTTTTTCTCCAGAAGTTGTGGGAATTATTCGTAATAAGATATTGGCTACAATGGTAAAGGTCTTATCAATAAAATTTCCATTTATCCGAGATCTAGTCATAGGTAGCAATCCATTCTATAATTTCATTTTTTATCGCGTGATAAAATAATTCCCCAAACAAAGGAATTGTACAATACAGTACGAAATAACGTAAAAATGGACTTATTAATCAAATTACTTTATTCTACGGTAGGCTTTGAAGTTGAAGTAGAATTTTTTTTTTTTTAGTTTCAATTGATTGTATTGTGTGCGCTTACGCAAATGGGATATAAATGCCTCACTATTCACTCGATTTAGGGACATAATCATTATGTAGGAGAGATGGCCGAGTGGTTCAAGGCGTAGCATTGGAACTGCTATGTAGGCTTTTTGTTTACCGAGGGTTCGAATCCCTCTCTTTCCGCACCCTTACCAAGTTCATCAATGTTACTGACGTCAATGTTTTAAATAATATATAGATAAAATTATTGCAACTTTTATATGCATTCTCTATTCCTAATTTGTTTCTGTAATATAGAAAATTGTGCATAAAGTGGGCAAGGAATAACAATTTTGCTACACCCACTTCTATACACGAATGGGGGGGGAAAATACTCGGATCAAAATTCTTGTTATTTTAACGAGGTTTAAGTCTGACGAGAATAATATTCTACAACCAGCAATTCATTAATTTTCAAACCAACCCATTTACTATCTATTATTTGATTGACTAATCCTTTATATTGGTCTGGATGAAGAGTCAAATGGGTTGGCACTCTTTTGCGGGGGGCTGATTTAAGAGAATTTTGAATTATAGTTCTCGATTTTTGTTCATCCTTGGCTGTAATAATATCTTTAGGTTTACAACGATAACTTGGTATATCTACTATACGACCATTAACTAAAACATGTCTGTGGTTAACTAATTGACGGGCTTCAGGAATAGTCGCAGCCATACCCAATCGAAAAAGTATGTTATCTAAGCGCATTTCTAGTAATTGGAGTAAAACCTGGCCGGTTGACCCTTTCGCTTTTCCAGCGATACGAACGTATTTAAGCAATTGTCGTTCTGTAAGACCATAATGAAAACGCAATTTTTGTTTTTCTTCTAAACGAATACGATATTGAGATTTTTTACTGGAGAGCGATTCTTCGCTTCCAACTCTTCTAACTGGAAGCTCTTTTCTGGTTAGTCCTGGTAAAGCCCCCAGACGGCGTATTTTTTTGAAACGAGGCCCTCTGTAACGTGACATAAACACTCCTTTTTAAAATGGAAAATCTCATAAAGAAAAATCAAAACTAAACTAAATGACAAATATGATATTATAAATGAAGTGAAATCTACTTCAAGTATTGTACTATTAAAGTATTGTACTACTGTAGTACAAAGAAGAATTAGAAGGATTCTATCAGTATCCGAATGGAATTCTATTCTATCGATATAGAAATAAAAAAGAAATAAAAAAAGCCGGCTATCGGAATCGAACCGATGACCCTCGCATTACAAATGCGATGCTCTAACCTCTGAGCTAAGCGGGCTCTCAGAACACAAATTGTGCATTTATCAGAATTCTTTCCTAAACTACTGGGATCCTAGTTATTAACTATTTCATATTAGCTCTTCATAACACAATTACTATATCATAACATAATCAAATAAATACAAAAAAAGATAGAATATCCCATATTTATTTGATATTCTAGTATATAGAATATGATACAAATCGGAATCATTTAAAAATACGAATCCAAATTATTTTCATTACCAATTACCTAGAATACTCTTTTTATCCATTTATCTAATAATTAATAATTTATCCAATATTTTTGGATCCATAAAAAAAGAATTGGATAAAAAATAATTTTCATCCATATCATATAGTAAGATTCTCTTTTTTTTTTTAGTTTTGAATTCCATTTTGGAATATTTGGATTCTTCCAATTTCTATTATTTATCTATTTCGATTATTAATAATTCATATTTATTATATGTATTTATCCCGATCCTTATTATTTTTATTTATATAATTTGAATTATGAAAAGTAGAATGGAATTCGATAGGAAGATTATTTCTATGTATATCTTCTTTATATATTCTTTAATATTCTAGAATACTTTCTATTTCATTCTATCTAGATTAATAGATAGAATATATCTATAGAAAATAGTAAAGAGTATATAGAATATTATCTTTAATATAAAAAAATATTACTATAAATAAATATTTTAAGATATATATAATATTCTTTCTTAATATTATTTTATTGAATTCAATAATGACTAATTAGATTACAGTTATTTATATTCAATAATGATTATGCATTAAGATGAAATATGTATAATGTATTTTATACATATAATATAAAAATATGGATTTATACATATCCATTTGAATTCTAAAAAATTGGATGGATTATCCAAAGAAATTGGATTGGATAAGTAATGAAAAATTAGATCCTTCTATTGAATTTCTAACTGAATATCGAAATCTAAATTAATAAATAGATTTTTATTATTTTCGTTATAAGGTCTGTATCGGTCTGCTCGAAGGAAAAAAAGAATCGAACGTTAGAGTATTCGAAATTCTATCAAAAAAGAATAGAAGGGGTACATCTAAAATAGAGATATATGTAGTATATATCTCTGTATATTGAATTGCGAATACAGAGATAATAGAATCATTTCTGATTCGAGTAAATACGGGTATCTGATATAGATGAAAGAAAATCTATCAACAAAAAACAAATAGAAGGAAATTTTAATTTTCCCAACCCAATATGGGAGTAGATTTCAACAAATAAATTCAACAGTTCCAGCATATAATTCTCAGAATACAAATGAAAAAACATCCTAATGCGATATGATATCAATCTCAAAGAAAAAACGGGGGATATGGCGAAATTGGTAGACGCTACGGACTTAATTGGATTGAGCCTTGGTATGGAAACTTACCAAGTGAAAACTTTCAAATTCAGCGAAACCCTGGAATTCAAAATGGGCAATCCTGAGCCAAATCCTTCTTTCCGAAAACAAATAAAAGTTCAGAAAGTGAAAATAAAAAAAGGATAGGTGCAGAGACTCAATGGAAGTTGTTCTAACAAATGGAGTTGACAACATTCAATTGATTAATGAAGATTTCTAACTTCTATTTGTAAATATTTGGATTCTATCACAATTGAAACATTAGAATCAAATCAATTACAACTGGAAGAAAAAATCAATGAATAGAATATTCATTGCTCAAATCAGTCACTCCAACATAATCTGATGGATCAGTTGAATAACTTATTAATCAGACGAGAATAAAGATAGAGTCCCATTCTACATGTCAATACCGACATCAATGAAATTTTGAGTAAGAGGAAAATCCGTCGACTTTAGAAATCGTGAGGGTTCAAGTCCCTCTATCCCCAAAAAATTTCCCTCCTATATTCTGGCCCTTTTTGGATTTACTTGACATAGACTCAAGTAATTTCTTAGATTTCGGATGGTGCGTCAAGAATGGTCGGGATAGCTCAGACGGTAGAGCAGAGGACTGAAAATCCTCGTGTCACCAGTTCAAATCTGGTTCCCGGCAACTCATTATGTATGAGTATCTATTCCCATATTTCTTTTGAAAAAAGGGAATAGATACATATTTATTAGTGGTCTTAATCATCCTACATAATTTATGTAGGCGTACGGCGATATGCTCTTTCTAGATGAAGAATGAATGGATGTATATTCTAGGGATCAAAAGGAAGTATGAAAATGAATGATTCAAGTTTGTTTTGATTTTTTCTGCGCTGCAATAACAATTGTTAATATTTCAATTGAAACAATATTCAAATGCTTCAATTAGTTGCTTGAAACACCAAGCAGAACTTTTTCAGTTCATCCTATTGGCTCGTCCGAAATCAGTATTGCTCCATCCCATTTTTGAATCTCAATGAATCCCTCTTATAATAAGAGAGGAATGAAACCTCTATTATTCTGACTAATCGATAAGTCAATGGACATACAGATATTTCTTTCTTTAATATCTGGGGTTGTCGAAGTTAAGATTACTTTCTTATTTTTCGCATTTAGTGAGCATCTTGTATTTCATAAAAATTAGGGGCGATATAATCTTTACGCAAAGGCCATCCTATCCAACTTTCGGGCATTAAAATACGTTTCAGACGCGGATGATTATCATAATAGATTCCTAACATATCATAAGATTCCCTTTCTTGAAAATCTGCACTTTTCCAAACCCAGAAAATAGAAGGAATTCTCGGATTTTGCCTTGGGGTAAATACTTTTATGCATACCTCTTCGGGTTGATCTAGACTATACTCTATTCTCGTAAGATGATAGACACTCGCTAATAGTCCTCCTGGTGCTACATCATAGGCACATTGGGAACGTAGATAATTGTAACCATATACATATAAAATAACAGCAATCGAATGCCAATCCTCGGGCTTTATTTGTAAAGTCTCTATTCCTTGGTAATCAAAACCCAAAGATCTATGAACTATTCCGTGTTTGACTAGCCAAGCAGACAAATTACCTTGCATTTTTTGATTTCTCCCGAGTTTTTTATAAGATTGGTATAAGTATTTACCATTTATTTCCATTACAATGAAATTTTGTCAGATTGACTTGCTTGCTATTTCTTATTGTATTTTGTACAAAAGGATCCTGTTTAATTCACTTTTTCGTTCGTCGGAGGATACTTAATTTTTTTATATTTCCAAAATGTGTCCGAGGTTATCTCGGAAATAGATGATGGTTGATAGAATAATCCTTTATTAGAATTGCCGGTATGAGTACTGTGTCCAACATCAAATTTGTGGTTGGTAGTAAAACACCTACGTTGATAACTAATTGGATCTTCATAGATTTCTCGAGATATTTTCTTACGAAGTTTTGTTATAGCATCTATAACCGCTTCCGGTTTAGGTGGACAGCCCGGCAAATAGACATCCACAGGAATTAGCTTATCCACGCCCCGAACAGTACTATAAGAATCGGTACTGAACATACCTCCTGTAATTGTACAAGCTCCCATAGCAATAACATATTTTGGTTCGGGCATTTGCTCATATAATCGAACTAAAGAAGGAGCCATTTTCATAGTTACGGTGCCCGCTGTTAAAATGAGGTCTGCCTGCCTAGGACTAGAGCGTGGTACCAGTCCATAACGATCGAAGTCAAATCGCGATCCTATTAATGAAGCAAATTCAATGAAGCAACAACTAGTACCATAGAGAAGCGGCCATAAACTGGATAGTCTTGACCAATTTGAAAGATCATTTAATGTAGTAGAAATAACTGAATTTTTGGTTTTTTGATCAAGTAAGGGAAACTCAATGGAATTCATAACTGTCTCAATGTTTTGTTTAATTGTCTAAATATTCAAGAATTAAGACCATTCTAATGCTCCCTTTCGCCATGCATAAACTAAACCAACAATTAGGATAAGCACGAAGATGAAAGCTTCTATAAATACGGATACCCCTAATACATCAAAACTCATTGCCCATGGGTAAAGAAAGACTGTTTCAACATCAAAAACAACAAAAACGAGAGCAAACATATAATAACGGATTTCAAATTGTAACCAAGCATCGCCCATCGGTTCTATTCCAGATTCATAACTAGAAAGTTTTTCTGGCCCTTTCCTAATTGGAGCTAAAATTCCAGAAATTAGAAATGCCAAAATAGGAATAAAGATCGATATTATTAGAAATGTCCAAAAAATATCATATTCATAAAGCAAAAACATAAATGTACTCCTATGAATGTGGAAAATATACTGGATTCATATTAATTCTTAGTCGATTTGAATTTAAATTTCAAAATTATTAGATTCATTAATCTAAATAGAAATGCTTTGTATTTTATTAAGTTTACATTTTAAAAGTTGACATT
>CAWUDS030000454.1:0-49215 GCA_963859935.3 Lathyrus sativus | reverse complement strand
CGTGATACATATCTTTAAGCTTTATTATTTTCACTGAATTCTGCGATGTAGGAAGTTGAAGATTTTGAATCTCCCGCCTTCCACCAAAGGTTGCATCATCCCATTTCTGTCCTTTCCTCCTTCTAAAGTTGTTGTTTGAAGAAACCCTAGTCCATGCACATGTCTTATTGCTTATCTTCAGTTGAAAAGCTAGAAACTCCACGAAAAAACTAGAGAGAAATCAGACTCTCTCAAGTTAGTGATATATCATCATACAAAAATATTGCTTTCATACTTCTTTAAATACTTTGAGTTTTTCTTCTCAAAATATTTTGATATTAAATCTTGATTTATAAGAAAAAATGATTGAATTTTAGACTAAAATTGAATATCTTACTATAAAGAACATGTGTTCGCTGTGTTTTCTGGCGAACAACCTCTGGTTAACCAATTTCTTCAGAAAGTTGGGTTACTTGCAGGACCAACCATACAAGTCCTAGGATACATGTGCATTTGGTTCTGTCGAAATACTCTTAGACTTTTGGTGACTAATTTGCGGTTTGTTTTATCAATATTGTCAAAGTATTAAGGACTTTGATTTTGCAAGTAACGAAAGTTTGAACTTAAAGATGAAATAAGGTTAAAAGTTTAAACAAGAACAAAGAAATGTCGAAAGGCTAAAAACTTGCAAAAAAGTAAATGAAATTTAAAATGACATGGACTTGAAGAATAAACAAGTAATTTAAAATGACTTTGAAATATAACTGGTGTTTAAACGTACATTGTTCCAAATACTAGGCTCATTTTCTCTCACACTGGGTACTTAGAGCTTTTACAGGAATTTTGTACAAATTTTCACACACACATTCTAACCACAAACTATCCTATTTATACACAAACAAAATAACTGCTTAGAACGGAAAAACTATAACTAAACGACAAGTGTCAGCCTGCATGTAAATTTCTTCTCTGAAACCTCCATGTGTCCAACTGCCAAAGGTTACAACCTTTGAATTTGAATCTCTTCCTTGGTGACGAAACCTTGTAACTCTTCAAAGCTGTCGAAACCCTTTTAAAGGAGAAAAACTCTTCAGCACTTGCCAAACCTTATCTTTTTTTAACAAACTTCTTCTGTCGAAGCCCTCAGTCACACACTCTCCAAACTATTCTGCCAGAACATTATATCTATTTCTGTCGAAACAATGAAACTTTAAAACCTTGTCAGCAATTCTTGGATTCTCCTCCTGATGCTTTCCTTCGACAAAGATGACCTTAAAGCCTGCATTTTAATCTTGTCGAAATTATGGTCTTGTCGAAATTATGGGTTTACAAATTGCCCCCCAGCAAAAGATATTTTCGACTATCAAAGGAGAAATGTCTTTTGCTGTCGAAGTGATCTTTGTAATTTAGTTTGTTCTTATTTTTATTTCGTGCAGTGTTGGCTTATACTTTTTTAAGTACTTCCCATTTATTTTCATCACTCTTCTATCTTTTTCTATTTCTTCGACTTCGTATGCACCATTGGAAAAAACTCTTAAAATTTCGAAAGGTCCTTCCCACTTAGGGGACCATTTTCCCATCACTCTGTCTTTCTTCTCCATGGGCAAGATCACTTTCCAGACTAAATCATTTACTAAAAAGGCTTTGAATTTTACTTTTTTTGTTATAAAACTTTTCAACTCTCTCTTTCTGCCTTCTTATTAATTCTAAAGCACGCAACCTTTCTTCGTCTAAATCAACCAATTCATCCATCATCATACTCCAATAGATTTCAGATGGAATCTCATGATGTCTTTGAATTCGTATTGACTGTAAACAGATCTCGACAGGCAATACTGCATCATGTCCATAGGTTAATTTAAATGGGGTGGAGTTAGTTGCTTCCTTAGGAGAGGTTCGACAAGCCCAAAGGATTTGATCCAGGGTCTTATGCCAATTTCTGGGTTTTTTACCCACATGTTTCTTTATCAGGTTTATCACCACTTTGTTGGCTGCTTCGACCTGGCCATTTGCTTGGGCATAATAAGGTGTCGAAGTCAACAACTTAAAACCTGTCTCTCTTGCAAATGCTTGCATATTTCTGCCAGTAAACACAGATCCTTGATCAGTGGTTATAGTCTCTGGTATTCCAAATCTATACACTATGTGTTTCTGGATGAAATCTATGACTGCTTCCTGATCTACATTTGTCAAAGGTATGGCTTCAATCCATTTAGTGACATAGTCTACTCCTACTAAAATGTACTTCTGCCCTTTTGAAGAAGCTGGTCGAATCTCACCAATCAAATCTAAAGCCCAACCTCTGAATGGCCAAGGCTTTATAATAGAATGTAACTCACTTGCTGGCACATGAGGTATGCCTGCATGGATTTGACATTCCTGACAACCCTTTGCGAATTCGACACAATCTTTCAACATGGTTGGCCAATACATTCCTTGTCGAAATAATAGCCATTTCATTTTATGTCCTGCTTGGTGGGCACCACATGCACCACTGTGTACATTCGACAAAGCTATGTACGCTTCAGTCTCTCCAAGGCATTTTAGTAGAACTCCTTCTGCAGTCTTTTTAAACAGTTCATTTCCAAAGAGCACATAACTTAAGGCTCTGTACTTTATCTTCCTTTCGACTGTTTGATTTGGATTTTGCAAATAATCTTTAATGGGTTTTCTCCAATCTCCATCCTCTAGATTACCCACATTGAAAATCTCAAAGTTTTCTTGATCACCATATCCCAATCTTATTGTGTCCAAATCAGATGGGGACAGCTTAGTAGATAAAACTTTTCCTCTCACTTCGACAAACTTCAACAGATTTTCTTTCGACACTTTATACCCTGAAGCCAGCTGGGCCAAGTCATTTGCTTCCTGATTTTCTAATCTGGGGATGTGTCTAAAAACTACACTGTCGAATCTCTTGAGGAGTCTGTTGGCTATCACAAAGTACATGATCAAATTTTCTTTGACACATTTGTACTCTTTCGTCAATTGTTTTATCACCAATTCAGAGTCACCCATTATTTCGACCTCTGTTGCCCCCAGTTCCAACAAGATTTCAAGTCCAACAATTAAGGCTTCATATTCTGCCTCATTGTTTGAACAGAATTCTTCTATTTTGTACTTGAACTTTGTTGGAACTTTATTGGGAGAAATAATTAACACCCCAACACCTGTTCCATTTTTATGACTGGAACCATCAAAATATAACCTCCAAGGCTCTTTTTCGACATAATTTGTCTCCTCTCCAAGTATGGAGTGGTCAGCTATAAAGTCAGCAACTACTTGCCCTTTAACAGCTTTTAGAGGCATATATTTTAAAGAATATTCAGTTAAGGCTAAAGCCCATTTTCCAATTCGACTATGTAAAATAGACTTAGACAACATATGCTTTATTACGTCGAAATGAGAAGATATATGTACATCGACGGGTTTTATATAATGCTTTAATTTCATACAAGAGAAATATACACATAAACATAATTTCTCTATCATGCTATACCTAGTTTCAGCATCATTCAAGACCCTGCTGAGATAGTAAATGGTTCTTTCGACGCCATGTTCATCTTCTTGACAAAGCATACTTCCTAATGTTCTGTCAGATGCTGATATGTAGAGCCTCATGCTTCTTTTTCGGCAAGGAGATATTAGGACTGGGGGATTTGCCAAATACTCCTTGATCTTGTCGAAAGCAGCTTGTTGCTCTTGCCCCCAAGTGAAACCCTCTTTCTTCAGTCGAAGCAAGGGTGAGAAGGCCTGAGTCTTTCCACTAAGGTTGGAGATAAATCTTCTGAGGAAGTTGATTTTCCCTAGTAGAGACTGCAATTCCTTCTTTGTCGATGGCGCTTTTGCTTCCATTATTGCTTTAGCTTTGTTTTCATTGATTTCAATCCCCTTTTTGTGGACCACAAAGCCTAAGAAATCCCCAGCCTGCACACCAAAAGCACATTTAAGAGGATTCATTTTCAAACCAAACTTCCTCATCCTTTCAAAGGACTGTCGAAGATGGTTAATATGGTCGAAGCCTGAAGCAGATTTAATCACAATGTCATCTATATAAATTTGCATAAACGTTTCAATGAAATCGTGAAAAATAGAATTCATAGCCCTTTGGTAAGTAGCTCCAGCATTTTTCAAACCAAAGGGCATTACTACCCATTCATATGTTCCTATTGCTCCTGGACAACGAAAAGCTGTTTTTGGAACGTCTTCTTCAGCAATAAAAATCTGGTTATAACCAGAATAGCCATCAAGCATACTTAAATACTCATGGCCTGCTGCAGAATCTACTAGCATTTCTGCTACTGGCATAGGATACTCATCCTTAGGGGTGGCTGAGTTTAGATCTCTAAAATTAATACACACCCTTAGTGTGCCATTTTTCTTAATCACAGGAACAATATTAGCAATCCATTCGACATACCTTGTTGTACGGATGAATTTGCATTTTAGAAGTCTTTCGACCTCTTCTTTGATCTTCGACAGAATTTCAGGTGCAAAGCGTCTGGGGGTCTGTTTTATTGGCTTCTTCCCTTCCAGAATTGGCAACTTCAATTCCACCAAACTTCTGTCTAAACCAGGCATTTCGTCATAATCCCATGCGAAGCAGTCTTTAAACTCATTCAGCAGCTGGATTATTTCGATTCTGAGTTGAGGATTCAACTTGGCACTGATGTAAGTGGGCCTTTTCTCTGCCCCCAGTCCTAGATTAATCTCCTCTAAGGGATCCTGTGCCACCATTTTCATATTGGTGGAGGTTGGATCCTTTTCGAACCCCAAAGGTTCGTCATCATAAATGGCATCAAGTCTTTGGTTCTGCCATTCACCATTTGAGTCTTCTTCAAAACTCTGATTTGCATGTTGCTCCTCAATATTTTCTTGAGGGTGTTGTCCTTCGACAACCTGAGTGCTGGCTTCGACAGCCATATTTCTTACTTCAGCCTCAAGGGCCGCTTTGTGTTGTTTTTCGGCTATATAAGCCGAAATCCTTTCCATTGCTGAAACTTCAGTCATTTTCACTGAATTCACTTCCCCATCCAGTTGGGTTGACATGGGCAGTTCCCCAAGTGTAATTTGTTTCCCCAATTATTTCTTTATCCCACTGGAAACCATGTGTAGGATGGAGGTACATGGAACAGTAAGCGTTGTCGGAAGCTGTCAGGTCGAAAGCCGCAGGATTGCATGGTGCTATATGGGCTAGGTTCTTGTCGAAGTTACGACTAGTGATATTGTTCACATCAGCTGTGAAGTAACTCTGATCTGCTTCAATGTTTTCGACAATCCCATCTGGCCTCCAGATTGCTATTCTTTGATGCATGGAGGATGGCACAGCCCCAATCCCATGGATCCATTCTCTTCCCAACAGCAAGTTGTAATTTGCTTTTGATGCTATCACCACAAACATTGTAGGCCTGGTGATGGATCCTACAGTCAAGTTCAATTGTATTACTCCCAGTGTTGTTCCCACTTTACCTTCATAGTTGGACAACACCATATTGTGAGGCTTAGTGTCGGAGTCATCTTTTCCAATTCTCCTTATCATGTAATGAGGAATTAAATTTACAGCTGCTCCGCCATCTATCAGAATTTTGTTGACACCTACACCTTCTACCTTTCCTTTTATGAAGAGAGGTTTTAAGTGAGCCTTCATTGCATCATCTGGCTTTTCGAAGAAGGCATTTTGCTCTTCGACACAGCCATTGTTCATTATGTAGTAGCATACAGGCTTCAAGCTTATGCTATCATCTATCATGTCATCCTCTTCGTCTTCGACTTCCATTATCCTGTCGAAGTCTCTGGGCAGTACAGAAACCACATTGCAAGTTACGTCGAAAGAAGCATCTGATTCTGAACCAAATTCATCTGTGACTTCTTCGTCCACTGGCATTCTATTGTTTGTTTTCTGCACCTCTGTGGTGTCACCAGATCTATTCTTCTGAATGATTTCTTTTTCTGCCAGGGGCATTCCCTTGTTCGTAATCTGCACACATTTGCTTGATTCAGCTTCCTTCTGCCCAACCTTTTGGTATTCTACAGTTTTCTTTTCAATTTTCTTCTGCCTTTGGAATCTTCTCCATTGGGATCTGGACATAGGATTCTTCCCTTTGTAGTTTTCAGAGACGTATTTTGGCTTTGCCTCCTTTTTAACTTCCATGGAAGGACCCCTGTTCACTTCAAAACTCTTCCATCTCTTCTGACCTTGGACATCCCTTATAGGCTGAACCCATTTGTCATCATTTGGCCTGTTGGATGGTTTGTAAGTGTTGAAACGTCTTTCTCCGACCCCTTGACTGTGATGCTCCCCTCTTCTTGGGTCGAATCTTTCGTTTCTGGTTGGTGGGACTGTTCCCCAATTTCTTTTCCTCTGGGTCTTTACTGCTGCTTCTAAGTCATCAGCTGCTTTCTTGTCGAACACAGCACTGCATCTTGGGCAAAGCATGACTTCTGCATTCTTCCTTTGACACCTCTGGATGAATTCAACCAGACTCTCGTTCTCTTCTGGGTAAACCAGCTTCTGATGCTCCTCTTGACGCTTCTTTCCCTTGTCGATGTCTGGTCCTCCCTTTTGAGTGATTTCCACCATATGAATCCCAGCACTCTGTTCAGTTGTAATTTTCAATTTGTTCATTTTTTCGACTAGCATGATTTCCTCTGGGATGTCCTCCTTTGACTGACTAACATTGCCTTTTGGGTGTAAGCCCTTATAGATGTATTTGCAGCAATGTGCAACCCTTTCGACAGGATGTTCTTCATTTTTGGTGGTATCACTGTTCATTTGTTTGACAGTGAGGGAATTGTCATCAGTCCCTGGTGTTTTAATCTCCTCTTGGTCAGCATCTCTTTCACAGTTTTTCTTGTTGAAGCTTCTTCCCACTTTGACTGCATTTCTTCCGTTGAAACCTTCAGTGGTCTTAGTGGCATTCTCACTGTCGAAGTCTTCAGAAATTTTGACTTCTTTTGCCTCAGCCTGGCCAGCAGAATTATCACCTTCTTCCACCACATTGACATGGGTGTCGAAACCTTCAGCAGCTTCTATCATGGTGAAGTTGGTGTCGAAGCTTTCAGTAACTCCTACCATTTCAGAATTTTCTTCTGCCATGATCTCCATTTCGACCACGTTTACCATTTCTGGCTCAGCATAATTTGCCTCCACAATCTGCATGGGATTGGAGTCAATCTTCATCTGCTGCTTGCCTTTGTCTCCAAACTTCAACCTTCCATTTTGGATTGCATTTTGGACAAGATCCCTGAAAAGGTAACATTGAGAAGTTTTATGACCCAAGAAATTATGGTATTTGCAAAAACCTCTCTTTTTCTGTTGGTCTATAGGAGGCTCTTTAGTGCCTGCTGGTTTTATTAACTGACCATCTTTGACTAGTAAATCAAATATCTCATCACACTTGGTGATGTCGAATGTATAGGTTCTTTTAGGGAACCTGTCATTCTTTTCCATTTCGACTGGACTTTTTCCATTCGACGGGGCTAAAACTTTACAAGAATATGGAGGGCCTTGCTTTAATTCTGCAAGATCAATTTCTTGCTGGTCGAAAATGACTGGTTCGTTTTCGTCGTAATCATCTTGAACCATTCCTACATAGGCCACTCTTTCCTTCTTGTTTTTATTTGATCTAAATTTCTCATTTTTTAGTCTTTCTATCTGCCTTACTCTGTCTGCCAACTGTGCCATGTCTCTCAGATATTGGGTATCCAGTTTTTTCCTTATGGAATAATCAAGACCCCCTGCAGCCATTTCGACTAGTTCTTGTTCCGGCACTTGCGTAAAGCATCTGGCTTTTAATAATCTAAACCTATTCAAATAGTCATCTATGGGTTCAGAAAATTTTCTTTTGACACTTGCCAACTCTTTCAAACTTATCTTGGTTTGTCCCATATAAAATTGTTCATGGAACAATCTCTCTAATTGGGTCCAAGTAAAAATTGAAGTTGGAGGAAGTGACGTAAACCAAGTGAAAGCGTTTTTTGTCAAAGAACTTGGGAAATATTTCATCCTTAAGTTCTCGTTATTAGCAATCTCTCCCGCTTCTATCAAGTAACGTGCCACGTGTTCTATGGTGGATTCACTAGTATCCCCTGAAAATTTTGTGAATTTGGGGACTTTCCACCTTGGTGGTAACTCTTGTTGTAAGATAAATTCAGACAGGGGGGAAGTATAACTAGGCCTTTGTAATCCTACGTTTACTCCGTTTTGTGCCATTATTCTCTCCACCATGGTGGCAATATTATTTTCGACAGGCATGTTATTGTAACGCATTCTCTGCTGTAACACTTCGTCAGCATTTTGGTTTCTCTGGACTATTATCCTTCTTGGTTCCTGTCGAATAGGCTCTTCTACATTAGGCTGTTCGACCATCACCTCTTGCCCCCTGGGATTTTCCTGAGGGTTCCCTAAGGGCCTTTGGTTTATAGTGAGTTCCTCTTCGACAGCCCTATTGGCAGGATTCTGGTTTAATTGCATTCTTTGTTGTGCTTGTGGGACTCCAAAAAAATCAGCAATGCGTGCCATCTGTTCTGCCAATATTTGGTTTGTTTGGGTAGTGTTTTGTATTAAGGGATTGAACACGTCTCCCATTTGTTGTGTCAAAGCCTGCACCATATCATGATTGCTTTCATCCATCTGTTGACGGATTACTTGTGCAGAATGGTTTGTCATAGCGGGCATATGGAAACCTGGTGGAATTTGATTCATTCTATTTCCATTTCCACCATATCCTGATCCTTGCAATGGTGATGACACTTGAACCATGGCATCAGAGAATAATGGTGACGAATTATGTAGGCTTGCCATCATTGAAGTTGGCATTCCGTACGGTTGTTCTCTCCCAGTCAAAGGCTGAGAATAATTCAGATATGGCCAGAATGCATTTCCTCCAGGGGGAGGGGTTCCCAAGGGTCTGGCGTGTCCCATGGTGGAAGAACTAGGCGCATTCTGGGATCCTGAACCCGTTGGTATGGAATCCCCCAAAGGAGGCCTAATCTGTTCTAAAACAGGGCCAGACACTGGTATTGTTCCTGACGAAGGGATAGGATTGGAAACTGGAATGGTTTCGTCAGAAATATTTGAAGCATTTGGCAAGTTAGCCATGTTTCTTCTTCTTGTTCTCTTTGGTCTCTCTACGTCGGTTACGGCTAATTTACCGCTTCTAAGAATCATACAACGTAGCAAGGAACAATCTGTCTAAAAATTTCTATTAGATTTTATCAAATGCACTAGTCCCACCAGGTGTGCCAATTTGTTCGCTGTGTTTTCTGGCGAACAACCTCTGGTTAACCAATTTCTTCAGAAAGTTGGGTTACTTGCAGGACCAACCATACAAGTCCTAGGATACATGTGCATTTGGTTCTGTCGAAATACTCTTAGACTTTTGGTGACTAATTTGCGGTTTGTTTTATCAATATTGTCAAAGTATTAAGGACTTTGATTTTGCAAGTAACGAAAGTTTGAACTTAAAGATGAAATAAGGTTAAAAGTTTAAACAAGAACAAAGAAATGTCGAAAGGCTAAAAACTTGCAAAAAAGTAAATGAAATTTAAAATGACATGGACTTGAAGAATAAACAAGTAATTTAAAATGACTTTGAAATATAACTGGTGTTTAAACGTACATTGTTCCAAATACTAGGCTCATTTTCTCTCACACTGGGTACTTAGAGCTTTTACAGGAATTTTGTACAAATTTTCACACACACATTCTAACCACAAACTATCCTATTTATACACAAACAAAATAACTGCTTAGAACGGAAAAACTATAACTAAACGACAAGTGTCAGCCTGCATGTAAATTTCTTCTCTGAAACCTCCATGTGTCCAACTGCCAAAGGTTACAACCTTTGAATTTGAATCTCTTCCTTGGTGACGAAACCTTGTAACTCTTCAAAGCTGTCGAAACCCTTTTAAAGGAGAAAAACTCTTCAGCACTTGCCAAACCTTATCTTTTTTTAACAAACTTCTTCTGTCGAAGCCCTCAGTCACACACTCTCCAAACTATTCTGCCAGAACATTATATCTATTTCTGTCGAAACAATGAAACTTTAAAACCTTGTCAGCAATTCTTGGATTCTCCTCCTGATGCTTTCCTTCGACAAAGATGACCTTAAAGCCTGCATTTTAATCTTGTCGAAATTATGGTCTTGTCGAAATTATGGGTTTACAACATGTTCCTTTAGCAAATCCACTTTACTGTTGGAATTTTTAAAGGCATGTAATTTATTTTCTCATCATAACTCAGCTTATAACCAAAATAAAAATTGATAATTAAAATTTTAAAATAAACTTATCAATATTCTAAAATATTTTTTTTAAACTCTATTGAAATAAATATAAAAAATAGTACAATTGTCCTATCGTATCACCAGATACCATAATAATTTCCTTTTTGGACAAATTCAAGGAATAAGCAACATAAGAAAAGGTTGATTAAAGTGAAGTACACATGAAAAAACTTATTAATAACTTACGATACATTTGCAATATATATATATATACTATAACTAGTAAGCTAAGAGATTATGGCTGAACTTGAAGAGCTTTCGGAAAGGATTCAAGCACAGGAGTGGATAGAGTTTGTAACTTGCAATCACATGCAATGAGTTGAGCATGCTCCTCCATCATAATTTTGTTTATCAACTTCATCAAAACTTGTTCAAGCTCCTCTCCATCATTCCAAGCATGAAGTTCAGCCTTAACAAGTGAAGGATCTTTGCATATCAAATCCCAAACTGGATAATTCTTCCTTGGCATCACAAAGTCTCTTTCTCTAAGCCTTAAGCTAGGACAGTAATCACCAGCACCATCACCAAGGTAGATAAACCTCTTGTTATCCACTTCACTAACTGTATTTTGGATTCTATCAATGATTAAACCCTTGCACATGTTTGGAGGGCATGGATTAGTGCAACCATGTGAATTTTTGTTGAAGTCATGATAAGGTGAAATTCTAACCCTTCCTTGTTCATTAACATAACCTGGATTACTGTTAATCTCTGAAAAGTATTCCTTTATTCCAAAATGCTTCAAAATAGTTTCAATATAAAACATATTCGCATCACTCACAATCCTCAAATCACACCCTAAAGCATATGCTGATTTGATTGCAGGTATTATTCTGTGATGAATTGGAATCCTATGAAGAACCTTTTCTATATCTTCATTGGTTATCCCATGTGAATGAAGCTCCATCATCATTTTGTCCTATAATTCCAAAACACAAAAGACTCAAGTTATTAATTATTATGCCAGTAACACAGTGCATAAATCTTGAAGAAAGAAAAACAGAATAGTTATAAAACAACCGATGGAAAAGAGAATAAAGAGCATACCATGACCGAATTCCAAGGCATTGTGGGAAGGAGCTGATTGAACAAATCAGTGAAACCTAATTCGTCAATCAACCAGTTATCACTGTCACAGTCGATGATGGTTTTGTCAAAGTCGAAGACAATAACGATACTAGACATTGTTTTTCGTTGTGAGAATGGGAATAGCAAAGACTTGAATGACCAGAAAGAAAAAACAGGTTCACAAGAAATAGAGGCTAAATAGGTATCTCAAAGTAATATCAAAATTGGTTCTTGGCCGAAAGCTTGAATTTGAACACATAGAGAGAAAGGTATTTATAGAGAAGATGTTGGAGAGTATTTGATTTTGATTCTAAAGGAATATTATCTTATATCCTTTGGCCAAGAATCTGTTAAAGTAGTTATGTTTAGAAGAATTACTTTTAATATTTTTGGCATTTCAAATTCCATCTCAGCCGTTCAATTTGATTAAGCTTAAGTTAGGCAGAAGATCCAAGGGTGTGGCTTGCTTCAACCATGAGGGCAATGAATGAGAATTATATTAGGTGGCTTTGTGAATTGTGTGTGTGTAAAGCACTTATTTGTTCTCTACCACTAGATGAAATTGCATGTTGCAACTCATAAGAATATTCCCAGTATAGTTCCATTCCTTATTATATGCAACCAAAATCGTGCGCTTAATTCCTCTACAATTCTCTACAATGAGCTTCTTCTTTTTTTACTCCTATTTTGGTGTTAATAATAATAATAAAATGATTATTTAATGCAATTTTCGATTCATTTCCTGCTTGAGTCAAGTATGTATTTCAATAGATTTTGAATTCCCATGTAACATGCATCAACATAATAACGTAAAATAAGTTATTGCTGGGAAGCAAATCAACCACATGGCATGTCACCCGGATTTTAATAATGATATGAAATTATTTAAAACAAAAAATAAATAATATTAATTTTTTAAATCAAATATAATTACTAAAAACAATTTGTTTAAACTATGTGGTTCTGAACGAAGCTCTTGTGACTTTTTTTTCCACCTATGTTGTTCTGATTATGATATATATTGTTTAATAAGCAATTTATTAAAACAGAGGAGCAAAAGGATTGCTCTAGATAAAACCAAGAGTTACAAAGCACTACCTCCTTAGGAGGAGAGGAAAAATGTACCAATCATAGAAGTTAATAGAAGAAGAAAAATTATAAGATATTTCCATGCAAGTCCACGATTTATGAATAATTGCCGTTAAGCATTCTTCGAAATTGAAAACAGCCTCATTAAACTGTATTTCGGCATGCATTAACCAAATACTCCACACCGTCGCCAACCAAATGACCCCTAGAGTGGTTCTATCTCATTTGGTCTTCACCCTCTTATTGACCAAGAAAAACTCGACAAACTCCTCGAAAGACAAAACTAAGTCGCTTCCTATCCAGTCCATGACTTTCACCCCAAATTCTCACAGTAAAGTCACACTCTCCAAAGAGGTGTTTCAAGGATTCTACTTGTCTAAAGCAGAAAACGCAACTAAACTCCCTCGGATTTGTCAACCAAAGCATAGGTTCGAAGGCACCTTAAGTCCCCACAAAAACGACAGAGCGTGCATCACCTGTTCTTCTAACCTGCCACCTGTTCTTCTAACCTGCCAGCACTCGATTCCAACATGAAAAAGAATAAACAAGACCTTATCGAGAAAATATCGTTGTCTTCCTTCAACCATTCGGAGTCTACTCGCTTGAATTACTGCAACAGAATATTCGGCAACGAGGCCTTAATTTCATCCCAATGGATAGAGTCCAAACCAGTCAGGTTGTTCATTTTTTTCTGGTACTGCCAAATCCACACATTCGCATTCCAAGAACCCGCCTCCGCTACAGACATGTTTTTATCTATAGAAGCCTCAAAGAGATTCGGATAAGCCTCCTTCGGAGATTAATTACTGACATAGTACTAGTGAAAACGTAACTCTTCATCCAGTTGATCCATCAAACAACAAACCCCATTTTGGCGAGCATGAACCTCAAAAAGTTCCAATTAACACTGTCTTATGCTTTCTCATAATCCACTTTCAACATCAGACAACTTCGCTTTTCCCTTCTCTCCAAATCAATAACTTCATCGACCATGAGAATCCCATCTGCAATGTTACGACCTTGCAAGAATGTTGATTGCTTTGGAGAAATCAGCTTTCCAATGACAACTCTAATTCTCAAAGCCATTAACTTAGCCAGAATTTTGTACAAGCTGCTAACAAGACATATGGGCCTATAATCCATAATGGGTTGGGGATTATTGATCTTTGGAATCAAAGCAAGAAAAGAGGTAGTACAAGCCTCTGTGAGTTTCGTGTTCTTATGAAAATCGTTAATGAACCGGATGGTATCCATCTTGATAAACTCCCAGCCTTTCTTGTAGAATTCAAGAGTGAAGTCGTCTAGACCCGCGCATTTGCTGCCATCACAAAACCAAATGGCTTCCTTGATTTCAATCTCAGTGAAAGGCCTTTCGAGTCACCTGCAGTCATCATTATTCAGCCTATTGAAGTAATAATACCCTTAGGAACAGGTCTACAAGAAACAACTTCCTTGAAGAAACTTTCAAAATAACTTTTGATGGTGTCTTTTATGTCTGCCACGAATTCTACACTACCACCATCCTCCGTGATCGAGTTCCTTCTATGTCTTTCTTTCAAGGATTGATGAAAGAATTGTGTGTTAAGGTCCCCCTTCTTAAGCCAAAGCTGTCTAGACTTCCTTCTAAGCAAACCTTCTTTCAATCTTAAACTCTTCCACATTTCACCATACACCTTGTACCTATCCTCCACCAGGTTGTCAATGTTACCTCCATTATTAACAACCAATAGCATGTCCAAATCGTCCAATGGGTCTACCTTGCAAATCTAACCAACCAAACACCTCGATGTTCCACTGTTTGAGCTTAGTCTTCAAAGAAATCTATCAAGCCTGCTCATGGATGTACCTCGACCATTAAACCAAGTGTATCTCCCCCTTGTGCACGTCAAATCGACCAGATCCATCTCCCCAATGAAGCTGCCAAACTCCAACATGTCACTACTATTAGTGTACGACCCAATCCATAACCTTTCCTCCCCGTTAGTAACAAAATTGAAATCACCACCAAGACACCACTATTTCGCGCTTCGCGAACGCTTCCAATCCAATAATTCACCCCACATAACCCTCCTATGGTTCAGCCTGCAGGGAGCATATACGTTTACGAAGTTGTATACGACACCCTTCCATAACGCATTAATCCCAACAAAACCCAGACCTTTAAAACTAATATTGAGAATAAGGGAGTCTCTTCTCCAAAAGATAACCATACCGCCTGAAGCACCCCAAAAATACCAAGTAAGACTATCCTCAAAATGAGTGATCTTGGTTATGATTGTGATAATGATTCCAATGTTGATTACCATAGTGTTTCCAAGTTTGTAGTTCGGTGGTCCTGATTTTAACGAAGAAGGAATTCAAGGTATTTTGGCTTTAGTGTCTTTCGAATTTTTTTAACTTATTGCTTATAATTTAGTACAATTTCAATCTGCAAAAACATGTGAAAAAAAACATGTGGAGGTGTGATTACTATTGTGAAATGATAAGAAAAAATAGAATATGATCGGTTTCTTGATCAACAAAAAAATAATAAAGAAAATAAAAATAGAGAAGATAAGAGAAAGACAATTCAAAATAGTTAAAAATTGTATTTTTAATTTAGTTACACATTAAGGAACAATGTTTACAATTAAATTTCAACCATGCTACTCATGGTGGGAACAATGCTTTGTCGAACCCTATATTACTAGGACCTCTTTCCCTTATGAACCAGAGGGTTAAAACTAACAAAAAAATCTCAACCAGACCACTTTCTCCACTAGAATAGTGTCAGTGCAAAGTGTCTCATACTTGGTTATACTTGTTTTAATGATGTCAAAACATATACAGTTAAAAAAGTGTACTTTGGACGGTATCATCGAGTCGCATATGCAAACGTCATGATTTCTAGTGGCAAACATTTATCAAAATGTGTCTTGGTTCATATAGAAAAAACATTATATGTGTTCTATATGAGTTTGATCATGTTGGTCGAGTTAGAGATGCATTAGGAACACTTTAATGTAGCTAAACATATCAAAATCTGCATTTTTGCAAATTCTGAGTCTTTGAGTCGACTCAAAGTTGCTTAGGTTGACTCATACAGAAGTCAATTTTCATGTTTTGCTCTCAGGAGAGCTCGCTTCGACCCTTCGGTCAACTTATACTGTGTGCATTTGTATTTGTCAAAATTGGGGTGCTTTGCGTCGATGTATGGACCTGTTCCGATCGACGCAAAGAGCGTTTTCTGCATAATCCTGAATTTGGGAGAGCTCAGGCCGACCCCTTGTTTTAGGTCGACCGCTCGCTCGTTTCTCATAAAATTTCTGTTATTTTTACTATTCAAAGTAACTGCTATGTCTGTTATTTGGTTACAACTTTGCATATATATTGAGATAACTCATTCTACACAAAAATAACAATAAAAGTGAAAATATACACTGATTTAGCTCTCATCATCTTCATCCTCTTTCTTGCATTTTCTCAACAACTACACATAATCATTTTTGTTGAGCATTCTGTATCATCGAGGTGATAACGTCCAAACTTAAGATCGTTTTATCGGGTTTGGATTGAGAAATCAATGAGTTTTTCATGAATAAAACCTTTAGGGTTTTGTCCTCCCAGAATCTTAGATTTTGGGGGTTTTGCACAAATCGTTCCTTCACAGATTCAGCCGAGCGAAGGTAATTGACGAACAATAGGTTCTGTCAATTTAGTAGCGTTAACCGGAGGATTGTGGAAGGAAGGTTTGAGTTCAAATTGTTGGTGTTTCAAATCAGCCGGGAAAGATTTGAAGACCAGAGGGTTGTTCAAAGGTGGTGCCGTAATCGGAGGTTTACTCATCACGTTCGAAGAACTTGATTCATCTTGAATCAAGGGAAGAGAAGGCATAGGCTCAACATCAACGTTTGGGGAGTGTTTGAATTCTATTGTTTCTCTTATAAATTTTTTTTGCAATAGGTTATATATACAGGTCTCAATTCTATTTTTTTGCAATAGGTTATATATACCCCGAGTGAGGACGACGGTGGAACTGCCTTAACAAATTGGTATTCTCTCTTTTTACTATTTTCATTGCTGAATTTGAGTTTGTGTGAAAACATATTAGTTGACTAAAATTCTGGTGTGTGTTAGTGCTGAAACATTTTTAGAAACCTCATTACAATCTGTTTGATTGTAATCGGAAAAGCATAGACTTCATTCACTTATTGAATTTTACTTGAGGTGCTTTGCACACCAAGTGTTCGACTAATTGCGTGAATACAAACACTTGAACTGCTTTTCATTTTGGTTTATATTTCACAAGCATTGGAAATTGTCCAACTTTGAGTGAACAAAAAATCCTATTGATTTGTGTTCAAATTATTGATTCTAATTCTCGTCTTTATCAGTATTTCATATAGGCGTAGCATATATCCTATCTTTTTGGTAACGGTTCGTTTAGACGAGTATAGTTCCTCGGCGCTTCCGCTTAAAAATTTTAAAAATCAAATTATATCAAGCGCCAGATCTGTTTTAAATAAGTGATCTATTCAACCCCTCATTCTAGATCATTGTCGTCGTCTAACAAATAGGAATATCATGGATTGATAGATAAATGGTGACTAATATGCTATTTATAAGAAAACTAAACACTAATTTTTAACTAACCTGCTTAACAATTGCCCCAAGAGACTGACCCAATTCAACATGCTAACTTAAACAATAAGCTAACTGTTCCGAACTGGCCTAATGGCTAGGCATGGTCCAATCCACTTCTGCACCCAGATCAGGCCCAATAGCCTAGGTCCTGCTAGTTGAGGGCAAAGGAAAACACTTTCTCTTCTGCTCCTCAGCCGAGGAGATTTGACCAGCTGACCCCTAAGATCAGATATCCTTCATTACATCTCTGTTCGTCACACACGATTCATCTATCCAGGAACGGTCACAACGCAGTTTCCCAGAACCACGTCCCTGCTCGAAGCAACTGCTAGTTCTGAGCATGTCTGCCCGTCTCAACGGCTAGTTTCTAGCAGTTACCTATTCTTGGGGGCGCGAATATCTCGCCCTGAAAATAGGGACCAATGGTCAAGCGTTGGGGGCATTACAAAACCTTCTCCCTTGAGAGCGTCAACTATTCAATATTAAATCAAATAATCACCCTAAAAAACACTTACTTTTGTACTTGCCTTCTCTTCTCCCGATTCTTACTTTAGCATCGGAGTGCCTTACAGGTACACCCCCTCCTTCGTGATTCCAGCATTGCAGACAAAGTCTCTGGCCCGCTTCAGGTTTTGATCAACCGTCAAATATCACTAACATAATTTGGCAGCATACTTAAACAAACTTTGAATACAACATGTACAACTTCAACTTTGACTTTGATAGAGCTCTTCGATTTTGACAGAGTTTGCTACAACACTAGCTTATAACTCATAAGCTACAAATATCCACATTGAAATAAACACTGAACCAAAAAACCAACTAGCAGTCAACATGTAGTCCTATCATTTGCGTATAGTGGAAAAACTTGCAACTTGACAATGTCTTGGTGATCATACCTGCAACATTGTCATCGGTCAAAACCTTTAGCACTAGGACTTCTCCACACTCGATTATCCCTTTGACGAAGTGCAACCCCACATCGATGTGCATGGTTCGCTCATGATAGGCTGAATTCTTCGACATGTGTATGACACTTTAACTATCACCTTTAACACTGATAACTTGACCTTGAAGTGTAACACCCTTCTAAACCCCACATACAATCATCACATAATTTAATTAAAATCACAACCACAAGGGTGTCACACAAATCAAAAACACAATCTTGCTCTGTAACACATGTTTTACATCAATTCACATTAAACATGTCATCGCATACTCACATCCATTTTAAAGTATCATCGCAGCGGAAATATCATCAACAAATATAAAAGATAAGGTAAGTAATGACATTTGGTCTCAAATTTCAACTTTAATAACAAATAAGAAAGTTATAATCAATCCTTTCAACATACTTAAGAATACGCCACAACAAAATTAGTCTTACGACTTCAACATAAACATATCATAAAATTAAAGCAAGCGTTTCCAACTCAATGTTGCATGATATTAGAAAAATAGTTTTTTAAATAAACTTTAAATAAAAATTTCAAAATTTTTTATTGGTCAATTATTCAAAAATACTTTTTTATTGACTAATCAATTAAAAATGAATATTTATCATAGGTGTATAAACAAATTATGAACATATAAATTGTTTTAATCATAATTTATTTTATAATCATATATGTCATAAATAAAACTACTGATTCAAATATTAAAAAAATAAAATTTATTGATCAATTTTTAAAGTATTTAAACAAGATTATGAGTGCATATAATAAGAGAGTGAGTAGATATTTTATAATTGTATTCTCTTTTATAAAATAATTGTATTATTTATAAAAATTAAAATGATAATTTATTCTCTATTATTTTCAAATATTTACTTTAATGACTTATGAGAATTTTAATTACTTAATATATTATTTTTATTTGTTAATTTACTATTTATATTATTATTAATAATTTTGATGATATTGATCAACTATAGCAAAGAAATTTTGACCAAATCATAATTTATTATTTTAAAAAAATACCAAATTAAAACAATTATAACGGGACATAAAAGTATGGATCGATATATTGAATAATAACGAGAACACGTTTACTGATGATTCAAATATTTGTGTAGATAATTATTAATATATATATATATATATATATATATATATATATATATATATATATATATATATATATATATATATATATATATATATATATATATATTGTTGATTCAAAATTTTATTTTATAAAAAAAAGTTATAGGCACTGATTTATCATCTCTTTTAAAAATAATAATTTTTTATATTAAACAATTTTATCTTTTTTTTCATTTCATTTTTTTTATTACATTTTGAAAACAAATGTGCATATCATACTAGTATCCGTGCGTAGGCATGAGTATTTTACTAGTTTGTTGTGAAACAATGCCCAAGAAAATAAAATATGATTGGTTTCTTGATCAACAAGAAAGCCACAAAGGAAAGGAAAATAGAGAAGAGAAGAGAAAGACAATTCAAAATGGTTAAAAACTAGATTCTTAATTCAATTACACAGTAAAGAATAATATTTACAATTGAATTTCAACCACACCACTTTCTCCACTTGAATATGATTATCAGGGATTGATGGAGAAGTAGTGACTAGTATGCTATTTATAGGAAAACTAAATTTTCAACTAACATACTAAACAATCGACCCAACAGACGGACTCAATTCAACATGCTAATTTAAATAATAAGCTAACATAATTTGACATCATGCTTGAACAGACTTTGACTACAACATGCACAACTTCGACTTCGACAATACTCTTTGAGTTTGACAAAGTTTACTACAACACTATTTTATAACCCATAAGATACAATTACATTAAGGTTCAGTTAGAAAGTCAGAGCGAAGGATTTTAAAAAAGAGAACGATTGAATGGAAAAAATTGATTTGGATGGTTTTATTTTATTCATAATACTTAAATTTTTTAATTTAGAAAATAAAAAATTGTATTTTTGAAGGATTTGACTGATTTTGGAGGGGTTTGGTAAATTTTTTAAATTTAAATTATATTGTTATTATATTTCAAAAATTAAAAATATGTTAATGATAATTACTCATTTATTATTCTATATAAAATATTTTAATTTTTTAAATAATAAATCTTTCTCTATGTTTTCTTCAAATTTCATTTTTCAAATCCCTTCCGCACCCTATCCTCCTAACTTGCAAATAAAGCCTTAGAGTTTCGTGATTTACATTAGAATATTTGATGTAAAATGTGATTTTCTTTTTTGCTTTCTATATGTTGTATTGAAGACAAGTGATTTGTCGCTACAACAAAACAATATGTTTGGTGACAAATTGAATCAGTGCGAACATAACATTGTGACGACTTCACACCCATTGTGATATGCATGTTACGAGTGTGTTTGTATTCGACGTGTGTCGAAATTAGTTTGTGTCGAATATCTTGCTACAAAGAACATGTTCTTTTATCATATCCACTTTACTGTTGGAATTTCTCATCAAAACTAAGCATATAATTATTAAATATGTAATTCTTTGAGTCGAAGTAGAATTATTATGTTTGCATTATACGGTTGTCGAAATTAGTTTGTGTTGAGCAGAACTTGTATTTGCTATATTTGAAAGAAAGTCAAAAATATCTTATTAAAGAATGTAGTTGTTGAAGGATTCAACAGAGTCGAAATCGTTAACTTAACTTAGTTTTAGGTAAGTTAGTTATTTTCATGATTACTTGGAATGCAAGTAATCTTATCTATAAATAAAGATGAGATCTATTTTATTTGTAATAATCAAGAGTAAGAAAGCATTGTATAGTTTCTGAAATCATAGTAGTGATTAACACACATTATCAAATACTTAGAGTGCAGTTTGCACAACAACATTATATTCATCTTCTTCCTCCAAAATTTCTCTTTTCTCTCACTTTCAATTTCATTGTTTTCTTCTTTCAATTCTTTGTGTATTTTAGAATCATCTTGCAACCAAGGAGTGGTTGTTTCGCTGAAGTAATGGGTGAAGAACAAGAGTCAAATCAATCAGAAAGATCTATTCTTGTTCATCAAGATTGATTTGGTTAATTTCAAGATTGGGGTTTTACTAAAATCTGATATCTAGAGCACTGACTGTGTGATTTTTAGGACACGTTGAATCATAAAGAATCATCCGAACTAGCATTTTCTAGCAAATATTTCAATCTTGAATGGTAAGAATTATGAAAATTGGTGTAAGCAGATGAAGGTTTTTTTTCCTACTATCAAGATCTTTGGGATCTTGTGAAGAATGTAGTAACACCAATTTGAGAGAATGCTACGGATAAACAAAAGGCTGCACACAAAGATTTGAAAAAGAAGGATTATAAGACTCTCTTTATAATCCATCAATGTGTTAATCTAGAAAACTTTTAGAAAGTTATTGATGTAGATTCAGCAAAGGAAGCATGGGACATCCTGTAGAAATATTTTAGAGGCCTTGAGAAAGTGAAGAAGGTGAGGTTACAAACTCACAAAAGAATGTATGAATTGCTTCAAATGGAAGACAGTAAAAGTGTGACTGATTTTTTCACCAGAGTAACGAAACTGGTGAATCAAATCAAAACATGTGGAGAAGTGTTGACATCAAAATCTATAGTGTCAAAAATTTTAAGGTCGCTGGCTCCAAAGTTCGATCATGTGGTAGTAGCCATAGAAGAATGGAAGGATTTGTCATGTATGAAAAAATAAGAGCTTCATGGACTCTTGAATCTCACGAAGAAAGAATTACTAAAAGAACTGCAAGCAAGTCAAAGACCGATGTAGCTTTGCAAGCTCAGTCGAGTAAGAAAAACAAAGGAAGATGGAATGGTAACAAGGGTAAAGTAAGTTACAACTATTCGACTGGTAGAGGAAACTATCAAGAAGGTATTTCATCAAATCATAGACAATTTTCTAACCAAGACAATCACAGAGGTGGTGGTGCAGATAGAGGAATGAGCGATGGAAGAAAACCTGATAAAAGTCACATTTAGTGCTAGAATTGTCAAAAGTATGGCCATTATGCAAGTAAATGTCGAGGAGGCAAGAAAGATCAAGAAATTGATGTAAAGTTTGCAGAAGACGATATGATGCTAACAGTCACAACAAAAGAAGAAGAAAGAATTAAAGATAAATGGTATCTTGACTCAAGCTATTCGTAGCACATGACTAGAAGAAAATATTGGTTTATCAACATCAATCCCTTGTTAAAGAACAAGATAAAATTTGCAAACAATAGTACCCTATATACTGGAGGTATTGGTGATGTTCTAATCCAAAGAAAGGATGGTAAACGATTAATAATTTCTAATGTGTTGCACATACCTGACATGAAGAGTAATCTGCTAAGTATAAGTTAGGTGATTGAGAGGAATTACAAAGTATTGATCGAAGATAGAATAATGAGAGTGATCGACTTGAGAAATAGTTTAATCTTAAAGGCTCTTATGTCATAGAATAGAACCTTCAGGACTCAACTTTATGTGTTGGAGCACAAGTTCCTGATGACTGTAACTAGCTGAGATGCATGATTATAAAATTATAGACTTAGTCACTTGAATTTTAATGACATTAGTAGTTTGAAAAGGAAGAACATGGTTTTAGGCCTACGAGAAAGCCCTATTCCAGAAGAAGTTTGCGAAGAATGCGTTCAAGAAAAGCAACATAAGAATGGCTTCAACAAGGATTCAAGAAGCAAGTTGAAATCCACTCTCGAGATAATTTACTTAGATGTGTGTGGTCCTCTCCAGGTAGATTCACTTGAAGGTAACAAGTACATTGTTACATTTATTAATGATTACAACAAAAAGTTGTGGACCTACTTAATTAAGAAGAAAAGTGATGTTATTGATATTTTCACCAAGTTCAAAGCAATGGTTAAAAGACAGAGTGGTTACAAGATTAAGGTTTTGAGGATATATAGAGGTGAAGAGTAGGTGTCGAAAGACTTCGACATACTATGTACAAAAGAAGAAATTGTGCATGAGGTGGTGCCACTATATACTCCTCAATAAAATGGTATTCCTGAAAGAAAGAACAAAACCATTATGAATATGGTGAAAAGCATGTTAAAACGCAAGCATATCCCAAATGAGCTATGGAGTGAGGCTGTGTTGACTGCAACATAGATATTGAACAAATATCTGACAAAGAAGCTTGAAGGTATCACACCAGAAGAATGTTGGTCTGATGTCAAACCTAGTTTAGGCCACTTGAAAGTGTTTATATCCATATACCACAC
This sequence comes from Lathyrus sativus, assembly GCA_963859935.3. NCBI lineage: Eukaryota > Viridiplantae > Streptophyta > Magnoliopsida > Fabales > Fabaceae > Lathyrus > Lathyrus sativus. Next base: position 25,948 of record CAWUDS030000454.1, on the reverse strand, counting down.
AGACATGTTCCAGATTAGATGATAAGAAATGTGGATGGTAAGTCGAGTCAAATGATTCTAGTGGGATATCATTCGAGTAATGGATACAAATTGTTCTACCCAATAATGATTCTAGCTTAATAAGCAAGTCGTGGTTAGCAAATATGTGATTGTAGATGAGCTTAGGAATGAGATTGGACTAAGAACATCAATAACGATTTAGTGAGAATCTTGTGTGATGAAACAACTAAGCTTTTAGAGATGTTCGACAAGTTGTTAGAGAAGTTTAACATGATGATGTCGAAGGTCAAGCTAGCACAAGCAGACCTTAGAGAACCAGAAACATGCCTACAATACTGCAAGAATGTGTAATCACATTAGATAATGCGTTCGATGATGAAGGTGACTTAGTATAATTTTCCTTCCATGTAAATACTAAGCCAATCAATGTAGCCGGAGCATTGAAAGACTCAAGATGGATGAAAGCTATGGTGGATGGGATAAAATACATAGAAGACAATGATACATGATCACTAGTCAAGTTACCAAAAGGGATGAAGGAAATTGATGTGAAATGAGTATACAAAGTCAAGCTAAATCCAAAAGGTGAACTTATTTGACACAAGGTAAAACTTGTAGAAAATGGGTTTCTTCAGAAAGAAGGAATTAACTATGATAAAGTCTTTGCACTAGTATCTAGAATCGAAATAATCAGGTGGGTTATTGGTCTAGCCAATATGAATAAATGGTCGATATGTCATATGAACATGAAATGTGAATTCCTGAATGATCCTCTAGACAAAGAGGTGTATGTAATACAACCAATTGTGTAAATCCCTGTGTGGATTGAAACTAGCTTCAAGATCTTGGAGCAAGAAAATAGACAACTTTCTAAGATAGAAAGAGTTTAAGAAGTGTTCGACAAAGAATGATGTGTATGTTAGGAGAAGCAGAAGTGAACTTTTTATACTATGTCTGTATATCGATGACCTGTTGATAACAGACAGTTGCAAGAAGGAGATCGAAGACTTCAAACATGATTTGAGTAAGGACTTTGACATGTCAGACTTGAGAAATCTCTCATACTTCCTTGGTATCAAATTCTACAACAGTAATAGAGGCTTGATGATGCACCAAAGATGATATGCAGGTGAAATACTCAAGATATTTGAGATGCAAGATTGCAACTCAACTTCGACTCCAATTGAGCCCAAATTGCAACTGATAAAAGATTAGACTGAAGATGATGTCGATCTAACGCAGTACATAAGACTCATTGGATCATTTAGATACATCTGTTACACAAGACCAAATTTGGCTTATTGTGTAGACATGGTCAGCAGATTCATGCGGAACCTAAAAATATCTCATCTTGTAGCCACCAAGAGGATACTAAGGTATCTCAAAGGAACACTCAACTATGGTATTTTATTTCCTTCAGTCAATGAAGGAAAAGAATGCAAGCTTGTGGGCTGCACTGACTCTAGTTGGTGTGGTGATGCTGAAGATAGAAAATCGACAATAAAATATGTGCTCATGTTAGGTGGTGCGTCAGTCGCATGGAGTTCAAGAAAGGAATCAGTGGTAGCTTTATCATCATGTGATGTTGAATACATAGCAGTTTCACTATGTACATGCCAAGCAACATGGGTGATGAATCTAGTCGAAGAAATTACAGGGAAGAATCATGAAGTAATGACCATAAAGATCGATAGTATGTCAAACATCAACCTGCAAAAGAATTTGATAGCACACAGAAGAAACAAACACATCAAAATGTGGTTCTACTATCAGAGAATCAGACTGCAAATATAATGGTGAAGGCTGTGCAGGTCGAATTGTTCAAGAGATTAAGAATAATTATGAATGTAGAAAACTTAGACACAATGAATTATGTGGTGTGTTAAATATGTAATTTTCTATGTCGAAGTCGAAATAGTGTGTTTATATTCAACGAGTGTTGAAATTAGTTTGTGTCGAACAAATTTTGTATTTTCTATATTTGACAAAAATTCAAATATAGTATATCAAAGTATGTAGTTGTCAAAGGATTCGACAATGTTGAAATAGTTAACTTAACTTAGTTTTAGTTGCACTTGGTATTATGATTACTTAGAGTGCAAGTAAGCTCATATATAAATAGAGAGGGTCTCTATTTCATTTGTAATAATCAAGTGTAAGAAAGAGTTGTGTAGTTTTTGAAATCACAGTAGTAATTAAAACACATTATCAACCACTTAGAATGCAGTTTGCACAACAACATTACAATCATCTTCTTCCTCTAGAACTTCTCTTTTCTCTTACTTTCGATTGCATTATTTTCTTCTTTCATTTCTCCGTGTAGTGTAGAATCACCTTACAAACAATGAGTGATTGTTTCACATGAGTAAAGGATAAGAACAAGAGACGTGATCAATTAAAAAGATTGATCATTGTTCATCAAGATTGATTCGGTTAACTTCAAGATTGAAATTTTATCAACAAAAACTAAAATAAAAACTGATAAATAAAAATTTAAAATTAACTTATCAATATTCTGAAGTAATATTTTTAAACTCTATTAAAATGTGAGAAAAGGGATGATACACCGACAATGTAAATTATGTTTACACTCCCAATCAATGAAGATCATATATTCCCCCACATTACACTTATATTTTTTTTTAAAAATTAATAATATGACAGATTATTTATTTTCTATTGGATAACAATATAAAATTATTTTACTCTGTCAATCAATGACAATTAGGGGTGTACGCGGGTTGGGTTGGACCGGGTTCGCCTTAACCCGTTACCCAACCCGTTCAACTTTCAATGGGTTGGGTTTATCATCAAACCCGTAATTCTACTTTAAAAACCGACCCGAATCAACCCGGATATTTACGGGTTGGGTAGGGTTGGGTCCACGGGTTGTGTATATAATAATTATTATTTTCAATTTAAAAAATCTATAACACAATTCAATATAATTTTGCATATTTCAAACAATTAAATTATTTACGTAGTGGAGACAAATCCTACATATAAAATAGAATAATTAAAAATATAACAATTAAAATTTTGAAATGTATTTTATTTGTCATAAAAAATATTAAGATACATATACACCATTAATTATTTATATATTTTCATTAATATACCTTAATTTATAAAAATTTATTAATTATTTTGATACTCAAATGTTATCCATTACAAATATATATCAACATATGTAAAACAAATATATAATAATATACAGTATATATTAGTTGTTTTGATACTCAAATGTTACCTTTTCTAGCACATGCTTAAAAGTAGGTCCGTAAACTATCATATATATTAACACTTAATAATATATAAAATTCCATAAAATATCATTTCCATAAAATTCATAAATTCTAAATAATTCAAAAGCAAATAAACATCACTTAGTCTTAAAATGACATAGATGTATTGGTCCAATATTGGTCTAATAGCACCAAAATCTAACAGCAACTATAAAAGATTCCAGCACCAGCAGTGAAAGGTTTAGCAACAACAGAAAATCCAGCAACAGTAGCTGTAAAAGATTCCAGCAACAATAATGAAACGTTTAGCAACAACATAAAATCCAGCAACAACAGTTAAAAGTTTAAGCAACAATAGTCAAAAGAAGAAGAAAAAAAACAACACTAGAAAATACCTTAAAATCTAGTGGTAACAGTTGTATTGAGCTCAACCGCAGTAATGCCAACATCAATAGAAACTAATCCAGCTAACTCTATATATGTAAACACAAACAACTAATAAGAATAATGTAATGTAATACTAAAATAAAATAGATTTTAAAATTCAAACATATAATTCATACCTGACTCAACCTTTTCCAATTCAACCAACTCTTTTTCTAAATCAATGACCTTAGGAGATTTGATCCAATTTTGAGTACAAATCAAAGCTTCAACGGTAGAGGGATTCAAGGAACTACGAAATGAATCAAGGACACGACCTCCTGTACTAAAAGCGGATTCAGAAGATACAGTGGATACAGGGATAGCCAATATATCTCTAGCTATGCGGGAAAGCACATGATATTTATTTGTTTTTCCTTTCCACCAAGTGAGAATATTAAATATAGGAGAATCATCTTCAACACCATCCTCCAAATACCTTTCCAACTCATTTTTTTGCACTTCACATTGTTTTTTCTTCATATTCATTCTAAACAAATTGTCCCAATCTTCATCATCTTCACCATTTTCAATTCTAGAATGAGAGGCAATGTTTGAAGATGAGGCATTGGAACCACCATCATGAGAAACAGGATACAAAAATAAATAGTGCTCAAACAATTTAGCTATGAGAGATTTCAATTTCTTTAACATATCCTCTGACAATTTTTCACCATACATCCGAGTAAAACAAAATTCAATATAGTCAAGCTTATAACGAGGATCAAGATAAATAGCAACAAAGAGAAGATAATTTATTGTATTGCTTTCCCAATACTTGTTGTACTTCAATTGCATATTTGTTGTCATGGTTTTCAAAATTGGATCACTAACATTGTGCCTCCATTTATTCAACGTTTTTTTAATATCCATCAACTGTTTGAAAAAAGAGTTAGCAGTAACATGCAATGACCCAGAAAAAGAAAGTGTGGCATCATAAAAAGTTTTCAAAAACTTCACAAAAATACGAGCTCGTTCCCAATCAGCTCGATTAGGACATCCTTTCGACTCAATACGGAGATTAGTTAAAAATGCAACATCAGCATGTTCTAAGCGGTAAAATGCATGTTCATACTTTTCAGCGATGTTCAACATTAAATAAGTAGAGTTCCATCTGGTTTCTACATCTAGTGTTACCAATGCTTTAGAACATACACCAACAGCTTCTGCACACTTCTTGAAAGTAGCCAACCTACTAGGAGAAGCCTTGACAAACTTACATGCAGCCCTAATTCTTTTAACAGATTCATCAATATCCTTTATTCCTTCTTTGACAATCAAGTTTAATATGTGAGCACTACATCTCATATGCAAGTACTCCCCATTAAACAAAGTACGACCATTCCAAAAACTCATGCCTCGATTTAAATAATCAATTGCCAAATTGTTAGCACTTGCATTATCAACAGTCACACAACATATAGACTTGATACCCCATTCTTTCATGCAATTCTCTAATGTTATCCCTAATAGTTTCACCTTTATGGTCAGCAATTATACCAAAGCTTAATATACTCTTCTTTAAATTCCACTCGTCATCAATATAGTGAGTTGTAACACACATATAATTCATATTCTGAATCGATGTCCAAGTATCAGTGGTAAGAGACACCATTTGTTTATTAGCAGACAACATAGATTTCAATTTTTCTTTCTCATCGAAGTACAAGTGTTGCGGTGAAATTTGGATGTCAAGCTATTGATTAACTTAAATCTTAATTCATTTACAACCGGTCTTTGATTTATCCGAAGGAAAGGTTAAAGAAAGGAAAAACCTAAAAGGGAGAGATCTAAGGTTCGGGGGTTGGTTAGATTTAGGGAAGGTATTAGCACCCTAAACTTCCGTAGTACTCTACGGGAACCTTCTGTTTATTTTTTTTATTTATTTCATTAATTATTTTGCTTTAGGGTATATACAAAGGATTGAAAATTAAAAGACCTAGGGGTTAATTCTAAGTTTACTTGGCAAGACATCGCATCTTGTGTCTACATATCCTTATGGGAATGGAATCAGAGTAACTGTAGTTCCCCTCAAAAGGGAGGTTAGAAACGTCTTGACTGTGGCCAAGGTTTATTCAGAGACTCCAATCTCTATGTTAAAAAAATGTTAATTAAAATTAAAATAGGGTTAAATTAGGGATTCCACGGCAGAAAACCTTAAAACAGAGTACGGCGACTCTTTTGGCCTAACACTAGGATAAAAGCAATTTTGCCCACGGCGGGACACCTAGGCTAAACAGGGTTTGATCCATTAAAGGGGTAAGGCTATTGACTCGGCGGCCAAAAGGCTGGACCTAATCCTTCGGAAGGATAAAACTGTAAAAAATGTGAAAATATGACAAATCATTATATGGAGGAATAATTAAGGTACAGAAATAAGAAAAGTAATAAAGGCAGAGGGTATAAAGAAACAAAGAAACATTTCTGAAAACATGAAGAATATGAAAATATGTAATGACACTTAGAATGAAGTGATGCAAAATTTATTTACTTGGCATCATGGGTGTTTTATCCCCATTTGCGTTTTTCTCCTGAGCTCGTGTTTTACCCGCATAAAGTCCGCAAGGTAAGACGCGGGTAAAACACGAGCTCAGGAGAAAAACGCCAATGGGGATAAAACACCCATGATGCCAAGTAAATAAATTTTGCCCACAAGGTAAGACGCGAGTAAAACACGACCTCAGGGAGAAAAAAAAGTAAATGGGGGGTAAAACACCATGATGTTAGGTAAACCCAGGAATATCTGGTAAACGGGGAATAAAACACCCGGGATAAAGGTACATGGGGGATAAAACACCCAAGGATAGAAGGTAAGTGGGGAGTAAAGCACCCAAGATAGACATGTAAATGGGGAGTAAAGCACCCAGGATAGAAATGTAAATGGGGAGTAAAGCACCCAAGATAAAAATGTAAATGGGGAGTAAAGCACCCAAGATAAAAATGTAAATGGGGAGTAAAGCACCCAAGATAGACATGTAAATGGGGAGTAAAGCACCCAAGATAAAAATGTAAATGGGGAGTAAAGCACCCAAGATAGAAAGGTAAATGGGGAATAAAGCACCCAAGATAGAAATGTATAGGAATTATGCTATGACATATGATCAAATGCAAATGCAGACATCGACGACAAGGCTCGACTCTTTCGGTGAGATGACAAAACTGGAGGACTGATTCCTCAACACGGAGATCACTGTCATTCTGTTAAACTGTATCAAGTTGATAGTCACTGTAGGAATGATGAATAACTGATTGGGGATTATGCAAGTAAACTGCCCCAGGTCAAATGAATTGATAATTGCTTCAGCTGTCTAATTCGTGGAATCGACTGTTTTGCTGTATCCTCGGAGGGCTTGCCCCAGTCTGGGTCTTGAACAATTCTCTGGATAAACCAAATCTGAGAAGATATTGCCTTAAACAAATCTTGAACTAATTCTTTGACAGGATGTAAATGGAACTTGCCCCTTATAAGATCACTTGACCAAGTTTCTCATTGTTTGAAAATTCCTTAGAGGAAAGCCAGTTTGCAAACAAAAATATTCATACAAACATGGTAATGCAAAGTTCATGCGATTTTTGAAAAATTATTATTGAAAGATGGAAAATACATGAGTCGTTAGTCAGAACAAGGCGGTTCAAGACACTCAAAGTTTAAAATAAAAGTGTATTGCCAAAATAAATGATTCGCAAGGATCTTTTGGAGTCAGGTTACGCAACCTTGCTGTAGTATACTTTCAAAATAACCTTGCTTCAATTAGGTCTTTTGAGGGTTGTAATGTGGCCTGGTTCACGGTTTATGAAACAAAAGATAAAGGCTCAAAATTTATTTGTACCCACCCAATCTACGTGATGATCTTCAGTCCTATGCTCAGTTAACTCATACTATGCATTCAGGTTCCCATAAGTTAGGGATTTCATTGATCGTAGCAATGATGACTCAGAAGTCAAAGGGACCTATGAAAAGGCAGCCACTACTCCCTTATAACATTTGATTGTTTTGACATTGAGGATTTTCAAGATAAGGATTTAAAAATCTCTTTGTATTATCCCTAAATTTTGCCTGAACTGTTTATTTTAGAGTTTACAGTCAGCGGGATGTCCCAGTTTTGCCTAAGTCTCCTTCATAGGTTTTGACTTAGCGGGATTCTTTTGCTTTTTTTATATTATTTTTTGTGTGTGAAGGAAAGTGACTGTTTGATTTTAATGATTACGGTGAACCATCATCGACCTTTTGATTAGAAAACATCTTCGACACTTGTTTGACGTGTGCGAAGGAAAATTTGTTAATGAAAGGTGTATCGTATGAACACACAACCAAGTTAACTGAGAACTACCCATCCCAAGGTTAAAATTGTGGGTTTTTTGTAACGAAAGAAACTCCAACTTCTAGGCTCGAAGGGGGTAACGAGGGATTAACTTCCTTATTTCTCCAGTGTTTGGGAATTGAAACAATGCCTTACATCGTCAACAAGGTTTGATTGAAAGCATACTGACAGCAATTATGGGTATAACGTTTTCATCAATCCTCCCTCCAATCTTAGCATATCAAAATTTTGGACAAGAAGTAAACATTTGAAAAATAAAGCATAAAGTCGCAATGCTTATTTCATTAATGAAAGTACAAACATAATTAAAAGCAAACAACTTAAACAAAATAAGGAAAGTGCAAACAACGAGAAACAAAAGGCCTAGTGACAAAACTTCATTTCTGATGTACTGGCAAGGGATTTTTCTGAACATCCGGATGACTGTCTGTAAAATCAAGTATTCCAGTTCTAACCAATTCACATACTCTAGCCTTCAATGCAAAACAATGCTCCAAGTCATGGCCTGGGGCACCCTCATGGGAAGCACAATGGAGATCAGCCCTAAATCCAGTCGGAGGATTAAGAGGAGGTGGTAAAGCCTTTGTAGTAATCAGTCCTTGCCGGACTAAGTCAGGATATAGCTCTGTGTAAGTCATGAGAATAGGATCAAAGTGACTCCTGTTCCGTTTCTGGTCTGATATCTGTGTCGAGGAATCAGCTTGACGACTCAAAGGTACACTGGAAAACGAGAGAACCGAGAATGAGAAACCGGGGGACAAATGCAATGTAAAAATGTGATGCTGATGCCATGCAATGGTTTTAAGAATTTCAACGGTCGATTGCGAATATTGCTTTTTAAGAAAGTTGGAAAAAATTTTAGACTTTAAAATGTAAGGCTTTTCGAATTTGCAAAGGACTGCTGAATTCCTTGAAACTAGAAATGATATGATGCTTTATGGATGCGAAGCACAAATACACATAAGAAAACAAAAGGTCCTAAGTTAGAGGAACAATGAATGGAGTCAAGGTCTACCCTTCCCAAAGAGGTATGTACTATAGGTTGATTGTACCTGCAGAACAAGGGTTCTAAATCAGTGCCCAAAGTCATCAGTCCATCTTTCGGATATTATCGACTTCCCGACTGACTCGAGGGTCAATAATATTCTCAAGAGAACCTCTTTTAAGTGTAGCATCGCGTAGCAACCATTGTAGGACTACTCCCACATAGTTCCCGCGCTACGTCCTATATAAGGTCAAGATGGTGTAAAGGTACTACGGTTCCCAGTATCACAGACTCCAATCGATAATGGTAAAAGTTTTCACGATTACACTCGATCAACCGAACCATTTTCGAAAGTGTCTCAACTGAGCGGTGATTCTCGAGTCAACTTAGTCGGGACTCACTCCCTATAAGCCTCGTCGAATATATCACCATCCTATAATAATGTCACTCAAGTCCGGGTGTAAGACTTATCTCACAACACAGTAACTCCCAAGCAGGTACCCTGAACAACGTATATACAAATGAGTAAAAATATTAATGAAACAAATATATGAAGAAAAATAAACAAGATAGGGATAACCCTCAATAGTTAGGATTCCCCAGTGAAGTCGCCATTTTCTGTTGCGGTGAAATTTGGATGTCAAGCTATTGATTAACTTGAATCTTAATTCATTTACAACCGGTCTTTGATTTATCCGAAGGAAAGGTTAAAGAAAGGAAAAACCTAAAAGGGAGAGATCTAAGGTTCGGGGGTTGGTTAAATTTAGGGAAGGTATTAGCACCCTAAACTTCCGTAGTACTCTACGGGAACCTTCTGTTTATTTTTTTATTTATTTCATTAATTATTTTGCTTTAGGGTATATACAAAGGATTGAAAATTAAAAGACCTAGGGGTTAATTCTAAGTTTACTCGGCAAGACATCGCATCTTGTGCCTACATATCCTTACGGGAATGGAATCAGAGTAACTGTAGTTCCCCTCAAAAGGGAGGTTAGAAACGTCTTGACTGTGGCCAAGGTTTATTCAGAGACTCCAATCTCTATGTTAAAAAAATGTTAATTAAAATTAAAATAGGGTTAAATTAGGGATTCCACGGCAGAAAACCTTAAAACAGAGTACGGCGACTCTTTTGGCCTAACACTAGGATAAAAGCAATTTTGCCCACGGCGGGACACCTAGGCTAAACAGGGTTTGATCCATTAAAGGGGTAAGGCTATTGACTCGGCGGCCAAAAGGCTGGACCTAATCCTTCGGAAGGATAAAACTGTAAAAAATGTGAAAATATGACAAATTATTATATGGAGGAATAATTAAGGTACAGAAATAAGAAAAGTAATAAAGGCAGAGGGTATAAAGAAACAAAGAAACATTTCTGAAAACATGAAGAATATGAAAATATGTAATGACACTTATTTTATGATTTTTTGGATATTTTTATGAATAAATTTAGAAAAAGGTGAAAAAAAAATAATATTTTAAAAAATGATTTAATTAAAATACGAAAATAATAATTAAATAATAATAAAAAACTATTTTTGTTATTTTTTAATGAAAGATAGAAAAATTTAGAGTAAAAATAATAAAAAACAAAAAAGTGACAAAGGTGAGATTCAAACTCTCAACCTCTCACACTCACAACTCCTTACACATGTCCTCCTGCCAATCGTGCCATTTTTACTTTTTAGAAAAAAAATGCATGGCATATGATATTTACCTGCAAAAAGTCAAACGACTACACGAATTTGTTAGTAATTGATTAAATGCAATGAAATGCGACGACAAATCTTAGGGCAAAATTTGGGGTATTACAACAAGCATAAACAATCTCTGGCAACAGTGACACGAGATGGAATTTTGAATCTTGGTTGAGCCTCTTTCATGAACATATTAAATCCTTCATTTTCAACATATTTAAAAGGGAGCTCATCAATGATTATCATCTTTGCAAGTGTTAATGTAGTCCTCTCTTGATTAAAATCAACAAGTTTCAAGCTAACACTATTAGGATCATCCTCACTTTCTTTTCCAATAGCTATAGTTTTTTGTTTCTTATCAACTACCCTATTTGGATTTTTCAGGCACACTTTCAAATGTTTATGCATGTTAGTAGTGCCATGACTACCACTATTTGCAGCATATTGTTTCCCACAATACTTACGTATAGCCTTATCATTAACCCTTTTAAAATCTTTTCAAACTGTAGAAGGTTTTCTAGAGGGTTTTCTTTTGTTTACCTCTATTAGTGCACTTGGTGGCAATGATGACAACCCTTCTCCTTGTATTTGTTGAACTTCTTGCTCTTGTTCAAGTGGATGAGCAACATCTTCACTGACAATTTGTGATTGTTCCACTTCCATTTTCTATAAAAAAACAATTTTTAATATAAATTATTATTAAAATAACATTAAACAAAATATATTTAAATTAATAATATGAAACAGAACAGGACTTTGCATCAAAATATATTTTCATCATATGAAACAAAATAGTACTTTGCATCATATGAAACAAAATAGTACATTACATTGAACCTATCATCATATTTTGCATTGATATAAAACTATTGAAGTACATACTGTAAAAACAATATATTGCATTAAAATAAATATATTGTAGAACTATAAAAAGTATAAAACCTTATTCAATATGAAGACGAAACTATGAGAGAGTCAAAGTATAGACTGTGGATTTTCGAAAGCAAGATGGAATTGGAATGTGAGAGAGTAAAATGAAAAAAAAAATCGTGAGAGAAAGAGGAGTGGTGACGTTTGAGATTTGCCGTAGTAAAAAAATAGGGTTAGGTTAAGTGGTATTGTCTTTAGTTTAGTAAGTTTCTAATATATACTTAATTATTATTAGTTAATAAAGATTCATTAAAAAAATAAAAAGGCAGTAAAGTGTAAACTAGAAGTGCATAAGTCAAGCAAGCATGATTAATATTAATAATAATGTTTAATAATAATAATAATAATAATAATTTAATGTGTGATTGGAAACTGGAAGGAAAGTGCAAAAGATCTTTGTGTACGTTACAATTTACAAAGTTATAACAACTTTAAAATTTATAAATAATAATATAATAATAATAATAATAATTAATTATGCCACGTCAACGGGTTCATGGGTTTAGAAACTAAAACCCAATACTCGAACCAAATCTATACGGGTTGTTACGGGTTGGGTCGGGTATACCCGTAAATGAATGGGTCCGGGTAATTAGTGGGTTGGTTCGGTTTGGGTAGGCGGGTTTGCGGGTCGACCCGCACCCATGAACACCCCTATGAAAGAGAGATAATTGTTTAGGAAGTTAAAGATAAGGATGATAAAAAATTGTTAAAGTTTTAAATTGAGAATGAAACAATTATTATTTACTAAATTTATTTTGCATAGGTGGTTGGTTTTAAAATAACAGTTAAAGGTCAAATATCTAACAAATATATGTTAGTCCAAAATGTTATATTGTATTTATCTATAGGTATAGATAAGTACAGATTAATGTTTACGTCACATTGTATAAATTATATAATTTAAAAATTGAGATATTGTTTATATTTTAAAAATTTTGCAAATTACACAGGTAAAATTGGAACAATATAAGATAAAGATTCAAGAGAGAAAACCAAAATTTTAAAAATTTAATAAAAATAGTCATTGTTATTTGATCATAGATATTAGAACACACTTTTTTTCTTTCGTAATAGATATGATTCATTTTTCTTCTACAACAGAGAGAAAAATTAAAGTATTAGACATTAAAAAAAATCCAATAATCTCAATTTTCAAACCTCAATTTCACATATGGATTTGTTTATGTAAAAAGAACAAAATAGTAAATGAAAATAAATAAAAAACCAAATCAAAAATTAAATTGAAGAATCTAAATGCCCTACTAATTAACTCTAACAGAAATCATTGTGTGATTCACAATCCATATTATGGCATCTGCAAATTATAGCTTTCTCTTTTCTACCATCATCATGAACATTGTCTAGAATCTAATTTTCCTCATGTAGTCTTTCTTCTTCTCCATTTTTGACATCTATGGACCCAATGAGTTAGAAATGAAAGACATAACTTATAAGGAGAAGTTATTTAAATATAGTTTTTAATTAGAAGTTAAAGTGAGTTTTCTTTTCAAATAACTAATTACTTTGTACAATATTCAAATATAAAATGGAGGGAGTAGTTAATTTTTATTTGTGTAACTTCTAAGTAGTTTTAAAGGGTAAAAGAGGAAAGAAAATAGGTTACACCAAAACAATGTATTGCCTTTATATATTGTTATTAATAAAATTATTTTTTAATACATATATTGACTTAACTTTTTTACAACTGTCTTGTTGTCATGTTAAGTGGGCAAAAGTTAACATTTTCAATAAAATTTTATGGAAAAAACCAAATATAATAACGGAACCGTTTTTAAAGAATTAATATATAACGTTTATTAGATAAGAGATTAAAATTAAATTTGAAATTAAATTAAAGGACTTTGTCACTAATTAAACCTATTTATTTATATTTTAAAAAAACTTAATTTTCGAAAATAACCCCATAGAAGTCCAAATTTGACCATTATACCATATCATTAAATAACCATTTAAAGTACCTATATTACCCCTGAACAGAAATCACTTAACATTCTACTTATATAACCGCTTTTTTTATTGCGCTAACACGTGCAATTTTTTAATGGTGTTTTTGACATATATTCCATTAAAAATAATATTACTTAGGAACAATAATAAAAAAATAAAAATATAATGATACATATTAACTTTAATATGTTGTAGTAATGTCTTCAGACCAATTTAATACTAAAAAAATATCTTCAGACTAATTTAACAATCCAAATGTCAACTTAAAATTAACTTAATAATCTAAAGAGTAGAATGTGAAAATTAAAACTTATCAATAAATTAAATGTTACATAAAATAATATTATTTACATAATTAAAATAAATAAAAGTAAGAAAACAACCAATATATATTGTTTAATGTCTTAAAACTAAGGCTGGAAATGAGTCGAGTCGAGTCGAACTCACCTCAGCTCGGCTCGACTCGTTAAGAATTGTTCGAATTCGAGTTCGAGTTCGAGTTAGACACGAACTTTTTTTTAAGCTCAAACTCGACTCGTTATAAGTTCACGAACAGTTCGGTTCGACTCGTTAGGTTCATCTCATTAGGTTCAGCTCACATGGTTCACGAACTTAAAAACTATTTTTTTAAATATATATATTTTTTAGTATATTTGACATTTTAAATAAATATATATATTTTAAATAAAATATTAAAATAAAATAAAATTTATGATATTGAAATTTAACTTTAACTTCGAAATCTACTAATTCAAAACCTACACAACTTTCAAGAGATACATTTGAGAGTCTAATTCAAAAACTACTAAATTGAAGATTAAATTTGTCTAAGATTTGAAGTAAATATTTAAACCTAATCTTAAAGACAATATAATTCTTTTCATATGTAATCGAGTTAACTCATGAACCTAACGAGTCGAACTATGTATAGTTCAAGTTCAGCTCATTTAGTTAACGAACTTAATTTTTCGCTCATACTCAACTCATTTGGTTCATGAACCTAGTTCAACGATTTAATTGTCGAGTCGAATTCCGAACTATCTTCGAGTTGGTTTGGTTCATTGCCAGCCCTACTTAAAACTTTAATATTATCACAATATAGAAATCATACAAATTATAAATGGATATAAAATAACAAAAATAAAATATTCACATATTTTACAATTAAAAACATTAATAATCTTACTATTATTTTTCATGCTCGATGTTCTGTTCAATAAAAAGGCATATTTAAAAAAAGAAAATAATGTAGTAGCTGTTATTTATTTTTGTAACTTACCCCTTTCTTATAACTTATATGTGGATGTTGCCATTAATATATGTTTCCTCTCTCTCTCTCTCTTTTTCTCACTTTCTCTTCGTCTCTCTCAAACTCTTTTTTTATATCACCCATCAGTCTCTCTACCTCTCTATATATCCCAATCTCATTTGCACATGACATTTATTTGTTCCTCTTTCTCTGTTTTGTTAAGTAGCTAATAACTGGTTATCATTAAACAAAAAATCATGATGAAAACATAAACACTAATACATTCAATCTTTAAATGATATTCAACCCTTAATATTATTCAGAGCCTTAGACTTGACATTATACAAAAAGAAAACTCTAAAGCCTCTATTTACCATTACTGTAATTTTATTTGTGAACGTGAGTCTTATAGATGACAAGATTAGAGATTAATCTCAATAACAACCTACACAATATAATTAAGTATCATATATTTTTTTGGATATTTTAAAAATGATCAATTATTTTCTGATACATTGATAAAAAAAGTTAAATATATATAGTTCAAGTTTGTATTTCTGAGGAGTTGAGTGGCGGTATAGTAAATGACTTGATAATTGGTAAAATATACAGTGATATACAATGATTTGTAACAACTCTAACTTTCTACAAAACCTTTTTTTTATACTTATACTGTAGGTAATCACAAAGACACATTGACAGTATACACAATTCAGAGATTCAATAATAATGGAAAGAAAGACAAAATTGCATGTGAAAGAGAATTTAAATGAAATTAACAATTCATGAGAGAGAGAAAAATAACTTGCAAGTGAAAGAGAGATAATTGTTTAGGAAGTTAAAGATAAGGAATTGACAATCATGTATCCCGTGATATTATGTTTATATTTAAAATATAAAAAAATTAATAACATGATAAACGGTTGATTTTCTATTAAATAATAATGTAAAGTTATTTTATGCTATAAGTGCTTAAGAAAAGGTTAATTACTTATTCATGAAAAAAAAAACTTATTAATAACTTATGATACATTTGCAATATATACTATCACTAGTAAGGTAAGAATTATTAAATCAAATGAACATGGACCTGTTCATTAAACCCATCAGGAGGAGAACAAGACCCTCGACCTTTGGTTACTTTCACATAAGACATCTTGTTAACCCTGGAGAAATTTCTTCCAAAAGTGTTAAGCCTCATTTCACCCTTTTGACCCGTCTTCATAAAACCATTCCTCTCATCCACACACTGCCTCTACCAACAACAGCCTTCTTCAACTCAAGCACTTTTCTTTAAAAACGAGAAATGTTGACAAAAATCTTTCTACCATCCAAAAAAATGTTGCATCATCATATTCATGCAATAGGCATCAAAGACCACAACATCATAAATTACTCAAGATTATCTCATAAATGCAAATGCAACAAGACTCATGCATGTGGTACTAATAATAGCAACTCTTTGGACACTGGGCCATCAATCCTCCATACATCCCTATCAATAGGATCGATTCTATGCAAGAACCAGAGCACATTAAAATACCTCACATCCGCACAATGGGACTGAAGTCAAAGAAATCAAGGTCCTGAACCGAAGTCTGCATGCACATGAATGCATGATGCACACGTCAATAATCATCCTCATAATAACATCATAGGTGCATCATCATTCGTCAAAATCATCATCATCAAAATCGTCATCATATATCATGTCATCATAGAATCATCAAAACTCATGGAACCTTCATCATAACTCATCATCATTACATCATAGGAATCATCATATAATCATGTGCTAATCACATAGAAATCACAGTCATACACATATTAATTCGTGAAAGAAATCACGGCATCAAAACATCAAGGCATCACTGTATAAAATCAGAATTCGTTAGCAAGTTCGTTGTGCGAGTATGGGGCGAGATTCTTCGCTGTGCGAATATGCAATTACAGCAAAACGTTGTTACGCACCAGAACCAAAACCAACCCAAAAGTACACCCGATTCACTTCCCCAATAACCCAAAAACATTCCTAAATCATTCCTAAGGTATTACGACGATAAATGCCAAAAATCTACGACTTATTAGGCCAATCCCGTACCATATTCACTATCTAATTTCCTTACAACTACACCATGGTCATTAGAGTTCTCACTATCTAATTTCCCTATACGGTTAAAACCTTAACAACAGATTTTTGCCACGAATGCCTACTTTCCCTCAAACCCAAATCGACCTCGAACCCATCAGACCATCAGTTCAAATCCCTTAAGGCTCTTACACCTTAAAAAGGAAACAACAATACAAATGTTCACAAAACCTTCTACCCTTAAACCCTTAAATCAACTTTAAACACATTGAAATCACACATTGAAAATCATGAAGGCAATACTTCCCATATTTTAATTGTCGACTCTAAACATTCTCTTTGATTTGTGGGAACCTCGCGAACCTTTTGCTTCAATCCACTTACTCAGAGCTCTGACCTCTATTTCTTCCCTTTTCACGGTCTAACAAGAATGAATCCTAATTCTCTTAAAAATCCCTTTTTGTTAAACCTAACTTTGGGCCTATAAATTGGGCTTTTCCAATATTACCCTCGCAAACTCCTCCTTAAGTGTCCAATTTGACCTTAGTTAACTTATATTTATTTAAATTAATAATAATACCAATTTATTCATACTATATACGATTATTTAATAAATAACCCAAAATCCATCATTCTCAATATTTCACACCAGCCACCGAAAATCACCAAAAATACGAATATTCATATTTAAATAAATTAAATAAATTAAATAAATATTCTAATAAATTTGGGGTGTTACAATTAGGGTTTCTAGATTGCGATGATATCAGTGGAATTCCGAACATTGATCTGCCTTTGATTCTTCCGGTCACCATAGTTGATTGCAATCTAATTAGATTCCTCATGGACGACAGAAGTTCATGTAATTTCCTTTACTCAGATACGATAGATCTGATAGGTATAAGCAAACATATATGAATCCATATGGCAGAGGATATCTACTAGCATTCAAATTTCAATCAATCTTCCTCAAGGAGCTATGGATCTTATAGTGACTATTGGAGAAGGAACTTGCACACAAAAAGCTAATCCTCAATTTTATGATAATACAGTGTTGGAGCGCCTTCAGAGGTATCCTAGGGAGATCCTTTTTAGAGAGATTAGATGTAGTGACATATCCAATTCATTTGAAGGTGACTTAGCATGACGCGAAAGAAAAGTTGGTCTCAGTAACTGCCGATATAGACGAAGCAAAGTTGATTAAGGAAATCATCGAAATAGATCTTTTGGCGCTGCCCATGACCTCAGAAGCAGAAATATAGTCGATTGATTCTGGTACATTCGACCTAGATGCTCATGAAGACGAGGTTCGGCCGGTTCCAAATGGTTATTTCAAGTCCATCCAGCTAGGGGAAGACCCACTCAAGTCAATAAAAACAGGTGTCAAACTTCCTTTAGAAGTAAGAACAACATTGATTGAATGCCTTAAGGATAACACCAGATTTTTCGTTATAACCACACACGATACGCCCAATATTGATCCTAGTGTAGTGTGTCACCATCTGAATTTGGACGCTAGCGTCGGTTACGTGTCCCAGTGTCGAAGAAAACAATCTTTAAAAAAAGCTGAAACTACTGCTAGCACGCTTAGGAGCTTATTTAACGCTCGATTTATTTCTAAAGCCAAGTATAAAAAATGGTTATCTAATATGACGTTGGTAAAAAAAGGCCTCGAGGAAATGAAGGATGTGCATTGATTATACGAATCTTAATAGGACCTTCCCAAAATATTTGTATCCACTTCAAGCATTGTCAAACTAATAGATAATTCAAGAGATATCAATTACTTTCATTTATGGATGCTTATTCGGGGTATAATCAGATACATATGTATAGACCTGACCGGATAAAGATAACTTTTATGACCTACCCGGCCAATTACCAATACAATGTCATGCCTTCAGATTAAAGAATGCTGGTACGACCTACCAGATAATGATGAACAAGATCTTCCAAGAAGAGAACCTAGAAGTGTATATGGATTATATGATATAAATTCTAGCCAAGAGGAGCTTCATGCCAAACACCTCCAGTGGGTGTTCAAAAGGTTCTAGAAATACAATATGAGCCTCAACCCGAAGAAATGTACTTTCATGGTAAGGTCTGGAAAATTCTTAGGTTTCTATTTCAAAGAACGAGGTTAAGAGGTTAAATGGTATGTTGACTGCTTTGAATACATTTATTTCAAATTTTGCACAACATGCCTTGCCTTTTTACTGATTATTTTGAAGAAAAAGACCAATTTCAAGTGGACATTTGATTGAGAGGAAGCGTTTAAATCTTTAAGTAGATTCTTGGCCATGCCCCTGATACTTACTAGACCATCTTATGGGGAAAGTCTTATATATATACTTAGTTGTTGCTGAAAAAGGTTATACGTGTTGCTTTGATTTGAGAATTTGATGCCCACTAGAGACCATTGTACTTCATCTCCAAACCCTTAGCAGGTGCAAAAAATGGCACCAGGAGATCGAAAAGGCAACATTGGAATTAGTAACAACATAACACAAGCTGTGGAGATACTTCCTTACACATTCTATAGTAGTCCAGAAAAACCTGCCCCTAAAATAAGTGCTTTATCGAACGGATCTGGCCGGGCAGCTAATAAAAAATGGGCCATTAAGTTATATGATTTTGAGGATTCCTTCAAAGCATGGAAAACAATGGAAGCCCAACTGTTCACTGACTTCCTAGACAGAATGACTCATTTTCCATTAGATCCAAATCGTACATGGGTAGTCTTCATAGACGAATTGTCCAATAGTAAGGGAAGCAACACATGTGTGATCTTAAAAAACACTTCCAACTATCCTCATGCTCTTGTCTGATACAAGATTAACAAACTCATGATCATGGAGAATAACAAGATCATCACTAGTAGCAATAATAACACGATCATTATCATGATCTTCGTGGTCTCTTTGTTTAGACTTACCTTTCTTGCCTTTGTTATCTCTTTTCCACTGATAGCAATACTTATGTATGTGTCCTGTTTTGTGACAATAATGACACTCCAGATTCTTGTATCACGACTTGGACTTGCTTCTGCTATTCTCTCTACCACCCTTCGGTTCCTTTTTATGATTTCTCCCCCCTATTTTCAGTGACAAGTACCTCGGGTTAAGGTGAAGAACCATGTGTCTTCCTTCTCATCTCCTTATTAAGAATACCATCCTTAGCCATTTCTAAAGAAACAACACCTCCAGGAGCAGAACTTGTGATAGAAACTCGAAATGTCTCCCAAGACTCTATTAAAATTTAACAATAGAAATAGTCCCAAAAGTTTATCATCAAATTTGATACTCATTCCTGACATCTGATCAAAGAGGACTTGAAATTTACTCAAGTGATCTGAAATAGAAGTCTCATCCTTATACTTCAAACTTATGAAGCTATTCAACAAGAACAATTTATTATTCTTGATTTAGAGGTATACAAGGACTTTATCTTCTCCCACAAAGTTTTTGCATGTGTCTCATTAGCAATATGATTATAAAAATTATCTTCTACATATTGTCGAATAAAATCACATACTTATTAATGTTCAAACTCCCATTTTTCATCAAACACATAATCCGGCTTTGTGGAGCTAAAAACGGGAAAATGCAATTTCTTCATAAATAGTAAGTTTTTCATCTTTCCCTTCCATAAATGATAATTAGAACCATTCAACAATACCATCTTCATCTTTATATTTGACTCCATCATTCAAACAAGTAAAAGAGCTCTGATGACACTCTGATGGGAAATTAAAACACAATAACAAACCAATACACAACTGATATAAAACTCCCAAACTTGTAGGAACCTTGAGGATTAACAACAAATATAAGATGACAAGTCGAACAAATAAAGGCACAAAAGAACAATGATATTATTAACATGAAACCCCCCCTCAATTTGAGAGTAAAAACCATGAGTCGTCAAGACCAAAGAAATAAATCCACTATAATAAATTAAGGGTACAAGAGAGTCTTAAAATGATTCACAAACTAGTGTTAACAACCTCAAATCACAAAGCAAACTAGCTTACAAATAAGAATAAAAAAGATGAAAATTTTTCCCAAATTTGCAGCTTCAGTGCGAATCAAATAAATTTCACCTCAGAAATTATTTTGAAACTCTGAATGTTCAAAAGTTAGATATATGTGTTATGAACCTGCCCACCAAATTTGAGCTCGACCCAACGGTTAACAAATCGGGGATCGCCGATTTTGTGAAACTGGTTGTAGAAAAATAGGAATATGTTTCTCTCCTATTTTCTCTATTTTGAACCCTTATTTTTTTCTCTATCTCTCAATCCTAAGTTGATCATTTCCACTTAAATAAGTGAGATAAATGAGCTAATCATATTTGGACCTTTCTCCATAGAGGAAGGGAGCCCAAACCTAACATTATCCTCATTTTTCTCTTTAACGATTAGAACTGGTTCCAATGCTTCTAACTCTTACACTAATACATTCTTCACCTCTAGTTTATTTTGTAAAATGTTATTTACTTTGTAGACAAAATTAGAGGTAAAGATAGTGATAACTGAAGAGTTAGAAGCTTTGGATCAAGTTCTAAGAGTTAAAGAGCAAGATATGAATAATATACTACAAAAAGCTCCTAAAACATTGATAAATGTAAGTTGTTTTCTAATATAAATTAATATCTCATATTATAATTTTCTAATTCATTTCGGAAGGAAATATATATTCACTAAGGTGTTAGAAAAATAGTCAAACCACATACGGTATAATAAGCTCATCTTCTATGACATGTTGACTAAACGTAATGAAAGCTACAATAATTATAAAAATATTAACAATAACACAGACATTTACAACATGCCTCAATAAAAACATCAATAATAACACAAACATTTACAACATACCTCAACAAAACATCAACAATAACACAAACATTTACAATATATCTCAACAAAAATATCAACAATAACACAAATATTTACCTTTATCAACAAAAGCAAAAACTTACCTTAACAAAACAACAAGATGCCTCAACAAAAAAATCAACATACTTCAATATAAAGATATAGAATAATATGAACAATGATATTTATCAACAAAAATATCAACATACATAAACAATAACATCCACAGTAGCACAACCAACAACATATATGAGCTAAACAAAAAACATCAATATACCTAAATAATAATATTCACAATAACACAAACAACAACATATATGAGCTAAATGAAAACATCAATATACCTAAACAATAACATTCATAATAACACAAATAAAAAAATATCCGAGTTAAATAAAAACATCAATATACCTAAACAATAACATTTACAATAACACAAACATCAACATATTGTGTAACACACCTCAACAAACACTTATATACCTAAACAATAACATTTACAATAACAGAAACAAACAACAACATATATGAGCTCAACAAAAATGACAACATATCTCAACAAAAGAATAAAAAATATCACAACTCATAACATAAAATATGGAAATGTCTCACGTATTGAAATGTGAAGAGGAATTCAAAGAAATGACGTTGGTGTTTCCGTTTTGCATGTGTGTAATACATTTCCTTGATCCATACGAGTTGAAGAATATATGTTGGAGTTTTGTGAATAATTGAGTGCAAATGTTAATGAAGATTAGGAAAAGACGTGAGAGATATGTTGGATTTTTATTTTATGAGAGAGACATGGCTGTTCTAAACTAAAACGAGAGAACTTTTTCTTATATATAGGTAAAACTTTTCACAATAGTTGATAAAAATGACCGTGATTAAATGTAGTACATTTCACAATGGTTTTTATTTTAGACCGTAGTGAAAGGTATTTCAATTTTAATATAAATATAAGATTATAAGTGACACACTATTTTGTAACAAAAAAATAGAAAATTGTTGGTGCTGGGATTCAAAATTTGTCACTCTAGGTACTTTTCACTACAGTTTTAGGTTTGACCGTGGTGAAATGTCTTTTAGTAAATAACAAAAAAAATCACGTAATAATGATTATTACTATGGTTGACTAAATGGCCATAGTAAGATGATTTTATAAAATGTACATTTTGTAGTAATGTATGTCTTATAATGATGTTTGGTATCTCATGGAATTCCAATTGATTGAAAAGTTATTGGGTGCAAATGGGTCTCTAAAACCAAATGTGATTCATATGCTAAAATTAAAAGATAAAATTTTAGTAGCAAAAAAATATAGTAAAAAAAGAATTGATCATAAAAAGACTTTCTCAAATATTTCTTCTAAGGTTCCTATAAGTTCTCATGGTCTTGGTTTCTCATTTAAAGTTTGAACTCTACTTGATGGACTTGAAGACAATTTATTTGAATTAAAAGCTTGTTGAGCATGTTTACATGGTCCAACTTGAAGGTTTTGCTGAAGAAGGAAAATTGCACTTAGTGGGTAGGCAACAGAAATACATTTATGAATTAAAACAGACATTTAGACAATGGTACAACCAAGTTATCACTTCATTTGGTTTCAATGAAAATGCCACAGATAAGTGAGTTTATCTAAATACTATCGGTAGTGACTTTATAATCCTTGTCCTATATTTCGACGATATTGTTCTTCCTAGCAGTTTTATTAACCTTTTGGTTGAGACAAGACTAATGTTAAATAGTTAGTTCAACTTGAAGGGCGTTGTTGATGCTTTAATTGCTTTAATCATCCAAATATTTTTTGATACGTCACACGGTGTTCTTGGATTGTGTCAAAAGAGATATATTGAAAAGATTATTAAGCAATTTAATATGCACTCTTGCTTCTCGTGTATTACGCTTATTCCTAAGGGTGATAAGATAGCTATTTCCGTGTGTTCTCAAGATGATAAAGATCTCATTTACTTTCATTCTTGGTTGTTTAATATATGCTTAACTTTGCACATATCATAATATTTCTTTTGTAATTAATACTTTAGGCACTACTGCGAAAAACACATTTAACCTCGGTTGGACATGAGGTGTTACCTGAGTTTAAAATGTGAGGTAACGAAGGGCATCATAGAAACTATGTCACTTTACCTCTTGATTTTAGTTCCACCGACAGGTGGTGTGTAAAGAGGTCATGGGTTCGATCCTCAAGGAGATCCTTTTTAGAATTTTTAAATGGCAAAAACATGTTTCCTCCAATTTTGACATTTAACAGACGGTTAAAACACAATTAAGTTTATTATATCTAATGTGAACTGCTTATTTCACTAATCCCTAATTGAACATATAACTTCCCAAATTGTTTTACAAAATAATTATATGAACAATTATATTATATTTGAAGAATAATTTACACTAATCAATAATTTTCAAGTATTCTGTAACTCATTATTTATCCCACGTTCTTTAATGGTTAGAATCTCTTTAATGTTTCAAGTTATTTATTCAACACTTCCTTTTCTACTAATTCATTCTTGAAAGCATAAAATTTGATACTTTACAAATGAACAAGTATGGATAAAAGTTGAACGAAAACTAGAAGTATTGGTGAGATTTTAATCATGAAAGTACATGAGATGAATGATGAGTTACAAAATGTAAGAAAAACATTAATTAGTGTAAGATGTATTTTAAATACAACATAATTTTCATATTATTATTTCCAAAATAAATTTAATAGGTTATATTTTTAAAGAGGAGTTAATGAAATAAACAATCAACATTAGATATAATAAACTCAATTGTATTTTGTGTCACTATAATATCCTCTTGACATGTTCGATGAAACAAGATGAGAGTTGCAAAAAGAATTACAAAAATATTATCTCAATATCAATCTCAAACTCAAACTCAATAACAACAACTAAACTACAACATATATTTTCTTAAATATAAATATATAATATCAATCTTAGTTTAAACAACCACGACAAGATTAAATCTCTAGGGTTTCAGGTATCAACGATAACAACAACAACAACAACAACAAACAACAACAACAACGACAACAACAAAAACTATAACTTCAATGTAAAAAGAGTAGTAATGTTTGACGTACAAGATGTGAAAAAGAAAAAAAATATGGTGAGGCTAGTAATAATATCTTGGGCTTTTGTTACGTGAGGTGAAATCGTTGTTATAAAATGTATTACTTATAGTAATGAGTGACATATTTAAGCAACCTAAGTTTAGGTCATTAAAAATCTATTAATAAGGTCATGTGATATATGCAGAGAACCAAAGATTTTATGTTGACCTATATAAAGGTAGGTTCACTTCAAGTTGCTCTAATGATTTAAAGTCTACTTTCGACTTAATTTTTATGATGGTAAGATAAGCTATTTTCTAAAAAAGTATTATGAAGAATCTCACATATACTTTTACCATGAAAGCATATTATGTCAATTTTTATGAGACTACTTGTCAAACTATATAACTAAACAATATAAGCTCCTGCCTCAAAATAGTTCAAAGCAACTTTAGATCAATTATGATATAATGCGACAATATTGCTTCTGTGTAATTCTCTTGACACACTAAGAGCTTTTTTCACTCAAAGTATTTTGACATTGAATATCTATTTGTAAGAGAGAAAATTAATAAATTTTAAACTTAAGTTAAGTATCTTTCTACAAATAACAACATGTAAGCATATCTACTTACTAAATACTTAACTATTGGAGTTTTTAAAGACATGTCGTGTCTAGTACATACCATAACATACATCAAAGAACCTACTATGTTAGCATATGGAATTCTATTCTTATAAGTTCTTTCAACATTAGTGCTGAGACACTAATCTATACTCAGCTTGAATTGAGGGTTGTTGGAGTCACAACAGACTTTGAATTCGACATACCATACTTTTCGAGAATCTTCTGTAGGTATGCCTCTTGAGATAAGCATAATCTCGACTGATTTCTATCTCTTTGGATGTCAATCCCAAGAATCCTGGATGCAGCTTCTAGATCTGTCATGTCAAACTCCTTATTGAGTTCAGCTTTCACTCTCATTATCTCTTTAACATTGTTGCTTGATATTAGAATATCATCCATATAGAGCAACAAAATAACAAATGAATTACCCTGTCGAAATCTGAAGTAAACA
>CAWUDS030000453.1:0-49383 GCA_963859935.3 Lathyrus sativus | reverse complement strand
ACAGTTTTAGATGTAATATACCATAAGTCAATGTGAATACGATGAATATAAATAATATTGAGCTTGATTATTTAATTTTAATCGTTATGCATATGTATAAATTATGTGTCGTTCGTTTGTAGTCTCTTAACTTAGTTTCTTAGTGGTGAAGAAACCAAAATCTTGGTGATGGAGAAGAAGAAAAATATAGAAATTGTTTACATCTATTATACCATAATACAATGTGATTATAGTGAATACAAATAGCATTGAGCTTAAATATTTAATTTTAGTGATTACCCATGTGGATATAATTTATTTGTCATTCATTTACAGTCTTTTAACTCTGCGCCTTAGTGACGAAGAAACATGAAATTTGGTGATGTAGAAGAAACACATTGAATATATTTACATCTAACTTACCATAATTCAATGTGAAAATGGTAAATATCAATAAATTCTAGCTTGATTATTTATTTTAACTATTACCTATTTTATATAAAAAATATGTCATAGATTCTAGTCTTTTAGCTTTGTTATTTAGTGGGTAAAAAGCTAAAATTTTGTGATGGAATAGAAAAATAAAATATAATTAACTTTTTACATATACTATAGTCTTTTATGTTTTTAGCATAGTGATAAAAAAATCCAAAACTTTGGGATCGTGAAAAAAAATATTGAACAGTTTTAGATGTAATATACCATAAGTCAATGTGAATACGATGAATATAAATAATATTGAGCTTGATTATTTAATTTTAATCGTTATGCATATGTATAAATTATGTGTCGTTCATTTGTAGTCTCTTAACTTAGTTTCTTAGTGGTGAAGAAACCAAAATCTTGGTGATGGAGAAGAAGAAAAATATAGAAATTGTTTACATCTATTATACCATAATACAATGTGATTATAGTGAATACAAATAGCATTGAGGTTAAATATTTAATTTTAGTGATTACCCATGTGGATATAATTTATTTGTCATTCATTTACAGTCTTTTAACTCTGCGCCTTAGTGACGAAGAAACATGAAATTTGTTGATGTAGAAGAAACACATTGAATATATTTACATCTAACTTACCATAATTCAATGTGAAAATGGTAAATATCAATAAATGCTAGCTTGATTATTTATTTTAACTATTACCTATTTTATATAAAAAATATGTCATAGATTCTAGTCTTTTAGCTTTGTTATTTAGTGGGCAAAAAGCTAAAATTTTGTGATGGAATAGAAAAATAAAATATAATTAACTTTTTACATATACTATAGTCTTTTATGTTTTTAGCTTAGTGATAAAAAATCTAAAATTTTGGGATGGTGAAGTAAAATATTGAACAGTTTTAGATGTAATATACCATAAGTCAATGTGAATACGATGAATATAAATAATATTTAGCTTGATTATTTAATTTTAATCATTATGCATATGTATAAATTATGTGTCATTCATTTGTAGTCTCTTAACTTAGTTTCTTAGTGGTGAAGAAACCAAAATCTTGGTGATGGAGAAGAAGAAAAATATAGAAATTGTTTACATCTATTATACCATAATACAATGTGATTATAGTGAATACAAATAGCATTGAGCTTATATAATTAATTTTAGTGATTACCCATGTGGATATAATTTATTTGTCATTCATTTACAGTCTTTTAACTCTGCGCCTTAGTGACGAAGAAACATGAAATTTGGTGATGTAGAAGAAACACATTGAATATATTTACATCTAACTTACCATAATTCAATTTGAAAATGGTAAATATCAATAAATTCTAGCTTGATTATTTATTTTAACTATTACCTATTTTATATAAAAAATATGTCATAGATTCTAGTCTTTTAGCTTTGTTATTTAGTGGATAAAAAGCTAAAATTTTGTGATGGAATAGAAAAATAAAATATAATTAATTTTTTACATATACTATAGTCTTTTATGTTTTTAGCTTAGTGATAAAAAATCCAAAACTTTGGGATCGTGAAAAAAATATTGAACAGTTTTAGATGTAATATACCATAAGTCAATGTGAATACGATGAATATAAATAATATTGAGCTTGATTATTTAATTTTAATCGTTATGCATATGTATAAATTATGTGTCGTTCATTTGTAGTCTCTTAACTTAGTTTCTTAGTGGTGAAGAAACCAAAATCTTGGTGATGGAGAAGAAGAAAAATATAGAAATTGTTTACATCTATTATACCATAATACAATGTGATTATAGTGAATACAAATAGCATTGAGCTTAAATATTTAATTTTAGTGATTACCCATGTGGATATAATTTATTTGTCATTCATTTACAGTCTTTTAACTCTGCGCCTTAGTGACGAAGAAACATGAAATTTGGTGATGTAGAAGAAACACATTGAATATGTTTACATCTAACTTACCATAATTCAATGTGAAAATGGTAAATATCAATAAATTCTAGCTTGATTATTTATTTTAACTATTACCTATTTTATATAAAAAATATGTCATAGATTCTAGTCTTTTAGCTTTGTTATTTAGTGGGTAAAAAGCTAAAATTTTGTGATGGAATAGAAAAATAAAATATAATTAATTTTTTACATATACTATAGTCTTTTATGTTTTTAGCTTAGTGATAAAAAATCCAAAACTTTGGGATCGTGAAAAAAAATATTGAACAGTTTTAGATGTAATATACCATAAGTCAATGTGAATACGATGAATATAAATAATATTGAGCTTGATTATTTAATTTTAATCGTTATGCATATGTATAAATTATGTGTCGTTCGTTTGTAGTCTCTTAACTTAGTTTCTTAGTGGTGAAGAAACCAAAATCTTGGTGATGGAGAAGAAGAAAAATATAGAAATTGTTTACATCTATTATACCATAATACAATGTGATTATAGTGAATACAAATAGCATTGAGCTTAAATATTTAATTTTAGTGATTACCCATGTGGATATAATTTATTTGTCATTCATTTACAGTCTTTTAACTCTGCGCCTTAGTGACGAAGAAACATGAAATTTGGTGATGTAGAAGAAACACATTGAATATATTTACATCTAACTTACCATAATTCAATGTGAAAATGGTAAATATCAATAAATTCTAGCTTGATTATTTATTTTAACTATTACCTATTTTATATAAAAAATATGTCATAGATTCTAGTCTTTTAGCTTTGTTATTTAGTGGGTAAAAAGCTAAAATTTTGTGATGGAATAGAAAAATAAAATATAATTAACTTTTTACATATACTATAGTCTTTTATGTTTTTAGCATAGTGATAAAAAAATCCAAAACTTTGGGATCGTGAAAAAAAATATTGAACAGTTTTAGATGTAATATACCATAAGTCAATGTGAATACGATGAATATAAATAATGTTGAGCTTGATTATTTAATTTTAATCGTTATGCATATGTATAAATTATGTGTCGTTCATTTGTAGTCTCTTAACTTAGTTTCTTAGTGGTGAAGAAACCAAAATCTTGGTGATGGAGAAGAAGAAAAATATAGAAATTGTTTACATCTATTATACCATAATACAATGTGATTATAGTGAATACAAATAGCATTGAGGTTAAATATTTAATTTTAGTGATTACCCATGTGGATATAATTTATTTGTCATTCATTTACAGTCTTTTAACTCTGCGCCTTAGTGACGAAGAAACATGAAATTTGTTGATGTAGAAGAAACACATTGAATATATTTACATCTAACTTACCATAATTCAATGTGAAAATGGTAAATATCAATAAATGCTAGCTTGATTATTTATTTTAACTATTACCTATTTTATATAAAAAATATGTCATAGATTCTAGTCTTTTAGCTTTGTTATTTAGTGGGCAAAAAGCTAAAATTTTGTGATGGAATAGAAAAATAAAATATAATTAACTTTTTACATATACTATAGTCTTTTATGTTTTTAGCTTAGTGATAAAAAATCTAAAATTTTGGGATGGTGAAGTAAAATATTGAACAGTTTTAGATGTAATATACCATAAGTCAATGTGAATACGATGAATATAAATAATATTTAGCTTGATTATTTAATTTTAATCATTATGCATATGTATAAATTATGTGTCATTCATTTGTAGTCTCTTAACTTAGTTTCTTAGTGGTGAAGAAACCAAAATCTTGGTGATGGAGAAGAAGAAAAATATAGAAATTGTTTACATCTATTATACCATAATACAATGTGATTATAGTGAATACAAATAGCATTGAGCTTATATAATTAATTTTAGTGATTACCCATGTGGATATAATTTATTTGTCATTCATTTACAGTCTTTTAACTCTGCGCCTTAGTGACGAAGAAACATGAAATTTGGTGATGTAGAAGAAACACATTGAATATATTTACATCTAACTTACCATAATTCAATGTGAAAATGGTAAATATCAATAAATTCTAGCTTGATTATTTATTTTAACTATTACCTATTTTATATAAAAAATATGTCATAGATTCTAGTCTTTTAGCTTTGTTATTTAGTGGGTAAAAAGCTAAAATTTTGTGATGGAATAGAAAAATAAAATATAATTAATTTTTTACATATACTATAGTCTTTTATGTTTTTAGCTTAGTGATAAAAAATCCAAAACTTTGGGATCGTGAAAAAAAATATTGAACAGTTTTAGATGTAATATACCATAAGTCAATGTGAATACGATGAATATAAATAATATTGAGCTTGATTATTTAATTTTAATCGTTATGCATATGTATAAATTATGTGTCGTTCGTTTGTAGTCTCTTAACTTAGTTTCTTAGTGGTGAAGAAACCAAAATCTTGGTGATGGAGAAGAAGAAAAATATAGAAATTGTTTACATCTATTATACCATAATACAATGTGATTATAGTGAATACAAATAGCATTGAGCTTAAATATTTAATTTTAGTGATTACCCATGTGGATATAATTTATTTGTCATTCATTTACAGTCTTTTAACTCTGCGCCTTAGTGACGAAGAAACATGAAATTTGGTGATGTAGAAGAAACACATTGAATATATTTACATCTAACTTACCATAATTCAATGTGAAAATGGTAAATATCAATAAATTCTAGCTTGATTATTTATTTTAACTATTACCTATTTTATATAAAAAATATGTCATAGATTCTAGTCTTTTAGCTTTGTTATTTAGTGGGTAAAAAGCTAAAATTTTGTGATGGAATAGAAAAATAAAATATAATTAACTTTTTACATATACTATAGTCTTTTATGTTTTTAGCATAGTGATAAAAAAATCCAAAACTTTGGGATCGTGAAAAAATATATTGAACAGTTTTAGATGTAATATACCATAAGTCAATGTGAATACGATGAATATAAATAATATTGAGCTTGATTATTTAATTTTAATCGTTATGCATATGTATAAATTATGTGTCGTTCATTTGTAGTCTCTTAACTTAGTTTCTTAGTGGTGAAGAAACCAAAATCTTGGTGATGGAGAAGAAGAAAAATATAGAAATTGTTTACATCTATTATACCATAATACAATGTGATTATAGTGAATACAAATAGCATTGAGGTTAAATATTTAATTTTAGTGATTACCCATGTGGATATAATTTATTTGTCATTCATTTACAGTCTTTTAACTCTGCGCCTTAGTGACGAAGAAACATGAAATTTGTTGATGTAGAAGAAACACATTGAATATATTTACATCTAACTTACCATAATTCAATGTGAAAATGGTAAATATCAATAAATGCTAGCTTGATTATTTATTTTAACTATTACCTATTTTATATAAAAAATATGTCATAGATTCTAGTCTTTTAGCTTTGTTATTTAGTGGGCAAAAAGCTAAAATTTTGTGATGGAATAGAAAAATAAAATATAATTAATTTTTTACATATACTATAGTCTTTTATGTTTTTAGCTTAGTGATAAAAAATCTAAAATTTTGGGATGGTGAAGTAAAATATTGAACAGTTTTAGATGTAATATACCATAAGTCAATGTGAATACGATGAATATAAATAATATTTAGCTTGATTATTTAATTTTAATCATTATGCATATGTATAAATTATGTGTCATTCATTTGTAGTCTCTTAACTTAGTTTCTTAGTGGTGAAGAAACCAAAATCTTGGTGATGGAGAAGAAGAAAAATATAGAAATTGTTTACATCTATTATACCATAATACAATGTGATTATAGTGAATACAAATAGCATTGAGCTTAAATATTTAATTTTAGTGATTACCCATGTGGATATAATTTATTTGTCATTCATTTACAGTCTTTTAACTCTGCGCCTTAGTGACGAAGAAACATGAAATTTGTTGATGTAGAAGAAACACATTGAATATATTTACATCTAACTTACCATAATTCAATGTGAAAATGGTAAATATCAATAAATGCTAGCTTGATTATTTATTTTAACTATTACCTATTTTATATAAAAAATATGTCATAGATTCTAGTCTTTTAGCTTTGTTATTTAGTGGGCAAAAAGCTAAAATTTTGTGATGGAATAGAAAAATAAAATATAATTAATTTTTTACATATACTATAGTCTTTTATGTTTTTAGCTTAGTGATAAAAAATCTAAAATTTTGGGATGGTGAAGTAAAATATTGAACAGTTTTAGATGTAATATACCATAAGTCAATGTGAATACGATGAATATAAATAATATTTAGCTTGATTATTTAATTTTAATCATTATGCATATGTATAAATTATGTGTCATTCATTTGTAGTCTCTTAACTTAGTTTCTTAGTAGTGAAGAAACCAAAATCTTGGTGATGGAGAAGAAGAAAAATATAGAAATTGTTTACATCTATTATACCATAATACAATGTGATTATAGTGAATACAAATAGCATTGAGCTTATATAATTAATTTTAGTGATTACCCATGTGGATATAATTTATTTGTCATTCATTTACAGTCTTTTAACTCTGCGCCTTAGTGACGAAGAAACATGAAATTTGGTGATGTAGAAGAAACACATTGAATATATTTACATCTAACTTACCATAATTCAATTTGAAAATGGTAAATATCAATAAATTCTAGCTTGATTATTTATTTTAACTTATACCTATTTTATATAAAAAATATGTCATAGATTCTAGTCTTTTAGCTTTGTTATTTAGTGGATAAAAAGCTAAAATTTTGTGATGGAATAGAAAAATAAAATATAATTAATTTTTTACATATACTATAGTCTTTTATGTTTTTAGCTTAGTGATAAAAAATCCAAAACTTTGGGATCGTGAAAAAAATATTGAACAGTTTTAGATGTAATATACCATAAGTCAATGTGAATACGATGAATATAAATAATATTGAGCTTGATTATTAAATTTTAATCGTTATGCATATGTATAAATTATGTGTCGTTCATTTGTAGTCTCTTAACTTAGTTTCTTAGTGGTGAAGAAACCAAAATCTTGGTGATGGAGAAGAAGAAAAATATAGAAATTGTTTACATCTATTATACCATAATACAATGTGATTATAGTGAATACGAATAGCATTGAGCTTAAATATTTAATTTTAGTGATTACCCATGTGGATATAATTTATTTGTCATTCATTTACAGTCTTTTAACTCTGGGCCTTAGTGACGAAGAAACATGAAATTTGGTGATGTAGAAGAAACACATTGAAAATGTTTACATCTAACTTACCATAATTCAATGTGAAAATGGTAAATATCAATAAATTCTAGCTTGATTATTTATTTTAACTATTACCTATTTTATATAAAAAATATGTCATAGATTCTAGTCTTTTAGCTTTGTTATTTAGTGGGTAAAAAGCTAAAATTTTGTGATGGAATAGAAAAATAAAATATAATTAATTTTTTACATATACTATAGTCTTTTATGTTTTTAGCTTAGTGATAAAAAATCCAAAACTTTGGGATCGTGAAAAAAAATATTGAACAGTTTTAGATGTAATATACCATAAGTCAATGTGAATACGATGAATATAAATAATATTGAGCTTGATTATTTAATTTTAATCGTTATGCATATGTATAAATTATGTGTCGTTCGTTTGTAGTCTCTTAACTTAGTTTCTTAGTGGTGAAGAAACCAAAATCTTGGTGATGGAGAAGAAGAAAAATATAGAAATTGTTTACATCTATTATACCATAATACAATGTGATTATAGTGAATACAAATAGCATTGAGCTTAAATATTTAATTTTAGTGATTACCCATGTGGATATAATTTATTTGTCATTCATTTACAGTCTTTTAACTCTGCGCCTTAGTGACGAAGAAACATGAAATTTGGTGATGTAGAAGAAACACATTGAATATATTTACATCTAACTTACCATAATTCAATGTGAAAATGGTAAATATCAATAAATTCTAGCTTGATTATTTATTTTAACTATTACCTATTTTATATAAAAAATATGTCATAGATTCTAGTCTTTTAGCTTTGTTATTTAGTGGGTAAAAAGCTAAAATTTTGTGATGGAATAGAAAAATAAAATATAATTAATTTTTTACATATACTATAGTCTTTTATGTTTTTAGCTTAGTGATAAAAAATCCAAAACTTTGGGATCGTGAAAAAAAATATTGAACAGTTTTAGATGTAATATACCATAAGTCAATGTGAATACGATGAATATAAATAATATTGAGCTTGATTATTTAATTTTAATCGTTATGCATATGTATAAATTATGTGTCGTTCATTTGTAGTCTCTTAACTTAGTTTCTTAGTGGTGAAGAAACCAAAATCTTGGTGATGGAGAAGAAGAAAAATATAGAAATTGTTTACATCTATTATACCATAATACAATGTGATTATAGTGAATACAAATAGCATTGAGCTTAAATATTTAATTTTAGTGATTACCCATGTGGATATAATTTATTTGTCATTCATTTATAGTCTTTTAACTCTGCGCCTTAGTGACGAAGAAACATGAAATTTGGTGATGTAGAAGAAACACATTGAATATATTTACATCTAACTTACCATAATTCAATTTGAAAATGGTAAATATCAATAAATTCTAGCTTGATTATTTATTTTAACTATTACCTATTTTATATAAAAAATATGTCATAGATTCTAGTCTTTTAGCTTTGTTATTTAGTGGGTAAAAAGCTAAAATTTTGTGATGGAATAGAAAAATAAAATATAATTAATTTTTTACATATACTATAGTCTTTTATGTTTTTAGCTTAGTGATAAAAAATCCAAAACTTTGGGATCGTGAAAAAAAATATTGAACAGTTTTAGATGTAATATACCATAAGTCAATGTGAATACGATGAATATAAATAATATTGAGCTTGATTATTTAATTTTAATCGTTATGCATATGTATAAATTATGTGTCGTTCGTTTGTAGTCTCTTAACTTAGTTTCTTAGTGGTGAAGAAACCAAAATCTTGGTGATGGAGAAGAAGAAAAATATAGAAATTGTTTACATCTATTATACCATAATACAATGTGATTATAGTGAATACAAATAGCATTGAGCTTAAATATTTAATTTTAGTGATTACCCATGTGGATATAATTTATTTGTCATTCATTTACAGTCTTTTAACTCTGCGCCTTAGTGACGAAGAAACATGAAATTTGGTGATGTAGAAGAAACACATTGAATATATTTACATCTAACTTACCATAATTCAATGTGAAAATGGTAAATATCAATAAATTCTAGCTTGATTATTTATTTTAACTATTACCTATTTTATATAAAAAATATGTCATAGATTCTAGTCTTTTAGCTTTGTTATTTAGTGGGTAAAAAGCTAAAATTTTGTGATGGAATAGAAAAATAAAATATAATTAATTTTTTACATATACTATAGTCTTTTATGTTTTTAGCTTAGTGATAAAAAATCCAAAACTTTGGGATCGTGAAAAAAAATATTGAACAGTTTTAGATGTAATATACCATAAGTCAATGTGAATACGATGAATATAAATAATATTGAGCTTGATTATTTAATTTTAATCGTTATGCATATGTATAAATTATGTGTCGTTCGTTTGTAGTCTCTTAACTTAGTTTCTTAGTGGTGAAGAAACCAAAATCTTGGTGATGGAGAAGAAGAAAAATATAGAAATTGTTTACATCTATTATACCATAATACAATGTGATTATAGTGAATACAAATAGCATTGAGCTTAAATATTTAATTTTAGTGATTACCCATGTGGATATAATTTATTTGTCATTCATTTACAGTCTTTTAACTCTGCGCCTTAGTGACGAAGAAACATGAAATTTGGTGATGTAGAAGAAACACATTGAATATATTTACATCTAACTTACCATAATTCAATGTGAAAATGGTAAATATCAATAAATTCTAGCTTGATTATTTATTTTAACTATTACCTATTTTATATAAAAAATATGTCATATATTCTAGTCTTTTAGCTTTGTTATTTAGTGGGTAAAAAGCTAAAATTTTGTGATGGAATAGAAAAATAAAATATAATTAATTTTTTACATATACTATAGTCTTTTATGTTTTTAGCTTAGTGATAAAAAAATCCAAAACTTTGGGATCGTGAAAAAAAATATTGAACAGTTTTAGATGTAATATACCATAAGTCAATGTGAATACGATGAATATAAATAATATTGAGCTTGATTATTTAATTTTAATCGTTATGCATATGTATAAATTATGTGTCGTTCATTTGTAGTCTCTTAACTTAGTTTCTTAGTGGTGAAGAAACCAAAATCTTGGTGATGGAGAAGAAGAAAAATATAGAAATTGTTTACATCTATTATACCATAATACAATGTGATTATAGTGAATACAAATAGCATTGAGCTTAAATATTTAATTTTAGTGATTACCCATGTGGATAAAATTTATTTGTCATTCATTTACAATCTTTTAACTCTGCGCCTTAGTGACGAAGAAACATGAAATTTGGTGATGTAGAAGAAACACATTGAATATATTTACATCTAACTTACCATAATTCAATGT
Source organism: Lathyrus sativus (assembly GCA_963859935.3). Lineage (NCBI taxonomy): Eukaryota > Viridiplantae > Streptophyta > Magnoliopsida > Fabales > Fabaceae > Lathyrus > Lathyrus sativus. The sequence continues at coordinate 38,422 of CAWUDS030000453.1, read as the reverse complement.
GAAAATGGTAAATATCAATAAATTCTAGCTTGATTATTTATTTTAACTATTACCTATTTTATATAAAAAATATGTCATAGATTCTAGTCTTTTAGCTTTGTTATTTAGTGGGTAAAAAGCTAAAATTTTGTGATGGAATAGAAAAATAAAATATAATTAATTTTTTACATATACTATAGTCTTTTATGTTTTTAGCTTAGTGATAAAAAATCCAAAACTTTGGGATCGTGAAAAAAAATATTGAACAGTTTTAGATGTAATATACCATAAGTCAATGTGAATACGATGAATATAAATAATATTGAGCTTGATTATTAAATTTTAATCGTTATGCATATGTATAAATTATGTGTCGTTCATTTGTAGTCTCTTAACTTAGTTTCTTAGTGGTGAAGAAACCAAAATCTTGGTGATGGAGAAGAAGAAAAATATAGAAATTGTTTACATCTATTATACCATAATACAATGTGATTATAGTGAATACAAATAGCATTGAGCTTAAATATTTAATTTTAGTGATTACCCATGTGGATATAATTTATTTGTCATTCATTTACAGTCTTTTAACTCTGCGCCTTAGTGACGAAGAAACATGAAATTTGGTGATGTAGAAGAAACACATTGAATATATTTACATCTAACTTACCATAATTCAATTTGAAAATGGTAAATATCAATAAATTCTAGCTTGATTATTTATTTTAACTATTACCTATTTTATATAAAAAATATGTCATAGATTCTAGTCTTTTAGCTTTGTTATTTAGTGGGTAAAAAGCTAAAATTTTGTGATGGAATAGAAAAATAAAATATAATTAATTTTTTACATATACTATAGTCTTTTATGTTTTTAGCTTAGTGATAAAAAAATCCAAAACTTTGGGATCGTGAAAAAAAATATTGAACAGTTTTAGATGTAATATACCATAAGTCAATGTGAATACGATGAATATAAATAATATTGAGCTTGATTATTTAATTTTAATCGTTATGCATATGTATAAATTATGTGTCTTTCATTTGTAGTCTCTTAACTTAGTTTCTTAGTGGTGAAGAAACCAAAATCTTGGTGATGGAGAAGAAGAAAAATATAGAAATTGTTTAAATCTATTATACCATAATACAATGCGATTATAGTGAATACAAATAGCATTGAGCTTAAATATTTAATTTTAGTGATTACCCATGTGGATATAATTTATTTGTCATTCATTTACAGTCTTTTAACTCTGCGCCTTAGTGACGAAGAAACATGAAATTTGGTGATGTAGAAGAAACACATTGAATATATTTACATCTAACTTACCATAATTCAATGTGAAAATGGTAAATATCAATAAATTCTAGCTTGATTATTTATTTTAACTATTACCTATTTTATATAAAAAATATGTCATAGATTCTAGTCTTTTAGCTTTGTTATTTAGTGGGTAAAAAGCTAAAATTTTGTGATGGAATAGAAAAATAAAATATAATTAATTTTTTACATATACTATAGTCTTTTATGTTTTTAGCTTAGTGATAAAAAATCCAAAACTTTGGGATCGTGAAAAAAAATATTGAACAGTTTTAGATGTAATATACCATAAGTCAATGTGAATACGATGAATATAAATAATATTGAGCTTGATTATTTAATTTTAATCGTTATGCATATGTATAAATTATGTGTCGTTCATTTGTAGTCTCTTAACTTAGTTTCTTAGTGGTGAAGAAACCAAAATCTTGGTGATGGAGAAGAAGAAAAATATAGAAATTGTTTACATCTATTATACCATAATACAATGTGATTATAGTGAATACAAATAGCATTGAGCTTAAATATTTAATTTTAGTGATTACCCATGTGGATATAATTTATTTGTCATTCATTTACAGTCTTTTAACTCTGCGCCTTAGTGACGAAGAAACATGAAATTTGGTGATGTAGAAGAAACACATTGAATATATTTACATCTAACTTACCATAATTCAATGTGAAAATGGTAAATATCAATAAATTCTAGCTTGATTATTTATTTTAACTATTACCTATTTTATATAAAAAATATGTCATAGATTCTAGTCTTTTAGCTTTGTTATTTAGTGGGTAAAAAGCTAAAATTTTGTGATGGAATAGAAAAATAAAATATAATTAATTTTTTACATATACTATAGTCTTTTATGTTTTTAGCTTAGTGATAAAAAATCCAAAACTTTGGGATCGTGAAAAAAAATATTGAACAGTTTTAGATGTAATATACCATAAGTCAATGTGAATACGATGAATATAAATAATATTGAGCTTGATTATTAAATTTTAATCGTTATGCATATGTATAAATTATGTGTCGTTCATTTGTAGTCTCTTAACTTAGTTTCTTAGTGGTGAAGAAACCAAAATCTTGGTGATGGAGAAGAAGAAAAATATAGAAATTGTTTACATCTATTATACCATAATACAATGTGATTATAGTGAATACAAATAGCATTGAGCTTAAATATTTAATTTTAGTGATTACCCATGTGGATATAATTTATTTGTCATTCATTTACAGTCTTTTAACTCTGCGCCTTAGTGACGAAGAAACATGAAATTTGGTGATGTAGAAGAAACACATTGAATATATTTACATCTAACTTACCATAATTCAATTTGAAAATGGTAAATATCAATAAATTCTAGCTTGATTATTTATTTTAACTATTACCTATTTTATATAAAAAATATGTCATAGATTCTAGTCTTTTAGCTTTGTTATTTAGTGGGTAAAAAGCTAAAATTTTGTGATGGAATAGAAAAATAAAATATAATTAATTTTTTACATATACTATAGTCTTTTATGTTTTTAGCTTAGTGATAAAAAAATCCAAAACTTTGGGATCGTGAAAAAAAATATTGAACAGTTTTAGATGTAATATACCATAAGTCAATGTGAATACGATGAATATAAATAATATTGAGCTTGATTATTTAATTTTAATCGTTATGCATATGTATAAATTATGTGTCTTTCATTTGTAGTCTCTTAACTTAGTTTCTTAGTGGTGAAGAAACCAAAATCTTGGTGATGGAGAAGAAGAAAAATATAGAAATTGTTTAAATCTATTATACCATAATACAATGCGATTATAGTGAATACAAATAGCATTGAGCTTAAATATTTAATTTTAGTGATTACCCATGTGGATATAATTTATTTGTCATTCATTTACAGTCTTTTAACTCTGCGCCTTAGTGACGAAGAAACATGAAATTTGGTGATGTAGAAGAAACACATTGAATATATTTACATCTAACTTACCATAATTCAATGTGAAAATGGTAAATATCAATAAATTCTAGCTTGATTATTTATTTTAACTATTACCTATTTTATATAAAAAATATGTCATAGATTCTAGTCTTTTAGCTTTGTTATTTAGTGGGTAAAAAGCTAAAATTTTGTGATGGAATAGAAAAATAAAATATAATTAATTTTTTACATATACTATAGTCTTTTATGTTTTTAGCTTAGTGATAAAAAATCCAAAACTTTGGGATCGTGAAAAAAAATATTGAACAGTTTTAGATGTAATATACCATAAGTCAATGTGAATACGATGAATATAAATAATATTGAGCTTGATTATTTAATTTTAATCGTTATGCATATGTATAAATTATGTGTCGTTCATTTGTAGTCTCTTAACTTAGTTTCTTAGTGGTGAAGAAACCAAAATCTTGGTGATGGAGAAGAAGAAAAATATAGAAATTGTTTACATCTATTATACCATAATACAATGTGATTATAGTGAATACAAATAGCATTGAGCTTAAATATTTAATTTTAGTGATTACCCATGTGGATATAATTTATTTGTCATTCATTTATAGTCTTTTAACTCTGCGCCTTAGTGACGAAGAAACATGAAATTTGGTGATGTAGAAGAAACACATTGAATATATTTACATCTAACTTACCATAATTCAATTTGAAAATGGTAAATATCAATAAATTCTAGCTTGATTATTTATTTTAACTATTACCTATTTTATATAAAAAATATGTCATAGATTCTAGTCTTTTAGCTTTGTTATTTAGTGGGTAAAAAGCTAAAATTTTGTGATGGAATAGAAAAATAAAATATAATTAATTTTTTACATATACTATAGTCTTTTATGTTTTTAGCTTAGTGATAAAAAAATCCAAAACTTTGGGATCGTGAAAAAAAATATTGAACAGTTTTAGATGTAATATACCATAAGTCAATGTGAATACGATGAATATAAATAATATTGAGCTTGATTATTTAATTTTAATCGTTATGCATATGTATAAATTATGTGTCGTTCATTTGTAGTCTCTTAACTTAGTTTCTTAGTGGTGAAGAAACCAAAATCTTGGTGATGGAGAAGAAGAAAAATATAGAAATTGTTTAAATCTATTATACCATAATACAATGCGATTATAGTGAATACAAATAGCATTGAGCTTAAATATTTAATTTTAGTGATTACCCATGTGGATATAATTTATTTGTCATTCATTTACAGTCTTTTAACTCTGCGCCTTAGTGACGAAGAAACATGAAATTTGGTGATGTAGAAGAAACACATTGAATATATTTACATCTAACTTACCATAATTCAATGTGAAAATGGTAAATATCAATAAATTCTAGCTTGATTATTTATTTTAACTATTACCTATTTTATATAAAAAATATGTCATAGATTCTAGTCTTTTAGCTTTGTTATTTAGTGGGTAAAAAGCTAAAATTTTGTGATGGAATAGAAAAATAAAATATAATTAATTTTTTACATATACTATAGTCTTTTATGTTTTTAGCTTAGTGATAAAAAATCCAAAACTTTGGGGTCGTGAAAAAAAATATTGAACAGTTTTAGATGTAATATACCATAAGTCAATGTGAATACGATGAATATAAATAATATTGAGCTTGATTATTTAATTTTAATCGTTATGCATATGTATAAATTATGTGTCGTTCATTTGTAGTCTCTTAACTTAGTTTCTTAGTGGTGAAGAAACCAAAATCTTGGTGATGGAGAAGAAGAAAAATATAGAAATTGTTTACATCTATTATACCATAATACAATGTGATTATAGTGAATACAAATAGCATTGAGCTTAAATATTTAATATTAGTGATTACCCATGTGGATATAATTTATTTGTCATTCATTTACAGTCTTTTAACTCTGCGCCTTAGTGACGAAGAAACATGAAATTTGGTGATGTAGAAGAAACACATTGAATATATTTACATATAACTTACCATAATTCAATGTGAAAATGGTAAATATCAATAAATTCTAGCTTGATTATTTATTTTAACTATTACCTATTTTATATAAAAAATATGTCATAGATTCTAGTCTTTTAGCTTTGTTATTTAGTGGGTAAAAAGCTAAAATTTTGTGATGGCATAGAAAAATAAAATATAATTAATTTTTTACATATACTATAGTCTTTTATGTTTTTAGCTTAGTGATAAAAAATCCAAAACTTTGGGATCGTGAAAAAAAATATTGAACCATTTTAGATGTAATATACCATAAGTCAAGGTGAATACGATGAATATAAATAATATTGAGCTTGACTATTTAATTTTAATCGTTATGCATATGTATAAATTATGTGTCATTCATTTATAGTCTATTAACTTAGTTTCTTAGTGGTGAAGAAATCAAAATCTTGGTGATGTAGAAGAAGAAATATATAGAAATCGTTTACATCTATTATACCATAATACAATGTGATTATAGTGAATACAAATAGCATTGAGCTTAAATATTTAATTTTAGTGATTACCCATGTGGATATAATTTATTTGTCATTCATTTACAGTCTTTTAACTCTGCGCCTTAGTGACAAAGAAACATGAAATTTGGTGATGTAGAAGAAACACATTGAATATATTTACATCTAACTTACCATAATTCAATGTGAAAATGGTAAATATCAATAAATTCTAGCTTGATTATTTATTTTAACTATTCCCTATTTTATATAAAAAATATGTCATAGATTCTAGTCTTTTAGCTTTGTTATTTAGTGGGTAAAAAGCTAAAATTTTGTGATGGAATAGAAAAATAAAATATAATTAATTTTTTACATATACTATAGTCTTTTATGTTTTTAGCTTAGTGATAAAAAATCCAAAACTTTGGGATCGTGAAAAAAAATATTGAACAGTTTTAGATGTAATATACCATAAGTCAATGTGAATACGATGAATATAAATAATATTGAGCTTGATTATTTAATTTTAATCGTTATGCATATGTATAAATTATGTGTCGTTCATTTGTAGTCTCTTAACTTAGTTTCTTAGTGGTGAAGAAACCAAAATCTTGGTGATGGAGAAGAAGAAAAATATAGAAATTATTTACATCTATTATACCATAATACAATGTGATTATAGTGAATACAAATAGCATTGAGCTTAAATATTTAATTTTAGTGATTACCCATGTGGATATAATTTATTTGTCATTCATTTACAGTCTTTTAACTCTGCGCCTTAGTGACGAAGAAACATGAAATTTGGTGATGTAGAAGAAACACATTGAATATATTTACATCTAACTTACCATAATTCAATTTGAAAATGGTAAATATCAATAAATTCTAGCTTGATTATTTATTTTAACTATTACCTATTTTATATAAAAAATATGTCATAGATTCTAGTCTTTTAGCTTTGTTATTTAGTGGGTAAAAAGCTAAAATTTTGTGATGGAATAGAAAAATAAAATATAATTAAATTTTTACATATACTATAGTCTTTTATGTTTTTAGCTTAGTGATAAAAAAATCCAAAACTTTGAGATCGTGAAAAAAAATATTGAACAGTTTTAGATGTAATATACCATAAGTCAATGTGAATACGATGAATATAAATAATATTGAGCTTGATTATTTAATTTTAATCGTTATGCATATGTATAAATTATGTGTCGTTCATTTGTAGTCTCTTTACTTAGTTTCTTAGTGGTGAAGAAACCAAAATCTTGGTGATGGAGAAGAAGAAAAATATAGAAATTATTTACATCTATTATACCATAATACAATGTGATTATAGTGAATACAAATAGCATTGAGCTTAAATATTTAATTTTAGTGATTACCCATGTGGATATAATTTATTTGTCATTCATTTACAGTCTTTTAACTTTGCGCCTTAGTGACGAAGAAACATGAAATTTGGTGATGTAGAAGAAACACATTGAATATATTTACATCTAACTTACCATAATTCAATGTGAAAATGGTAAATATCAATAAATTCTAGCTTGATTATTTATTTTAAATATTACCTATTTTATATAAAAAATATGTCATAGATTCTAGTCTTTTAGCTTTGTTATTTAGTGGGTAAAAAGCTAAAATTTTGTGATGGAATAGAAAAATAAAATATAATTAATTTTTTACATATACTATAGTCTTTTATGTTTTTAGCATAGTGATTAAAAAATCCAAAAGTTTGGGATCGTGAAAAAAAATATTGAACAGTTTTAGATGTAATATACCATAAGTCAATGTGAATACGATGAATATAAATAATATTGAGCTTTATTATTTAATTTTAATCGTTATGCATATGTATAAATTATGTGTCGTTCATTTGTAGTCTCTTAACTTAGTTTCTTAGTGGTGAAGAAACCAAAATCTTGGTGATGGAGAAGAAGAAAAATATAGAAATTGTTTACATCTATTATACCATAATACAATGTGTTTATAGTGAATACAAATAGCATTGAAATTCAATACTTAATTTTAGTGATTACCCATGTGGATATAATTTTTTGTCATTCATTTACAGTCTTTTAACTCTGCGCCTTAGTGACGAAGAAACATGAAATTTGGTGATGTAGAAGAAACACATTGAATATATATGCATATAACTTACCATAATTCAATGTGAAAATGGTAAATATCAATAAATTCTAGCTTGGTTATTTATTTTAACTATTACCTATTTTATATAAAAAATATGTCATAGATTCTAGTCTTTTAGCTTTGTTATTTAGTGGGAATAAAGCTAAAATTTTGTGATGGAAAAGAAAAATAAAATATACTTAATTTTTTACATATACTATAGTCTTTTATGTTTTTAGCTTAGTGATAAAAAAATCTAAAATTTTGGGATGGTGAAGAATAATATTGAAGAGTTTCAGATGTAATATACCATAAGTCAATGTGAATACGATGAATATAAATAATATTGAGCTTGATTATTTAATTATAATCATTATGCATGTGTATCAATTATGTGTCGTTCATTTGTAGTCTCTTAACTTAGTTTCTTAGTGGTGAAGAAACCAAAATCTTGGTGATGGAGAAGGAGAAAAATATAGAAATTGTTTACATCAATTATACCATAATACAATGTGATTATAGTGAATACAAATAGCATTGAGCTTAAATATTTAATTATAGTGATTACCCATGTGGATATAATTTATTTGTCATTCATTTACAGTCTTTTAACTCTGCGCCTTAGTGACGAAGAAACATGAAATTTGGTGATGTAGAAGAAACACATTGAATATATTTACATCTAACTTACCATAATTCAATTTGAAAATGGTAAATATCAATAAATTCTAGCTTGATTATTTATTTTAACTATTACCTATTTTATATAAAAAATATGTCATAGATTCTAGTCTTTTAGCTTTGTTATTTAGTGGGTAAAAAGCTAAAACTTTGTGATGGAATAGAAAAATAAAATATAATTAATTTTTTACATATACTATAGTCTTTTATGTTTTTAGCTTAGTGATAAAAAAATCCAAAACTTTGGGATCGTGAAAAAAAATATTGAACAGTTTTAGATGTAATATACCATAAGTCAACGTGAATACGATGAATATAAATAATATTGAGCTTGATTATTTAATTTTAATCGTTATGCATATGTATAAATTATGTGTCGCTCATTTGTAGTCTCTTAACTTAGTTTCTTAGTGGTGAAGAAACCAAAATCTTGGTGATGGAGAAGAAGAAAAATATAGAAATTGTTTACATCTATTATACCATAATACAATGTGATTATAGTGAATACAAATAGCATTGAGCTTAAATATTTAATTTTAGTGATTACCCATGTGGATATAATTTATTTGTCATTCATTTACAGTCTTTTAACTCTGCGCCTTAGTGACGAAGAAACATGAAATTTGGTGATGTAGAAGAAACACATTGAATATATTTACATCTAACTTACCATAATTCAATGTGAAAATGGTAAATATCAATAAATTCTAGCTTGATTATTTATTTTACTATTACCTATTTTATATAAAAAATATGTCATAGATTCTAGTCTTTTAGCTTTGTTATTTAGTGGGTAAAAAGCTAAAATTTTGTGATGGAATAGAAAAATAAAATATAATTAATTTTTTACATATACTATAGTCTTTTATGTTTTTAGTTTAGTGATAAAAAAATCTAAAATTTTGGGATGGTGAAGAAAAATATTGAACAGTTTTAGATGTAATATACCATAAGTCAATGTGAATACGATGAATATAAATAATATTGAGCTTGATTATTTAATTTTAATCATTATGCATATGTATAAATTATGTGTCATTCATTTGTAGTCTCTTAACTTAGTTTCTTAGTGGTGAAGAAACCAAAATTTTGGTGATAGAGAAGAAGAAAAATATAGAAATTGTTTACATCTATTATACCATAATACAATGTGATTATAGTGAATACAAATAGCATTGAGCTTAAATATTTAATTTTAGTGATTACCCATGTGGATATAATTTATTTGTCATTCATTTACAAATTTTTAACTCTGCGCCTTAGTGACGAAGAAACATGAAATTTGGTGATGTAGAAGAAACACATTGAATATATTTACATCTAACTTACCATAATTCAATGTGAAAATGGTAAATATCAATAAATTCTAGCTTGATTATTTATTTTAACTATTACCTATTTTATATAAAAAATATGTCATAGATTCTAGTCTTTTAGCTTTGTTATTTAGTGGGTAAAAAGCTAAAATTTTGTGATGGAATAGAAAAATAAAATATAATTAATTTTTTACATATATTATAGTCTTTTATGTTTTTAGCTTAGTCATAAAAAAATCCAAAACTTTGGGATCGTGAAAAAATATATTGAACAGTTTTAGATGTAATATACCATAAGTCAATGTGAATACGATGAATATAAATAATATTGAGCTTGATTATTTAATTTTAATCGTTATGCATATGTATAAATTATGTGTCGTTCATTTGTAGTCTCTTAACTTATTTTCTTAGTGGTGAAGAAACCAAAATCTTGGTGATGGAGAAGAAGAAAAATATAGAAATTGTTTACATCTATTATACCATAATACAATGTGATTATAGTGAATACAAATAGCATTGAGCTTAAATATTTAATTTTAGTGATTACCCATGTGGATATAATTTATTTGTCATTCATTTACAGTCTTTTAACTCTGCGCCTTAGTGACGAAGAAACATGAAATTTGGTGATGTAGAAGAAACACATTGAATATATTTACATCTAACTTACCATAATTCAATGTGAAAATGGTAAATATCAATAAATTCTAGCTTGATTATTTATTTTAACTATTACCTATTTTATATAAAAAATATGTCATAGATTCTAGTCTTTTAGCTTTGTTATTTAGTGGGTAAAAAGCTAAAATTTTACTATGGAATAGAAAAATAAAATATAATTAATTTTTTACATATACTATAGTCTTTTATGTTTTTAGCTTAGTGATAAAAAAATCCAAAATTTTGGGATGGTGAAGAAAAATATTGAACAGTTTTAGATGTAATATACCATAAGTCAATGTGAATACGATGAATATAAATAATATTGAGCTTGATTATTTAATTTTAATCCTTATGCATATGTATAAATTATGTGTCGTTCATTTGTAGTCTCTTAACTTAGTTTCTTAGTGGTGAAGAAACCAAAATCTTGGTGATGGAGAAGAAGAAAAATATAGAAATTGTTTACATCTATTATACCATAATACAATGTGATTATAGTGAATACAAATAGCATTGAGCTTAAATATTTAATTTTAGTGATTACCCATGTGGATATAATTTATTTGTCATTCATTTACAGTCTTTTAACTCTGCGCCTTAGTGACGAAGAAACATGAAATTTGGTGATGTAGAAGAAACACATTGAATATATTTACATCTAACTTACCATAATTCAATGTGAAAATGGTAAATATCAATAAATTCTAGCTTGATTATTTATTTTAACTATTACCTATTTTATATAAAAAATATGTCATAGATTCTAGTCTTTTAGCTTTGTTATTTAGTGGGTAAAAAGCTAAAATTTTGTGATGGAATAGAAAAATAAAATATACTTAATTTTTTACATATACTATAGTCTTTTATGTTTTTAGCTTAGTGATAAAAAAATCTAAAATTTTGGGATGGTGAAGAACAATATTGAAGAGTTTCAGATGTAATATACCATAAGTCAATGTGAATACGATGAATATAAATAATATTGAGCTTGATTATTTAATTTTAATCGTTATGCATGTGTATCAATTATGTGTCATTCATTTGTAGTCTCTTAACTTAGTTTCTTAGTGGTGAAGAAACCAAAATCTTGGTGATGGAGAAGAAGAAAAATATAGAAATTGTTTACATCTATTATACCATAATACAATGTGTTTATAGTGATTACAAATAGCATTGAAATTCAATACTTAATTTTAGTGATTACCCATGTGGATATAATTTATTTGTCATTCATTTACAGTCTTTTAACTCTGCGCCTTAGTGACGAAGAAACATGAAATTTGGTGATGGAGAAGAAACATATTGAATATGTTTGCATATAACTTACCATAATTCAATGTGAAAATGGTAAATATCAATAAATTCTAGCTTGGTTATTTATTTTAACTATTACCTATTTTATATAAAAAATATGTCATAGATTCTAGTCTTTTAGCTTTGTTATTTAGTGGGTAAAAAGCTAAAATTTTGTGATGGAATAGAAAAATAAAATATACTTAATTTTTTACATATACTATAGTCTTTTATGTTTTTAGCTTAGTGATAAAAAAATCTAAAATTTTGGGATGGTGAAGAACAATATTGAAGAGTTTCAGATGTAATATACCATAAGTCAATGTGAATACGATGAATATAAATAATATTGAGCTTGATTATTTAATTTTAATCGTTATGCATGTGTATCAATTATGTGTCATTCATTTGTAGTCTCTTAACTTAGTTTCTTAGTGGTGAAGAAACCAAAATCTTGGTGATGGAAAAGAAGAAAAATATAAAAATTGTTTACATCTATTATACCATAATACAATGTGATTATAGTGAATACAAATAGCATTGAGCTTAAATATTTAATTTTAGTGATTACCCATGTGGATATAATTTATTTGTCATTCATTTACAGTCTTTTAACTCTGCGCCTTAGTGACGAAGAAACATGAAATTTGGTGATGTAGAAGAAACACATTGAATATATATGCATCTAACTTACCATAATTCAATGTGAAAATGGTAAATATCAATAAATTCTAGCTTGGTTATTTATTTTAACTATTACCTATTTTATATAAAAAATATGTCATAGATTCTAGTCTTTTAGCTTTGTTATTTAGTGGGTAAAAAGCTAAAATTTTGTGATGGAATAGAAAAATAAAATATACTTAATTTTTTACATATACTATAGTCTTTTATGTTTTTAGCTTAGTGATAAAAAAATCTAAAATTTTGGGATGGTGAAGAACAATATTGAAGAGTTTCAGATGTAATATACCATAAGTCAATGTGAATACGATGAATATAAATAATATTGAGCTTGATTATTTAATTTTAATCGTTATGCATGTGTATCAATTATGTGTCATTCATTTGTAGTCTCTTAACTTAGTTTCTTAGTGGTGAAGAAACCAAAATCTTGGTGATGGAGAAGAAGAAAAATATAGAAATTGTTTACATCTATTATACCATAATACAATGTGTTTATAGTGATTACAAATAGCATTGAAATTCAATACTTAATTTTAGTGATTACCCATGTGGATATAATTTATTTGTCATTCATTTACAGTCTTTTAACTCTGCGCCTTAGTGACGAAGAAACATGAAATTTGGTGATGGAGAAGAAACATATTGAATATGTTTGCATATAACTTACCATAATTCAATGTGAAAATGGTAAATATCAATAAATTCTAGCTTGGTTATTTATTTTAACTATTACCTATTTTATATAAAAAATATGTCATAGATTCTAGTCTTTTAGCTTTGTTATTTAGTGGGTAAAAAGCTAAAATTTTGTGATGGAATAGAAAAATAAAATATACTTAATTTTTTACATATACTATAGTCTTTTATGTTTTTAGCTTAGTGATAAAAAAATCTAAAATTTTGGGATGGTGAAGAACAATATTGAAGAGTTTCAGATGTAATATACCATAAGTCAATGTGAATACGATGAATATAAATAATATTGAGCTTGATTATTTAATTTTAATCGTTATGCATGTGTATCAATTATGTGTCATTCATTTGTAGTCTCTTAACTTAGTTTCTTAGTGGTGAAGAAACCAAAATCTTGGTGATGGAAAAGAAGAAAAATATAAAAATTGTTTACATCTATTATACCATAATACAATGTGATTATAGTGAATACAAATAGCATTGAGCTTAAATATTTAATTTTAGTGATTACCCATGTGGATATAATTTATTTGTCATTCATTTACAGTCTTTTAACTCTGCGCCTTAGTGACGAAGAAACATGAAATTTGGTGATGTAGAAGAAACACATTGAATATATATGCATCTAACTTACCATAATTCAATGTGAAAATGGTAAATATCAATAAATTCTAGCTTGGTTATTTATTTTAACTATTACCTATTTTATATAAAAAATATGTCATAGATTCTAGTCTTTTAGCTTTGTTATTTAGTGGGTAAAAAGCTAAAATTTTGTGATGGAATAGAAAAATAAAATATACTTAATTTTTTACATATACTATAGTCTTTTATGTTTTTAGCTTAGTGATAAAAAAATCTAAAATTTTGGGATGGTGAAGAACAATATTGAAGAGTTTCAGATGTAATATACCATAAGTCAATGTGAATACGATGAATATAAATAATATTGAGCTTGATTATTTAATTTTAATCGTTATGCATGTGTATCAATTATGTGTCATTCATTTGTAGTCTCTTAACTTAGTTTCTTAGTGGTGAAGAAACCAAAATCTTGGTGATGGAGAAGAAGAAAAATATAGAAATTGTTTACATCTATTATACCATAATACAATGTGTTTATAGTGATTACAAATAGCATTGAAATTCAATACTTAATTTTAGTGATTACCCATGTGGATATAATTTATTTGTCATTCATTTACAGTCTTTTAACTCTGCGCCTTAGTGACGAAGAAACATGAAATTTGGTGATGGAGAAGAAACATATTGAATATGTTTGCATATAACTTACCATAATTCAATGTGAAAATGGTAAATATCAATAAATTCTAGCTTGGTTATTTATTTTAACTATTACCTATTTTATATAAAAAATATGTCATAGATTCTAGTCTTTTAGCTTTGTTATTTAGTGGGTAAAAAGCTAAAATTTTGTGATGGAATAGAAAAATAAAATATACTTAATTTTTTACATATACTATAGTCTTTTATGTTTTTAGCTTAGTGATAAAAAAATCTAAAATTTTGGGATGGTGAAGAACAATATTGAAGAGTTTCAGATGTAATATACCATAAGTCAATGTGAATACGATGAATATAAATAATATTGAGCTTGATTATTTAATTTTAATCGTTATGCATGTGTATCAATTATGTGTCATTCATTTGTAGTCTCTTAACTTAGTTTCTTAGTGGTGAAGAAACCAAAATCTTGGTGATGGAAAAGAAGAAAAATATAAAAATTGTTTACATCTATTATACCATAATACAATGTGATTATAGTGAATACAAATAGCATTGAGCTTAAATATTTAATTTTAGTGATTACCCATGTGGATATAATTTATTTGTCATTCATTTACAGTCTTTTAACTCTGCGCCTTAGTGACGAAGAAACATGAAATTTGGTGATGTAGAAGAAACACATTGAATATATATGCATCTAACTTACCATAATTCAATGTGAAAATGGTAAATAACAATAAATTCTAGCTTGATTATTTATTTTAACTATTACCTATTTTATATAAAAAATATGTCATAGATTCTAGTCTTTTAGCTTTGTTATTTAGTGGGTAAAAAGCTAAAATTTTGTGATGGAATAGAAAAATAAAATATAATTAATTTTTTACATATACTATAGTCTTTTATGTTTTTAGCTTTGTGATAAAAAAATCTAAAATTTTGGGATGGTGAAGAAAAATATTGAACAGTTTTAGATGTAATATACCATAAGTCAATGTGAATACGATGAATATAAATAATATTGAGCTTGATTATTTAATTTTAATCATTATGCATATGTATAAATTATGTGTCGTTCATTTGTAGTCTCTTAACTTAGTTTCTTAGTGGTGAAGAAACCAAAATTTTGGTGATGGAGAAGAAGAAAAATATAGAAATTATTTACATCTATTATACCATAATACAATGTGATTATAGTGAATACAAATAGCATTGAGCTTAAATATTTAATTTTAGTGATTACCCATGTGGATATAATTTATTTGTCATTCATTTACAGTCTTTTAACTCTGCGCCTTAGTGACGAAGAAACATGAAATTTGGTGATGTAGAAGAAACACATTGAATATATTTACATCTAACTTACCATAATTCAATGTGAAAATGGTAAATATCAATAAATTCTAGCTTGATTATTTATTTTAAATATTACCTATTTTATATAAAAAATATGTCATAGATTCTAGTCTTTTAGCTTTGTTATTTAGTGGGTAAAAAGCTAAAATTTTGTGATGGAATAGAAAAATAAAATATAATTAATTTTTTACATATACTATAGTCTTTTATGTTTTTAGCATAGTGATTAAAAAATCCAAAAGTTTGGGATCGTGAAAAAAAATATTGAACAGTTTTAGATGTAATATACCATAAGTCAATGTGAATACGTTGAATATAAATAATATTGAGCTTGATTATTTAATTTTAATCGTTATGCATATGTATAAATTATGTGTCGTTCATTTGTAGTCTCTTAACTTAGTTTCTTAGTGGTGAAGAAACCAAAATCTTGGTGATGGAGAAGAAGAAAAATATAGAAATTGTTTACATCTATTATACCATAATACAATGTGTTTATAGTGAATACAAATAGCATTGAAATTCAATACTTAATTTTAGTGATTACCCATGTGGATATAATTTTTTGTCATTCATTTACAGTCTTTTAACTCTGCGCCTTAGTGACGAAGAAACATGAAATTTGGTGATGTAGAAGAAACACATTGAATATATATGCATATAACTTACCATAATTCAATGTGAAAATGGTAAATATCAATAAATTCTAGCTTGGTTATTTATTTTAACTATTACCTATTTTATATAAAAAATATGTCATAGATTCTAGTCTTTTAGCTTTGTTATTTAGTGGGAATAAAGCTAAAATTTTGTGATGGAAAAGAAAAATAAAATATACTTAATTTTTTATATATACTATAGTCTTTTATGTTTTTAGCTTAGTGATAAAAAAATCTAAAATTTTGGGATGGTGAAGAATAATATTGAAGAGTTTCAGATGTAATATACCATAAGTCAATGTGAATACGATGAATATAAATAATATTGAGCTTGATTATTTAATTATAATCGTTATGCATGTGTATCAGTTATGTGTCGTTCATTTGTAGTCTCTTAACTTAGTTTCTTAGTGGTGAAGAAACCAAAATCTTGGTGATGGAGAAGGAGAAAAATATAGAAATTGTTTACATCAATTATACCATAATACAATGTGATTATAGTGAATACAAATAGCATTGAGCTTAAATATTTAATTATAGTGATTACCCATGTGGATATAATTTATTTGTCATTCATTTACAGTCTTTTAACTCTGCGCGTTAGTGACGAAGAAACATGAAATTTGGTGATGTAGAAGAAACACATTGAATATATTTACATCTAACTTACCATAATTCAATCTGAAAATGGTAAATATCAATAAATTCTAGCTTGATTATTTATTTTAACTATTACCTATTTTATATAAAAAATATGTCATAGATTCTAGTCTTTTAGCTTTGTTATTTAGTGGGTAAAAAGCTAAAACTTTGTGATGGAATAGAAAAATAAAATATAATTAATTTTTTACATATAGTATAGTCTTTTATGTTTTTAGCTTAGTGATAAAAAAATCCAAAACTTTGGGATCGTGAAAAAAAATATTGAACAGTTTTAGATGTAATATACCATAAGTCAACGTGAATACGATGAATATAAATAATATTGAGCTTGATTATTTAATTTTAATCGTTATGCATATGTATAAATTATGTGTCGCTCATTTGTAGTCTCTTAACTTAGTTTCTTAGTGGTGAAGAAACCAAAATCTTGGTGATGGAGAAGAAGAAAAATATAGAAATTGTTTACATCTATTATACCATAATACAATGTGATTATAGTGAATACAAATAGCATTGAGCTTAAATATTTAATTTTAGTGATTACCCATGTGGATATAATTTATTTGTCATTCATTTACAGTCTTTTAACTCTGCGCCTTAGTGACGAAGAAACATGAAATTTGGTGATGTAGAAGAAACACATTGAATATATTTACATCTAACTTACCATAATTCAATGTGAAAATGGTAAATATCAATAAATTCTAGCTTGATTATTTATTTTACTATTACCTATTTTATATAAAAAATATGTCATAGATTCTAGTCTTTTAGCTTTGTTATTTAGTGGGTAAAAAGCTAAAATTTTGTGATGGAATAGAAAAATAAAATATAATTAATTTTTTACATATACTATAGTCTTTTATGTTTTTAGCTTAGTGATAAAAAAATCTAAAATTTTGGGTTGGTGAAGAAAAATATTGAACAGTTTTAGATGTAATATACCATAAGTCAATGTGAATACGATGAATATAAATAATATTGAGCTTGATTATTTAATTTTAATCATTATGCATATGTATAAATTATGTGTCATTCATTTGTAGTCTCTTAACTTAGTTTCTTAGTGGTGAAGAAACCAAAATTTTGGTGATAGAGAAGAAGAAAAATATAGAAATTGTTTACATCTATTATACCATAATACAATGTGATTATAGTGAATACAAATAGCATTGAGCTTAAATATTTAATTTTAGTGATTACCCATGTGGATATAATTTATTTGTCATTCATTTACAAATTTTTAACTCTGCGCCTTAGTGACGAAGAAACATGAAATTTGGTGATGTAGAAGAAACACATTGAATATATTTACATCTAACTTACCATAATTCAATGTGAAAATGGTAAATATCAATAAATTCTAGCTTGATTATTTATTTTAACTATTACCTATTTTATATAAAAAATATGTCATAGATTCTAGTCTTTTAGCTTTGTTATTTAGTGGGTAAAAAGCTAAAATTTTGTGATGGAATAGAAAAATAAAATATAATTAATTTTTTACATATACTATAGTCTTTTATGTTTTTAGCTTAGTCATAAAAAAATCCAAAACTTTGGGATCGTGAAAAAATATATTGAACAGTTTTAGATGTAATATACCATAAGTCAATGTGAATACGATGAATATAAATAATATTGAGCTTGATTATTTAATTTTAATCGTTATGCATATGTATAAATTATGTGTCGTTCATTTGTAGTCTCTTAACTTATTTTCTTAGTGGTGAAGAAACCAAAATCTTGGTGATGGAGAAGAAGAAAAATATAGAAATTGTTTACATCTATTATACCATAATACAATGTGATTATAGTGAATACAAATAGCATTGAGCTTAAATATTTAATTTTAGTGATTACCCATGTGGATATAATTTATTTGTCATTCATTTACAGTCTTTTAACTCTGCGCCTTAGTGACGAAGAAAAATGAAATTTGGTGATGTAGAAGAAACACATTGAATATATTTACATCTAACTTACCATAATTCAATGTGAAAATGGTAAATATCAATAAATTCTAGCTTGATTATTTATTTTAACTATTACCTATTTTATATCAAAAATATGTCATAGATTCTAGTCTTTTAGCTTTGTTATTTAGTGGGTAAAAAGCTAAAATTTTACTATGGAATAGAAAAATAAAATATAATTAATTTTTTACATATACTATAGTCTTTTATGTTTTTAGCTTAGTGATAAAAAAATCCAAAATTTTGGGATGGTGAAGAAAAATATTGAACAGTTTTAGATGTAATATACCATAAGTCAATGTGAATACGATGAATATAAATAATATTGAGCTTGATTATTTAATTTTAATCCTTATGCATATGTATAAATTATGTGTCGTTCATTTGTAGTCTCTTAACTTAGTTTCTTAGTGGTGAAGAAACCAAAATCTTGGTGATGGAGAAGAAGAAAAATATAGAAATTGTTTACATCTATTATACCATAATACAATGTGATTATAGTGAATACAAATAGCATTGAGCTTAAATATTTAATTTTAGTGATTACCCATGTGGATATAATTTATTTGTCATTCATTTACAGTCTTTTAACTCTGCGCCTTAGTGACGAAGAAACATGAAATTTGGTGATGTAGAAGAAACACATTGAATATATTTACATCTAACTTACCATAATTCAATGTGAAAATGGTAAATATCAATAAATTCTAGCTTGATTATTTATTTTAACTATTACCTATTTTATATAAAAAATATGTCATAGATTCTAGTCTTTTAGCTTTGTTATTTAGTGGGTAAAAAGCTAAAATTTTGTGATGGAATAGAAAAATAAAATATACTTAATTTTTTACATATACTATAGTCTTTTATGTTTTTAGCTTAGTGATAAAAAAAATCTAAAATTTTGGGATGGTGAAGAACAATATTGAAGAGTTTCAGATGTAATATACCATAAGTCAATGTGAATACGATGAATATAAATAATATTGAGCTTGATTATTTAATTTTAATCGTTATGCATGTGTATCAATTATGTGTCATTCATTTGTAGTCTCTTAACTTAGTTTCTTAGTGGTGAAGAAACCAAAATCTTGGTGATGGAGAAGAAGAAAAATATAGAAATTGTTTACATCTATTATACCATAATACAATGTGTTTATAGTGATTACAAATAGCATTGAAATTCAATACTTAATTTTAGTGATTACCCATGTGGATATAATTTATTTGTCATTCATTTACAGTCTTTTAACTCTGCGCCTTAGTGACGAAGAAACATGAAATTTGGTGATGGAGAAGAAACATATTGAATATGTTTGCATATAACTTACCATAATTCAATGTGAAAATGGTAAATATCAATAAATTCTAGCTTGGTTATTTATTTTAACTATTACCTATTTTATATAAAAAATATGTCATAGATTCTAGTCTTTTAGCTTTGTTATTTAGTGGGTAAAAAGCTAAAATTTTGTGATGGAATAGAAAAATAAAATATACTTAATTTTTTACATATACTATAGTCTTTTATGTTTTTAGCTTAGTGATAAAAAAATCTAAAATTTTGGGATGGTGAAGAACAATATTGAAGAGTTTCAGATGTAATATACCATAAGTCAATGTGAATACGATGAATATAAATAATATTGAGCTTGATTATTTAATTTTAATCGTTATGCATGTGTATCAATTATGTGTCATTCATTTGTAGTCTCTTAACTTAGTTTCTTAGTGGTGAAGAAACCAAAATCTTGGTGATGGAAAAGAAGAAAAATATAAAAATTGTTTACATCTATTATACCATAATACAATGTGATTATAGTGAATACAAATAGCATTGAGCTTAAATATTTAATTTTAGTGATTACCCATGTGGATATAATTTATTTGTCATTCATTTACAGTCTTTTAACTCTGCGCCTTAGTGACGAAGAAACATGAAATTTGGTGATGTAGAAGAAACACATTGAATATATATGCATCTAACTTACCATAATTCAATGTGAAAATGGTAAATAACAATAAATTCTAGCTTGATTATTTATTTTAACTATTACCTATTTTATATAAAAAATATGTCATAGATTCTAGTCTTTTAGCTTTGTTATTTAGTGGGTAAAAAGCTAAAATTTTGTGATGGAATAGAAAAATAAAATATAATTAATTTTTTACATATACTATAGTCTTTTATGTTTTTAGCTTAGTGATAAAAAATCCAAAACTTTGGGATCGTGAAAAAAAATATTGAACAGTTTTAGATGTAATATACCATAAGTCAATGTGAATACGATGAATATAAATAATATTGAGCTTGATTATTAAATTTTAATCGTTATGCATATGTATAAATTATGTGTCGTTCATTTGTAGTCTCTTAACTTAGTTTCTTAGTGGTGAAGAAACCAAAATCTTGGTGATGGAGAAGAAGAAAAATATAGAAATTGTTTACATCTATTATACCATAATACAATGTGATTATAGTGAATACAAATAGCATTGAGCTTAAATATTTAATTTTAGTGATTACCCATGTGGATATAATTTATTTGTCATTCATTTACAGTCTTTTAACTCTGCGCCTTAGTGACGAAGAAACATGAAATTTGGTGATGTAGAAGAAACACATTGAATATATTTACATCTAACTTACCATAATTCAATTTGAAAATGGTAAATATCAATAAATTCTAGCTTGATTATTTATTTTAACTATTACCTATTTTATATAAAAAATATGTCATAGATTCTAGTCTTTTAGCTTTGTTATTTAGTGGGTAAAAAGCTAAAATTTTGTGATGGAATAGAAAAATAAAATATAATTAATTTTTTACATATACTATAGTCTTTTATGTTTTTAGCTTAGTGATAAAAAAATCCAAAACTTTGGGATCGTGAAAAAAAATATTGAACAGTTTTAGATGTAATATACCATAAGTCAATGTGAATACGATGAATATAAATAATATTGAGCTTGATTATTTAATTTTAATCGTTATGCATATGTATAAATTATGTGTCGTTCATTTGTAGTCTCTTAACTTAGTTTCTTAGTGGTGAAGAAACCAAAATCTTGGTGATGGAGAAGAAGAAAAATATAGAAATTGTTTAAATCTATTATACCATAATACAATGCGATTATAGTGAATACAAATAGCATTGAGCTTAAATATTTAATTTTAGTGATTACCCATGTGGATATAATTTATTTGTCATTCATTTACAGTCTTTTAACTCTGCGCCTTAGTGACGAAGAAACATGAAATTTGGTGATGTAGAAGAAACACATTGAATATATTTACATCTAACTTACCATAATTCAATGTGAAAATGGTAAATATCAATAAATTCTAGCTTGATTATTTATTTTAACTATTACCTATTTTATATAAAAAATATGTCATAGATTCTAGTCTTTTAGCTTTGTTATTTAGTGGGTAAAAAGCTAAAATTTTGTGATGGAATAGAAAAATAAAATATAATTAATTTTTTACATATACTATAGTCTTTTATGTTTTTAGCTTAGTGATAAAAAATCCAAAAATTTAGGATCGTGAAAAAAAATATTGAACAGTTTTAGATGTAATATACCATAAGTCAATGTGAATACGATGAATATAAATAATATTGAGCTTGATTATTTAATTTTAATCGTTATGCATATGTATAAATTATGTGTCGTTCATTTGTAGTCTCTTAACTTAGTTTCTTAGTGGTGAAGAAACCAAAATCTTGGTGATGGAGAAGAAGAAAAATATAGAAATTGTTTAAATCTATTATACCATAATACAATGCGATTATAGTGAATACAAATAGCATTGAGCTTAAATATTTAATTTTAGTGATTACCCATGTGGATATAATTTATTTGTCATTCATTTACAGTCTTTTAACTCTGCGCCTTAGTGACGAAGAAACATGAAATTTGGTGATGTAGAAGAAACACATTGAATATATTTACATCTAACTTACCATAATTCAATGTGAAAATGGTAAATATCAATAAATTCTAGCTTGGTTATTTATTTTAACTATTACCTATTTTATATAAAAAATATGTCATAGATTCTAGTCTTTTAGCTTTGTTATTTAGTGGGTAAAAAGCTAAAATTTTGTGATGGAATAGAAAAATAAAATATAATTAATTTTTTACATATACTATAGTCTTTTATGTTTTTAGCTTAGTGATAAAAAACTCCAAAACTTTGGGATCGTGAAAAAAAATATTGAACAGTTTTAGATGTAATATACCATAAGTCAATGTGAATACGATGAATATAAATAATATTGAGCTTGATTATTTAATTTTAATCGTTATGCATATGTATAAATTATGTGTCGTTCATTTGTAGTCTCTTAACTTAGTTTCTTAGTGGTGAAGAAACCAAAATCTTGGTGATGGAGAAGAAGAAAAATATAGAAATTGTTTAAATCTATTATACCATAATACAATGCGATTATAGTGAATACAAATAGCATTGAGCTTAAATATTTAATTTTAGTGATTACCCATGTGGATATAATTTATTTGTCATTCATTTACAGTCTTTTAACTCTGCGCCTTAGTGACGAAGAAACATGAAATTTGGTGATGTAGAAGAAACACATTGAATATATTTACATCTAACTTACCATAATTCAATGTGAAAATGGTAAATATCAATAAATTCTAGCTTGATTATTTATTTTAACTATTACCTATTTTATATAAAAAATATGTCATAGATTCTAGTCTTTTAGCTTTGTTATTTAGTGGGTAAAAAGCTAAAATTTTGTGATGGAATAGAAAAATAAAATATAATTAATTTTTTACATATACTATAGTCTTTTATGTTTTTAGCTTAGTGATAAAAAATCCAAAACTTTGGGATCGTGAAAAAAAATATTGAACAGTTTTAGATGTAATATACCATAAGTCAATGTGAATACGATGAATATAAATAATATTGAGCTTGATTATTTAATTTTAATCGTTATGCATATGTATAAATTATGTGTCGTTCATTTGTAGTCTCTTAACTTAGTTTCTTAGTGGTGAAGAAACCAAAATCTTGGTGATGGAGAAGAAGAAAAATATAGAAATTGTTTACATCTATTATACCATAATACAATGTGATTATAGTGAATACAAATAGCATTGAGCTTAAATATTTAATTTTAGTGATTACCCATGTGGATATAATTTATTTGTCATTCATTTACGGTCTTTTAACTCTGCGCCTTAGTGACGAAGAAACATGAAATTTGGTGATGTAGAAGAAACACATTGAATATATTTACATCTAACTTACCATAATTCAATTTGAAAATGGTAAATATCAATAAATTCTAGCTTGATTATTTATTTTAACTATTACCTATTTTATATAAAAAATATGTCATAGATTCTAGTCTTTTAGCTTTGTTATTTAGTGGGTAAAAAGCTAAAATTTTGTGATGGAATAGAAAAATAAAATATAATTAATTTTTTACATATACTATAGTCTTTTATGTTTTTAGCTTAGTGATAAAAAAATCCAAAACTTTGGGATCGTGAAAAAAAATATTGAACAGTTTTAGATGTAATATACCATAAGTCAATGTGAATACGATGAATATAAATAATATTGAGCTTGATTATTTAATTTTAATCGTTATGCATATGTATAAATTATGTGTCGTTCATTTGTAGTCTCTTAACTTAGTTTCTTAGTGGTGAAGAAACCAAAATCTTGGTGATGGAGAAGAAGAAAAATATAGAAATTGTTTACATCTATTATACCATAATACAATGTGATTATAGTTAATACAAATAGCATTGAGCTTAAATATTTAATTTTAGTGATTACCCATGTGGATATAATTTATTTGTCATTCATTTACAGTCTTTTAACTCTGCGCCTTAGTGACGAAGAAACATGAAATTTGGTGATGTAGAAGAAACACATTGAATATATTTACATCTAACTTACCATAATTCAATTTCAAAATGGCAAATATCAATAAATTCTAGCTTGATTATTTATTTTAACTATTACCTATTTTATATAAAAAATATGTCATAGATTCTAGTCTTTTAGCTTTGTTATTTAGTGGGTAAAAAGCTAAAATTTTGTGATGGAATAGAAAAATAAAATATAATTAATTTTTTACATATACTATAGTCTTTTATGTTTTTAGCTTAGTGATAAAAAAATCCAAAACTTTGGGATCGTGAAAAAAAATATTGAACAGTTTTAGATGTAATATACCATAAGTCAATGTGAATACGATGAATATAAATAATATTGAGCTTGATTATTTAATTTTAATCGTTATGCATATGTATAAATTATGTGTCGTTCATTTGTAGTCTCTTAACTTAGTTTCTTAGTGGTGAAGAAACCAAAATCTTGGTGATGGAGAAGAAGAAAAATATAGAAATTGTTTACATCTATTATACCATAATACAATGCGATTATAGTGAATACAAATAGCATTGAGCTTAAATATTTAATTTTAGTGATTACCCATGTGGATATAATTTATTTGTCATTCATTTACAGTCTTTTAACTCTGCGCCTTAGTGACGAAGAAACATGAAATTTGGTGATGTAGAAGAAACACATTGAATATATTTACATCTAACATACCATAATTCAATGTGAAAATGGTAAATATCAATAAATTCTAGCTTGATTATTTATTTTAACTATTACCTATTTTATATAAAAAATATGTCATAGATTCTAGTCTTTTAGCTTTGTTTTTTAGTGGGTAAAAAGCTAAAATTTTGTGATGGAATAGAAAAATAAAATATAATTAATTTTTTACATATACTATAGTCTTTTATGTTTTTAGCATAGTGATTAAAAAATCCAAAACTTTGGGATCGTGAAAAAAAATATTGAACAGTTTTAGATGTAATATACCATAAGTCAATGGGAATACGATGAATATAAATAATATTGAGCTTGATTATTTAATTTTAATCGTTATGCATATGTATAAATTATGTGTCGTTCATTTGTAGTCTCTTAACTTAGTTTCTTAGTGGTGAAGAAATCAAAATCTTGGTGATGTAGAAGAAGAAAAATATAGAAATCGTTTACATCTATTATACCATAATACAATGTGATTATAGTGAATACAAATAGCATTGAGCTTAAATATTTAATTTTAGTGATTACCCATGTGGATATAATTTATTTGTCATTCATTTACAGTCTTTTAACTCTGCGCCTTAGTGACGAAGAAACATGAAATTTGGTGATGTAGAAGAAACACATTGAATATATTTACATCTAACTTACCATAATTCAATGTGAAAATGGTAAATATCAATAAATTCTAGCTTGATTATTTATTTTAACTATTACCTATTTTATATAAAAAATATGTCATAGATTCTAGTCTTTTAGCTTTGTTATTTAGTGGGTAAAAAGCTAAAATTTTGTGATGGAATAGAAAAATAAAATATAATTAATTTTTTACATATACTATAGTCTTTTATGTTTTTAGCTTAGTGATAAAAAATCCAAAACTTTGGGATCGTGAAAAAAAATATTGAACAGTTTTAGATGTAATATACCATAAGTCAATGTGAATACGATGAATATAAATAATATTGAGCTTGATTATTTAATTTTAATCGTTATGCATATGTATAAATTATGTGTCGTTCATTTGTAGTCTCTTAACTTAGTTTCTTAGTGGTGAAGAAACCAAAATCTTGGTGATGGAGAAGAAGAAAAATATAGAAATTGTTTAAATCTATTATACCATAATACAATGCGATTATAGTGAATACAAATAGCATTGAGCTTAAATATTTAATTTTAGTGATTACCCATGAGGATATAATTTATTTGTCATTCATTTACAGTCTTTTAACTCTGCGCCTTAGTGACGAAGAAACATGAAATTTGGTGATGTAGAAGAAACACATTGAATATATTTACATCTAACTTACCATAATTCAATGTGAAAATGGTAAATATCAATAAATTCTAGCTTGATTATTTATTTTAACTATTACCTATTTTATATAAAAAATATGTCATACATTCTAGTCTTTTAGCTTTGTTATTTAGTGGGTAAAAAGCTAAAATTTTGTGATGGAATAGAAAAATAAAATATAATTAATTTTTTACATATACTATAGTCTTTTATGTTTTTAGCTTAGTGATAAAAAATCCAAAACTTTGGGATCGTGAAAAAAAATATTGAACAGTTTTAGATGTAATATACCATAAGTCAATGGGAATACGATGAATATAAATAATATTGAGCTTGATTATTTAATTTTAATCGTTATGCATATGTATAAATTATGTGTCGTTCATTTGTAGTCTCTTAACTTAGTTTCTTAGTGGTGAAGAAATCAAAATCTTGGTGATGTACAAGAAGAAAAATATAGAAATCGTTTACATCTATTATACCATAATACAATGTGATTATAGTGAATACAAATAGCATTGAGCTTAAATATTTAATTTTAGTGATTACCCATGTGGATATAATTTATTTGTCATTCATTTACAGTCTTTTAACTCTGCGCCTTAGTGACGAAGAAACATGAAATTTGGTGATGTAGAAGAAACACATTGAATATATTTACATCTAACTTACCATAATTCAATGTGAAAATGGTAAATATCAATAAATTCTAGCTTGATTATTTATTTTAATTATTACCTATTTTATATAAAAAATATGTCATAGATTCTAGTCTTTTAGCTTTGTTATTTAGTGGGTAAAAAGCTAAAATTTTGTGATGGAATAGAAAAATAAAATATAATTAATTTTTTACATATACTATAGTCTTTTATGTTTTTAGCTTAGTGATAAAAAATCCAAAACTTTGGGATCGTGAAAAAAAATATTGAACAGTTTTAGATGTAATATACCATAAGTCAATGGGAATACGATGAATATAAATAATATTGAGCTTGATTATTTAATTTTAATCGTTATGCATATGTATAAATTATGTGTCGTTCATTTGTAGTCTCTTAACTTAGTTTCTTAGTGGTGAAGAAATCAAAATCTTGGTGATGTACAAGAAGAAAAATATAGAAATCGTTTACATCTATTATACCATAATACAATGTGATTATAGTGAATACAAATAGCATTGAGCTTAAATATTTAATTTTAGTGATTACCCATGTGGATATAATTTATTTGTCATTCATTTACAGTCTTTTAACTCTGCGCCTTAGTGACGAAGAAACATGAAATTTGGTGATGTAGAAGAAACACATTGAATATATTTACATCTAACTTACCATAATTCAATGTGAAAATGGTAAATATCAATAAATTCTAGCTTGATTATTTATTTTAATTATTACCTATTTTATATAAAAAATATGTCATAGATTCTAGTCTTTTAGCTTTGTTATTTAGTGGGTAAAAAGCTAAAATTTTGTGATGGAAAAGAAAAATAAAATATAATTAATTTTTTACATATACTATAGTCTTTTATGTTTTTAGCTTAGTGATAAAAAATCCAAAACTTTGGGATCGTGAAAAAAAATATTGAACAGTTTTAGATGTAATATACCATAAGTCAATGTGAATACGATGAATATAAATAATATTGAGCTTGATTATTTAATTTTAATCGTTATGCATATGTATAAATTATGTGTCGTTCATTTGTAGTCTCTTAACTTAGTTTCTTAGTGGTGAAGAAATCAAAATCTTGGTGATGTAGAAGAAGAAAAATATAGAAATCGTTTACATCTATTATACCATAATACAATGTGATTATAGTGAATACAAATAGCATTGAGCTTAAATATTTAATTTTAGTGATTACCCATGTGGATATAATTTATTTGTCATTCATTTACAGTCTTTTAACTCTGCGCCTTAGTGACAAAGAAACATGAAATTTGGTGATGTAGAAGAAACACATTGAATATATTTACATCTAACTTACCATAATTCAATGTGAAAATGGTAAATATCAATAAATTCTAGCTTGATTATTTATTTTAACTATTACCTATTTTATATAAAAAATATGTCATAGATTCTAGTCTTTTAGCTTTGTTATTTAGTGGGTAAAAAGCTAAAATTTTGTGATGGAATAGAAAAATAAAATATACTTAATTTTTTACATATACTATAGTCTTTTATGTTTTTAGCTTAGTGATAAAAAAATCTAAAATTTTGGGATGGTGAAGAACAATATTGAAGAGTTTCAGATGTAATATACCATAAGTCAATGTGAATACGATGAATATAAATAATATTGAGCTTGATTATTTAATTTTTATCGTTATGCATGTGTATCAATTATGTGTCATTCATTTGTAGTCTCTTAACTTAGTTTCTTAGTGGTGAAGAAACCAAAATCTTGGTGATGGAGAAGAAGAAAAATATAGAAATTGTTTACATCTATTATACCATAATACAATGTGATTATAGTGAATACAAATAGCATTGAGCTTAAATATTTAATTTTAGTGATTACCCATGTGGATATAATTTATTTGTCATTCATTTACAGTCTTTTAACTCTGCGCCTTAGTGACGAAGAAACATGAAATTTGGTGATGTAGAAGAAACACATTGAATATATTTACATCTAACTTACCATAATTCAATTTGAAAATGGTAAATATCAATAAATTCTAGCTTGATTATTTATTTTAACTATTACCTATTTTATATAAAAAATATGTCATAGATTCTAGTCTTTTAGCTTTGTTATTTAGTGGGTAAAAAGCTAAAATTTTGTGATGGAATAGAAAAATAAAATATAATTAAATTTTTACATATACTATAGTCTTTTATGTTTTTAGCTTAGTGATAAAAAAATCCAAAACTTTGAGATCGTGAAAAAAAATATTGAACAGTTTTAGATGTAATATACCATAAGTCAATGTGAATACGATGAATATAAATAATATTGAGCTTGATTATTTAATTTTAATCTTTATGCATATGTATAAATTATGTGTCATTCATTTGTAGTCTCTTTACTTAGTTTCTTAGTGGTGAAGAAACCAAAATCTTGGTGATGGAGAAGAAGAAAAATATAGAAATTATTTACATCTATTATACCATAATACAATGTGATTATAGTGAATACAAATAGCATTGAGCTTAAATATTTAATTTTAGTGATTACCCATGTGGATATAATTTATTTGTCATTCATTTACAGTCTTTTAACTCTGCGCCTTAGTGACGAAGAAACATGAAATTTGGTGATGTAGAAGAAACACATTGAATATATTTACATCTAACTTACCATAATTCAATGTGAAAATGGTAAATATCAATAAATTCTAGCTTGATTATTTATTTTAAATATTACCTATTTTATATAAAAAATATGTCATAGATTCTAGTCTTTTAGCTTTGTTATTTAGTGGGTAAAAAGCTAAAATTTTGTGATGGAATAGAAAAATAAAATATAATTAATTTTTTACATATACTATAGTCTTTTATGTTTTTAGCATAGTGATTAAAAAATCCAAAAGTTTGGGATCGTGAAAAAAAATATTGAACAGTTTTAGATGTAATATACCATAAGTCAATGTGAATACGATGAATATAAATAATATTGAGCTTGATTATTTAATTTTAATCGTTATGCATATGTATAAATTATGTGTCGTTCATTTGTAGTCTCTTAACTTAGTTTCTTAGTGGTGAAGAAACCAAAATCTTGGTGATGGAGAAGAAGAAAAATATAGAAATTGTTTACATCTATTATACCATAATACAATGTGTTTATAGTGAATACAAATAGCATTGAAATTCAATACTTAATTTTAGTGATTACCCATGTGGATATAATTTTTTGTCATTCATTTACAGTCTTTTAACTCTGCGCCTTAGTGACGAAGAAACATGAAATTTGGTGATGTAGAAGAAACACATTGAATATATATGCATATAACTTACCATAATTCAATGTGAAAATGGTAAATATCAATAAATTCTAGCTTGGTTATTTATTTTAACTATTACCTATTTTATATAAAAAATATGTCATAGATTCTAGTCTTTTAGCTTTGTTATTTAGTGGGAATAAAGCTAAAATTTTGTGATGGAATAGAAAAATAAAATATACTTAATTTTTTACATATACTATAGTCTTTTATGTTTTTAGCTTAGTGATAAAAAAATCTAAAATTTTGGGATGGTGAAGAACAATATTGAAGAGTTTCAGATGTAATATACCATAAGTCAATGTGAATACGATGAATATAAATAATATTGAGCTTGATTATTTAATTTTAATCATTATGCATATGTATAAATTATGTGTCATTCATTTGTAGTCTCTTAACTTAGTTTCTTAGTGGTGAAGAAACCAAAATTTTGGTGATAGAGAAGAAGAAAAATATAGAAATTGTTTACATCTATTATACCATAATACAATGTGATTATAGTGAATACAAATAGCATTGAGCTTAAATATTTAATTTTAGTGATTACCCATGTGGATATAATTTATTTGTCATTCATTTACAAATTTTTAACTCTGCGCCTTAGTGACGAAGAAACATGAAATTTGGTGATGTAGAAGAAACACATTGAATATATTTACATCTAACTTACCATAATTCAATGTGAAAATGGTAAATATCAATAAATTCTAGCTTGATTATTTATTTTAACTATTACCTATTTTATATAAAAAATATGTCATAGATTCTAGTCTTTTAGCTTTGTTATTTAGTGGGTAAAAAGCTAAAATTTTGTGATGGAATAGAAAAATAAAATATACTTAATTTTTTACATATACTATAGTCTTTTATGTTTTTAGCTTAGTGATAAAAAAATCCAAAACTTTGGGATCGTGAAAAAAAATATTGAACAGTTTTAGATGTAATATACCATAAGTCAATGTGAATACGATGAATATAAATAATATTGAGCTTGATTATTTAATTTTAATCGTTATGCATATGTATAAATTATGTGTCGTTCATTTGTAGTCTCTTAACTTAGTTTCTTAGTGGTGAAGAAACCAAAATCTTGGTGATGGAGAAGAAGAAAAATATAGAAATTGTTTACATCTATTATACCATAATACAATGCGATTATAGTGAATACAAATAGCATTGAGCTTAAATATTTAATTTTAGTGATTACCCATGTGGATATAATTTATTTGTCATTCATTTACAGTCTTTTAACTCTGCGCCTTAGTGACGAAGAAACATGAAATTTGGTGATGTAGAAGAAACACATTGAATATATTTACATCTAACATACCATAATTCAATGTGAAAATGGTAAATATCAATAAATTCTAGCTTGATTATTTATTTTAACTATTACCTATTTTATATAAAAAATATGTCATAGATTCTAGTCTTTTAGCTTTGTTTTTTAGTGGGTAAAAAGCTAAAATTTTGTGATGGAATAGAAAAATAAAATATAATTAATTTTTTACATATACTATAGTCTTTTATGTTTTTAGCATAGTGATTAAAAAATCCAAAACTTTGGGATCGTGAAAAAAAATATTGAACAGTTTTAGATGTAATATACCATAAGTCAATGGGAATACGATGAATATAAATAATATTGAGCTTGATTATTTAATTTTAATCGTTATGCATATGTATAAATTATGTGTCGTTCATTTGTAGTCTCTTAACTTAGTTTCTTAGTGGTGAAGAAATCAAAATCTTGGTGATGTAGAAGAAGAAAAATATAGAAATCGTTTACATCTATTATACCATAATACAATGTGATTATAGTGAATACAAATAGCATTGAGCTTAAATATTTAATTTTAGTGATTACCCATGTGGATATAATTTATTTGTCATTCATTTACAGTCTTTTAACTCTGCGCCTTAGTGACGAAGAAACATGAAATTTGGTGATGTAGAAGAAACACATTGAATATATTTACATCTAACTTACCATAATTCAATGTGAAAATGGTAAATATCAATAAATTCTAGCTTGATTATTTATTTTAACTATTACCTATTTTATATAAAAAATATGTCATAGATTCTAGTCTTTTAGCTTTGTTATTTAGTGGGTAAAAAGCTAAAATTTTGTGATGGAATAGAAAAATAAAATATAATTAATTTTTTACATATACTATAGTCTTTTATGTTTTTAGCTTAGTGATAAAAAATCCAAAACTTTGGGATCGTGAAAAAAAATATTGAACAGTTTTAGATGTAATATACCATAAGTCAATGTGAATACGATGAATATAAATAATATTGAGCTTGATTATTTAATTTTAATCGTTATGCATATGTATAAATTATGTGTCGTTCATTTGTAGTCTCTTAACTTAGTTTCTTAGTGGTGAAGAAACCAAAATCTTGGTGATGGAGAAGAAGAAAAATATAGAAATTGTTTAAATCTATTATACCATAATACAATGCGATTATAGTGAATACAAATAGCATTGAGCTTAAATATTTAATTTTAGTGATTACCCATGAGGATATAATTTATTTGTCATTCATTTACAGTCTTTTAACTCTGCGCCTTAGTGACGAAGAAACATGAAATTTGGTGATGTAGAAGAAACACATTGAATATATTTACATCTAACTTACCATAATTCAATGTGAAAATGGTAAATATCAATAAATTCTAGCTTGATTATTTATTTTAACTATTACCTATTTTATATAAAAAATATGTCATACATTCTAGTCTTTTAGCTTTGTTATTTAGTGGGTAAAAAGCTAAAATTTTGTGATGGAATAGAAAAATAAAATATAATTAATTTTTTACATATACTATAGTCTTTTATGTTTTTAGCTTAGTGATAAAAAATCCAAAACTTTGGGATCGTGAAAAAAAATATTGAACAGTTTTAGATGTAATATACCATAAGTCAATGGGAATACGATGAATATAAATAATATTGAGCTTGATTATTTAATTTTAATCGTTATGCATATGTATAAATTATGTGTCGTTCATTTGTAGTCTCTTAACTTAGTTTCTTAGTGGTGAAGAAATCAAAATCTTGGTGATGTACAAGAAGAAAAATATAGAAATCGTTTACATCTATTATACCATAATACAATGTGATTATAGTGAATACAAATAGCATTGAGCTTAAATATTTAATTTTAGTGATTACCCATGTGGATATAATTTATTTGTCATTCATTTACAGTCTTTTAACTCTGCGCCTTAGTGACGAAGAAACATGAAATTTGGTGATGTAGAAGAAACACATTGAATATATTTACATCTAACTTACCATAATTCAATGTGAAAATGGTAAATATCAATAAATTCTAGCTTGATTATTTATTTTAATTATTACCTATTTTATATAAAAAATATGTCATAGATTCTAGTCTTTTAGCTTTGTTATTTAGTGGGTAAAAAGCTAAAATTTTGTGATGGAAAAGAAAAATAAAATATAATTAATTTTTTACATATACTATAGTCTTTTATGTTTTTAGCTTAGTGATAAAAAATCCAAAACTTTGGGATCGTGAAAAAAAATATTGAACAGTTTTAGATGTAATATACCATAAGTCAATGTGAATACGATGAATATAAATAATATTGAGCTTGATTATTTAATTTTAATCGTTATGCATATGTATAAATTATGTGTCGTTCATTTGTAGTCTCTTAACTTAGTTTCTTAGTGGTGAAGAAATCAAAATCTTGGTGATGTAGAAGAAGAAAAATATAGAAATCGTTTACATCTATTATACCATAATACAATGTGATTATAGTGAATACAAATAGCATTGAGCTTAAATATTTAATTTTAGTGATTACCCATGTGGATATAATTTATTTGTCATTCATTTACAGTCTTTTAACTCTGCGCCTTAGTGACAAAGAAACATGAAATTTGGTGATGTAGAAGAAACACATTGAATATATTTACATCTAACTTACCATAATTCAATGTGAAAATGGTAAATATCAATAAATTCTAGCTTGATTATTTATTTTAACTATTACCTATTTTATATAAAAAATATGTCATAGATTCTAGTCTTTTAGCTTTGTTATTTAGTGGGTAAAAAGCTAAAATTTTGTGATGGAATAGAAAAATAAAATATACTTAATTTTTTACATATACTATAGTCTTTTATGTTTTTAGCTTAGTGATAAAAAAATCTAAAATTTTGGGATGGTGAAGAACAATATTGAAGAGTTTCAGATGTAATATACCATAAGTCAATGTGAATACGATGAATATAAATAATATTGAGCTTGATTATTTAATTTTTATCGTTATGCATGTGTATCAATTATGTGTCATTCATTTGTAGTCTCTTAACTTAGTTTCTTAGTGGTGAAGAAACCAAAATCTTGGTGATGGAGAAGAAGAAAAATATAGAAATTGTTTACATCTATTATACCATAATACAATGTGATTATAGTGAATACAAATAGCATTGAGCTTAAATATTTAATTTTAGTGATTACCCATGTGGATATAATTTATTTGTCATTCATTTACAGTCTTTTAACTCTGCGCCTTAGTGACGAAGAAACATGAAATTTGGTGATGTAGAAGAAACACATTGAATATATTTACATCTAACTTACCATAATTCAATTTGAAAATGGTAAATATCAATAAATTCTAGCTTGATTATTTATTTTAACTATTACCTATTTTATATAAAAAATATGTCATAGATTCTAGTCTTTTAGCTTTGTTATTTAGTGGGTAAAAAGCTAAAATTTTGTGATGGAATAGAAAAATAAAATATAATTAAATTTTTACATATACTATAGTCTTTTATGTTTTTAGCTTAGTGATAAAAAAATCCAAAACTTTGAGATCGTGAAAAAAAATATTGAACAGTTTTAGATGTAATATACCATAAGTCAATGTGAATACGATGAATATAAATAATATTGAGCTTGATTATTTAATTTTAATCTTTATGCATATGTATAAATTATGTGTCATTCATTTGTAGTCTCTTTACTTAGTTTCTTAGTGGTGAAGAAACCAAAATCTTGGTGATGGAGAAGAAGAAAAATATAGAAATTATTTACATCTATTATACCATAATACAATGTGATTATAGTGAATACAAATAGCATTGAGCTTAAATATTTAATTTTAGTGATTACCCATGTGGATATAATTTATTTGTCATTCATTTACAGTCTTTTAACTCTGCGCCTTAGTGACGAAGAAACATGAAATTTGGTGATGTAGAAGAAACACATTGAATATATTTACATCTAACTTACCATAATTCAATGTGAAAATGGTAAATATCAATAAATTCTAGCTTGATTATTTATTTTAAATATTACCTATTTTATATAAAAAATATGTCATAGATTCTAGTCTTTTAGCTTTGTTATTTAGTGGGTAAAAAGCTAAAATTTTGTGATGGAATAGAAAAATAAAATATAATTAATTTTTTACATATACTATAGTCTTTTATGTTTTTAGCATAGTGATTAAAAAATCCAAAAGTTTGGGATCGTGAAAAAAAATATTGAACAGTTTTAGATGTAATATACCATAAGTCAATGTGAATACGATGAATATAAATAATATTGAGCTTGATTATTTAATTTTAATCGTTATGCATATGTATAAATTATGTGTCGTTCATTTGTAGTCTCTTAACTTAGTTTCTTAGTGGTGAAGAAACCAAAATCTTGGTGATGGAGAAGAAGAAAAATATAGAAATTGTTTACATCTATTATACCATAATACAATGTGTTTATAGTGAATACAAATAGCATTGAAATTCAATACTTAATTTTAGTGATTACCCATGTGGATATAATTTTTTGTCATTCATTTACAGTCTTTTAACTCTGCGCCTTAGTGACGAAGAAACATGAAATTTGGTGATGTAGAAGAAACACATTGAATATATATGCATATAACTTACCATAATTCAATGTGAAAATGGTAAATATCAATAAATTCTAGCTTGGTTATTTATTTTAACTATTACCTATTTTATATAAAAAATATGTCATAGATTCTAGTCTTTTAGCTTTGTTATTTAGTGGGAATAAAGCTAAAATTTTGTGATGGAATAGAAAAATAAAATATACTTAATTTTTTACATATACTATAGTCTTTTATGTTTTTAGCTTAGTGATAAAAAAATCTAAAATTTTGGGATGGTGAAGAACAATATTGAAGAGTTTCAGATGTAATATACCATAAGTCAATGTGAATACGATGAATATAAATAATATTGAGCTTGATTATTTAATTTTAATCATTATGCATATGTATAAATTATGTGTCATTCATTTGTAGTCTCTTAACTTAGTTTCTTAGTGGTGAAGAAACCAAAATTTTGGTGATAGAGAAGAAGAAAAATATAGAAATTGTTTACATCTATTATACCATAATACAATGTGATTATAGTGAATACAAATAGCATTGAGCTTAAATATTTAATTTTAGTGATTACCCATGTGGATATAATTTATTTGTCATTCATTTACAAATTTTTAACTCTGCGCCTTAGTGACGAAGAAACATGAAATTTGGTGATGTAGAAGAAACACATTGAATATATTTACATCTAACTTACCATAATTCAATGTGAAAATGGTAAATATCAATAAATTCTAGCTTGATTATTTATTTTAACTATTACCTATTTTATATAAAAAATATGTCATAGATTCTAGTCTTTTAGCTTTGTTATTTAGTGGGTAAAAAGCTAAAATTTTGTGATGGAATAGAAAAATAAAATATACTTAATTTTTTACATATACTATAGTCTTTTATGTTTTTAGCTTAGTGATAAAAAAATCTAAAATTTTGGGATGGTGAAGAACAATATTGAAGAGTTTCAGATGTAATATACCATAAGTCAATGTGAATACGATGAATATAAATAATATTGAGCTTGATTATTTAATTTTAATCGTTATGCATGTGTATCAATTATGTGTCATTCATTTGTAGTCTCTTAACTTAGTTTCTTAGTGGTGAAGAAACCAAAATCTTGGTGATGGAGAAAAAGAAAAATATAGAAATTGTTTACATCTATTATACCATAATACAATGTGTTTATAGTGATTACAAATAGCATTGAAATTCAATACTTAATTTTAGTGATTACCCATGTGGATATAATTTATTTGTCATTCATTTACAGTCTTTTAACTCTGCGCCTTAGTGACGAAGAAACATGAAATTTGGTGATGGAGAAGAAACATATTGAATATGTTTGCATATAACTTACCATAATTCAATGTGAAAATGGTAAATATCAATAAATTCTAGCTTGATTATTTATTTTAACTATTACCTATTTTATATAAAAAATATGTCATAGATTCTAGTCTTTTAGCTTTGTTATTTAGTGGGTAAAAAGCTAAAATTTTGTGATGGAATAGAAAAATAAAATATAATTAATTTT